>OY282585.1:5718989-6151060 GCA_958298965.1 Chrysolina haemoptera | reverse complement strand
TTGCCAATTGTTCCATGGAATGTTTGCAGTCCCGAGTCAGCTCAGACTCACCACAAGTGTATGACCCGAAAGCTTTCAGTGTTGCTTGGCTATTTGAGAATATATAGATTTTTTCCCTCCCAAGGCACTCCTGAGCGTATATCCCTATAGCCCTTTTGCTTATTTCAGATCCATCACTGTTTCATTCCTGGTCAAGGTCAATTCTCTGTGCAAATGATGATCGTACCAAACTGGCATGTTGTCTGTCGGTTTAAACATGGCTTCTAGTGAGATGTGTTCCTAAATCTTCAGATGTCTGATCAGATTTTCTGTTTTCAAGTTTACTGTCTGGCTCAGTCTGAAGGCACATATTGCCGATTCTTTGTGTGATGGTAGAAAGTTTATCATCACCTCTAATCTTGTATCGTCCAGAGAACATCGTGAGAGACGAGGGAAAGTAGGTAGGACTAATTTCTACATACTTTCCCTCTTCTTGAATTTCTAAAGGCTGTATGCCTTAGAGAACACCTTCCGAGGCAGTTAGTTCCAAAGCTTTGCCGTTCGGTGGAAGAACGAGCCCTGGAAAAGAGATGGTCGGCATGCCTTCAGAGTGACGGCATATAGATGTGAGGACTGAGCTCAACCGGTTAGTCTAGATGGGACTGCTAACGGTGGAACTGTTGATGATAATATTTAGGAAGAGCATCGTCCATCAAAAATATCTATAAAACAGAGACAGATCGCCAACCGTTCTGCGATGTTCCAGAGAGTGAGCGAGCTTGTGAGCGAAACATTACTGACGAGAGGAATTTTTGCTAAATCTGTATTTATCTCATTCACGATTCTTCCCCTTCATTTCTGCAGTCACTGGCTGATATCTGAGCTTTGGAAGAGAAAATGGTATGAAGGGTACTATCATCCGCTGTGCATTGAACATGAAGTAGCTCTCAACAAATGATTGATGTGAAGAAGGAACAGTGTTAGTGTTAGAATGGATTCCTGCGGAACACCAGCATTTATTGGTAATGAATCGGATGATAATCCATCGACTAATACGTGGAGGAGATCGGTCTGAGAGAAAGCTAGATAGCAAAGAAGACAACTGGGGAGGCAAGCCATAAAATGGAAGTTTGGTTAGGAGTTCTTGGTGCCAAACGCGATAAAACGCCTTGGAAGTATTTAGTGCAACAGACAGAGTTTCGCCATATTTTTCTATAGATTACTGCCAAATATGTGAGACATAAGCAAGAAAGTCACCAGTTGATTTCTGCGAGACACCATCATGTCGATCATTGGTAATTCTTGATTTTAGATATTTTATGAGCTTGATGTTGATGACTTCCTCCATGACCTTCGAGATAACAGATGGTAGTGCCATAGGTCTGTAGTTGCTGGGTAGTGCCTTCTTTTCTTTTTTTTTGGGGGGACTGGTTATTAACTTGCAAAGAATCGGTGTTAGATCGGGAGCACATTTTTTGAGAACGATCGGCGGAATTCCTTGCATTGCCTTGTACCGAAGTTTGTTGTATCTTTAGCCACCACCAGTGGAGCCTAGGTCACCATTGGTTTGATAATCGTTAGCTAGGGCTAGTAGATTATTTTTTGGTCTAAAACCCCATATCTTACCAAATACTCTGTGGCATGTCCAGTTTGCCGCCATGACCCAGATATTGAACCTCTTTGGAAAAGTCACCTATAGTTGTCAAGAGCTTTTCATTTTCTGTCAATTGATTCTAATTTTTGAGGCATAGATCAGACCTGTACTGCAATACTGATATCATATATGGAGGGCATACTGAAACCTTTAGATTTCGTCCAAATTGCAGTCTTCATGTTAAAAATTGTTTGTGGGTTGATTGCAGTTACTGTAAACATATTCAAAATAGGTTGCAAAACCATTAGCTGTAGCGAATACATTAGCTATTCGATGATGCCAGTCCGTATTTTCCGACATGTAACTGGTATCATCAGGAGTTTTTTTGAGCTAATGGAGTTTTGTTTAGGACAACACTGGACAGAAGTGAAAATTTCTATATTCACGGAAATTGCTACTTACCCTACTGCACCATTCGACAGAATTTGTGTTTCCCTCTCCAAAACCTCCTGGACATTTTGTGATGAATATAAACCAATAGGGGAGTTGAACTGCTTGTTGACCAGTCTTGGGTGGGTCGCCATTTTGAGGTTCGATTCTAAACTACCTGAAAAAGAAAATAAAATGAGTTTTGCATCTAAAATTATCTGGAGTTTTTTCTAGTCTGGTAACTTTTTTTAGTCTTACGCATCTTTGGGTAATTTTACATTTTTTATAAATATTTAATGTTAATATATTATGGAATATCAGATCGTTTGTATCGAAGCTTCTGGAAAATTACGTAGAAAACCAAAGTTTTAAACAGGGTTTAGAACGATTCTTCTCGAAATTAAATGTTTTAAGTTAACAACTGAGTGATGATGAGAAAATTCAGTCGAAACGCATTTTCATTTTGAAATTGCATCATAATTATCAGATTACTTCTATGATGATCGTAATATAGAATCTGCAAGACTGTGTAAAAAAATGTCTATTATATCATTGCTTCAATGTAGATGACGCTGTATGACAAAAATATTCTGAAGAAATTCAAAAATTTCAATTAGAATTTTCCAGGTATTTTTGGCAACATTTTTATGAGAAAATAACGATTTTATTCCCTACTTTCCAGACACACTTTATGTCAATTCACATAAAGAGAATGGGTTTATGTTTCCTGTCATTTCATAAACAAATATTATTTTCAATTATTATCGTTTGGTATGTGTTCTCTCACTTTTATAATGCTTGCTCACCGAATAAAATTTCGTAGACGCCATTTGTTGTCACTGCAAAATCGAAAATAAACCAAGGTTGACCTTTTCGTCTCGCATCTCTGATTATTTGAATGCTTTGGTAGAAATAACGATTGACTAATGATATTTTGGCTCAACACGTGGATTTTTAATACGGTGGTTTCGATGAAAAACGACTTTATTTATAATATGGATCCTCTTGGCCACCTTTTAATAGAATACCTGCTATTTGTGCCATAAAGATGTCTCAAGTTTTCAACAACTTTTTCAATGCACTCATTCGACACTTCAGCATATACAGTGACCGCCAAAAAGTATGTACCATATGGGTAAAAAGTTTATTATTAGAGTATTAGGAAAAAGATTCTTGGGACAAGTTTGTGCATGTCCGATAACCTAAAAATCGATTTTGACATATGTCACGTGATCGCTGGTATGGCGGCAAATTTAAAAAAATTACTATAAAAAGGGAAAAAGTGGGGTAAAATAGCAAGATATCAAAAAAAGTTATTTCAAAAAGTTGCTTAGAATTGAATTTAACACACATATGCAGAGTTTGAAAATATAATGAGGGAAAATTGAAAATAGCTATTTTTTTAAATATTTTCCCAGCTGTATGAAAATATCGAATTATTATCTTATGAATAGCTTGACCATACTAAAACATTTGTATTTCAATGAGAATGACAACATTTTCTCATTTTCTCCACACCAGTGAGCACTAAATTTAAAAAAAAATCGATTTTGTTAAAACCCTGGCTGTTACATTGGTTCGTATCTAACAATTATATCAGAATCTCACGGCCATTGTGAAGACATAACACTCCAGAAACATGGTGTTTACCAGATTATAATCAAGTTTCGTTGATAATCGTGCCAGAGCGTTTCACTTCGCATGCAATGTTGAAAACTCTAGCCTCTTTAATTTGACGCACTATTTTCAAGATTATGTGCGAAGTGAAACGTTCGTGCACGATTATCATCAAAAATGGATTAGAAACAGGAAAACACGATATTCTTGGATTTTCCTATCATGGCAATAATAGTGGAATTGTGATATAACTGTTAGATACGAACCAATGTAACAGCAAGGGTTCTGACAAAATTCAATTCTTTAAATTTAGTGTTCTCTGGTGTGGAGAAAATTAGAAAGTTTTGAAAAGGGGAACAATCTCCATGAAAATTGAAAAATGAAAAATGTGACTTATTTGTACTATCTAACAGAAAACAACTACTTCCCCGGCACATGGAAAATAGCGACTAAAGTTTGTCTTTCAGTCGCAGATGATTCCACAAAAGATTTTATGAATTTCCCATTTATATTTTCGAACTAAAGAGAAAGTTTTATTATTATCATCGGAATACAAATATTTCAATGTGGTTATAGCTATTCATGGGGGAATAATTTGATATTTTTCTACAGCTAAATGAAAATCTACGAAAAAAAGACAGTGGCGTACTTTTTTTTACTATATTGGTGGCTGTGGTGCCCACTGAGACGCCGCTGGGCATAATAATTTCAATCTAGTTAGGGCTAAATGATCGCCTTATCAGTTCAATTGAATGTACCAAATTTCAACCAAATCGGTTCTAGGATATTTATGATATTTAATAATTACCGTTTTTTTTTTCTTTAATTTCAACGCCCTGTATGAAACGAAGCAACTCCGGACATATGTTCATAGGAACTTTTCTTCCTAAAATGATCTAAAAAATCACCCCCTGCAGTTAGGAACCGTACTTAGGAAACCCTGTATAATAATATATAACTTTCATAAACATTTTATTCTATAGCAATGTATTGAGTTTTAAGAGTAGGTAATATGGATAACGTTTTGTGAACTGTTTAATACTTTTCTAATCATTTCATCATATGGGCCAAAAATAAATATCGTTTACAAATACAAAACAAATGAACTGCCAGAAAATGAGTCATTATACAGGTCTGGTACATGATTGGGACAACTGTTGCCTGAATGACTAATAGCTGTGTGATCGGAATAAGAACCCGTTTTATTTCTGTCCTTTTTCTCAGTGGATAGGTATAAAAGCGGATAGAAAATACTACCTTATCAATTGTTATAATAATGTTTTTGGAAAAAATTAATCTTTTGATTTTACTCTTTAGGAAAAATTTTTCGTTTTTCCGCTACTGAAATGCTTTGTGATCGTGAAAAATTATGTGCTGAACCCGTTTTGATTGACACTATAGGGAATTCGTCCACTGCACGAATAAAAAAATGTCGCTTCCATGCAAGATAAAAGTATCGAGAAATTCAGTGCCGGAAAATCCACACGAATGACTTTTTCAAGAATGTCTCCTGTAATTCATAGTCGACATATATATGAAAAATTTGGGAAAAGTTGATCCCGAAAATATCATTATGTGACTTAATGAGAGAGCACTGAAAATTGAGAAAATCGCATTTTTTCGAAATTTCGAGCACGTTTTATGTTGCCATTTGAAAAAAATAGTTATAATAATTTAAAAATTAAATTTTACCCAGCAGATGCATTTTAACCGAAAACCGTTAAGTTGTATCTTTCCCTATACTTTAAGACTAAAATCAATAATTTGAACGTATTCATAGCGTCTTAGATTAAAAAATAAATTCCAAAATTTGAAAAATTTTGGTTACAAAAAGTAACGAATGGTAACGAATGGTTGTATTCAGAATGTCATATGGAGACAAAAAAAAGTGAAAATTTAGGTGTCTCATTTAAAAATCGAAAGTTTATATCACTTCCGGTGAGACCGAAAGTTATAGGAAGCTGTCACTTGTCATAAAATACAGTTTTATGTATTATATAGATCCTCCAAATTTCTTTCCAATATCTTCAAAAACAAAAGAGTTATAGGGGCGAGCCACCTTCCGTGGACACCCGGTATATTGAAAAATATGTTGAAACTCTGTTCCATGTTACGGCTTGCCTCGGAGGTATGCTGAACAGCTTCATCCCGCCCGGGAGGTGATCGGTTCTTAAGATGTTCTCTGTTAATGGGATTTTTTTTTGGTGGGAACACAAAAATTAATGATGCATAACTTTCTTCAAAATAACTGGAAAACTCCATGCATTTGGTACCGTACATGAAGACGTATTGATTACTTTTTTGCGGACTTCGATTGTCTGGATTATTTCTATGAGCACTGCGTTTCAATCGTGTCAGAATCTCCGATCGTTATGAGAGTGTACTGACTGCCAGAGTAACGAGAGGATTTTTATACAGTGCCCGTCTAAAGTCCGTTCTCCCCTACTAATTTTTAAACCACACGAAATTTGGAATTCTTAAATAGGAGATGAAAAAGTTTCGGAATGGCAGCTGAGCGCCATCTTCAATATTTTTTTTAAATAGAACACCTGGTATATCATTGCATGATCTGTTAGGGACGATCATAAGGAATCCAACAACACCAAGTTTGATGCTATTATCTCCAAAGACTATGGAGATCGCCTATTATTTTCTCCAGAAGCCGAATGAGTGGAAGAGAAAATTTATCGACCCGCCAGAAGAATTTTCTCTCTCCCACTCATTCGGCATATGGAGAAAATGATATCTCCGGTCAATACACACTTGATTACGATCGGATATACTTAACTGATTGAAACGTCGCGTCGTACTCATAGAAATAATGCAGATAATGGAAGTCCGTAATAAAAGTAATCAATTTACATAATTATCTAAAACTTTCAAACGAATGATGACGCGCGTATTGAGGATCTTGTCATCCAAAAAGTTAAGAAAGGTTATTTTTTAGCTTATAATACTCGATATACTATTTGAGTGAGAACGTTTATGGTTTTTTATCAAATCGATAATATTAGATTCTCTATTTTTTTGAATTTAGAGGTGAAGAAGAAATAACTTGGAACAATAAAAACTTCAGATACTCAGAATGAATATCAGACACGTTTCGAAGATCATAGACAGGTGCTCGTAATTGCCCAACGCTGCCAAAGATTATGTTATTACAGTAAACAAAAGTAAATTCATTTCTATTTTTCTGCTGTTGAACGAATGAAGGTAAAAATAACACAGCAAGCGTGTATAATCGACTATCAAAATTCCTTGGTTTTTCATGAAATTTCGGAATTCTAAACCCCGATATTGTGCAGATCGCAAATGATGAAGGTAGGAATTTTACGTGGAATGGATATTTTTAAATACCACCAACGCACAAAACATTTTTTCGAATTTATAATGCTTGTTTTCATAAATCCACACCGGTTGCAAAATACTTAAAAATAACATTGTTTCTAGGCTGAAATGTTTCAGCGAAACCAGCTCATAGATTGGATCGTGTCCACAATGTATTCATCGCATCTGATAAACATACGTGCGTGTCAAATATAAAAGTTGCCATGGGAAATCTGGGAAATGAAAAAAATATTTCGAGGCAAGGTCGAGGGATCCAAAATAACATCAACCCTCACTTCAAAAAGTTCATTCAGCAACCCCCTTTGTTCGATATATCATTGGAAAGCTCTTTGAGAATGCTTTTCAGAAGTGCCCAATTTTGGAGGTGTAAGGGTGTTATTGTCAAAAACAACCAAAAAAATATCCTAAAAGCTTGGACGAAGGAACAATTACCTTGATTCTCAAGAAATGTGCCCCCGAACTTTCACCAGTTACTTGTAAGTTATTCAATCTCTCTTAAAAGTTGGGGGTGATGAGGGTGAACTGGAAAATTGTAACAGTAAATCCAATTCCCAAAAAAGGATAACAGACCCTACCGATCACCTAAATACCTACTGCACCTCTCTCTGTTATTTTGAAGTTCATGGAAAAAGCATTGAATCGAGCTAGTGAAATATCTAGAATGCCCAGGGATAATTAATGTTCGACAATATGGTTTCCGGCATCAGAGATCAACTGGTGACCTGATATTTGGCAGCAATCTGTCAAAAAATATGGTAAAACTGTGGTCGTTTCATTAGATATCTGCAAAACGTTTTTGGCACCAAGGACTCTTTGCCAAACTTCCATCTTACGGCTTGCCACTCTTGTTGTGTTCCTTGCTATCTTGCTTTCTCTCAGACCGATCTCTCTCTCTCTCTCTGCAAGAGCAGGGATTCCTGGTCAACCTGTACGGCTACTCAGGAAGGACCGAACCGTCGATAGCTGCACTACCACCATCAGCTGCTACAGCCATGGCTGGAGGTTGAGGAAAATATAGAAGGTTGGGGTTGGAAACGAGCAACAAATGGCCTGGAACCGATCACCTCTTTACAAGCCCCTGCTCCTCTCGAATTGCTGCGTCTGGTATCATGCAGATGCGCACAAAAAATGTATATAGCTGCAAAATAGCAGGCCTCGATTGCACCAATTTGTGCACTAACTGTGTCGAGACAGATCTCACAACTCGAAGTACAGGACGAACTAGGCTTCACCTTCTACCCGGTTGTTGAGACCTTCCTCAAAAATGACAATCACACACTTGGAGCATAATGTATCTGTCTGAAGTTCATTAAAAACCCCCACCACATGGAAACATAAGGAGAATAGATGAACAGACTGAAGAGGATGTGACGGTTCCTTGAAAAACGAAAGTATACACAACAGTATTTTCAAAAGGAAACAAGTGCCGCTTGTCTATCAATAAATCCATGAAATAATATCTCCGTTTGTTCCAGATGATTAAGACAGTCTAATTTAAGACGGCAGCGACTTCATCATTAGCGACATCCATCATTGTAATGATATGAGTACAAATTATACTACTGTCGATAATACACTGTAGATATCTCCTTTAGTAATAACTGCCTTTCATTCGTTTGTCTCCATTATTTCATTTACTTTCCCTATATTCATTATTCATACTTGGTCCGGGAATATGTCTTTTTTGGCGCTCTCTAGCGGTGGAATGGGTAGTCTTACAAAAAAAAGTAATTGACAAAAAATGAAGGAAATCCTATCTACTTCAATTTTTAATGGATACGCATGTCGAAAAACTGTTTCTTTCTGAGATATAGGACAAAAACTGGAAAAACTGCCAAAATTTGAGCAAGATGTGCAAAACAAACAAAATTCAAATTCAAAATGTTCAGCACCCAAAAAACACAAAGGGTGAGAAAATCGAAACTATAGCAAAACTTTCCTATAAGTATCCTTATATGCCTAGCCTATATATATTCATTTTAGTAGCTATAGACTATGATATGCAATATGTGAAACCATTTACCGTTATTCCGATGGTTGTATTTCAGTTTGAAACTAATATTTTTTTGAGTACCTTGTTTATTGGTAAATGATAATAATATTGTCAAGCGTACGTTTTGATATTTAATTTTTGATGTGACAACGTCTCATAAATCGTGCTGCACGTACGAAAAAGTATTACTCATTGTCACGTTCCGTCTGAGCCGTGCGTGCAAGCGAGGCGCGGAATAAGCGATAGAGAGACACGATCGGCCTAAGCGTTCGGCTTGTGACGTACTCCATCAGCCGATGCGTCCGAGTAGAAGAGAGACAGCAGTAGCACACAACCTACACGTGAACTGTTTTGTCAACTGTTTATAAGGTGACGTGAAGAATTAATGTGGTTTCCATTGTTTATTTTATCAACAATTGCCTTGATACAGGTAATTAATTCTTGCATTTTAAGAATTTGATTATCGATATAATCTCATATATTTGTTCTTTGATTAAAAAAAATTAAATATGACTCATATAAACGATGCTATAAAAAGTTAAATGCTCTTATTTAGTATTCAATGAAAAAATGATCATGCGTAGTTATTGATGTAAGATTAGAAATTAATCTCACACATGTTATAAAAATGTGTCTAAAATGGAAAGTTGAACCGGCCAACCACCATGCCAGAATAGTTATTTACCTAACAAGTGCGGAAAGTAGTACTTTTCCGCACGCGACGGCAGTTGCACGAACGACGCGGAAATAAAAATATTTATGTTTTAATGAAAAGTTAACGCAGTGCAATGGAATATATTATTATATCAAGCAGGTTTTGGCGGGTTTTTCAAAAGCATCAGTTTCATGAATTTGATTTATGATTTAAATTTCATCGTAATTTATCGAAAAAATTGTTATTTTCAATGAACTCTTTCTTTGTATTATACAAAATAATGATAACTCAGTGATAACAATTCAATTCAATTCGTAGAAGTATGCAATTTTTTATCAGACAACCAATTTTTGTTGTATAGTTAGTTCTTTCTTTCAAATTCAATTAAAAATTATTATTTTCTATTTTTATAGTTCTTAGGAAAATAACTATTTGTTTTCATAACCTAAATATTATTTTTGAATTTGTAGTTCAATAGTTAACAAATAAAAGTTTGTTTTTAACAATCATTTTATGTTTATTTTTTAAGAATAAAATTTAGAAGTTCTGGTAAGTATCTTGGAGGTGCTTGAAGGTACTCGAAGGATCATAAGAAGCTGACGGTGTTTCATGCGAAATAAAGACAAGCAAATTTTATTAAAATACAGTGATGTGGAATGTTAGTTGTGAATATTATGTTAAATATTGATTTGTTAATATTTTCGAGAAGAGATATTAAAAAAATATCGAGTTCTGAAAACCGTTCTTTAAGATGAAAGTCTAATTTTACTAGTCTCAAAGTTCTTCAAAAAAATATACAATATATAACTTTTTGTGGAAATTATTTCGAAAAAAATCTCGAGAAATATTCGAATGGGAGTCGGTTCAAAAAGTACAAAATCTTTATTGAGATGTTGAAAATAATGATGACTACACAATTTATGACAAGTTATATCTTTCAAGAATTCAGATGCCTAGTTATTTACCAAAAATCACTGATTTTAAGTTTTCACCATTAAAAAAAGAAGTTGTGTTCTCAGAATTCATATATCACCATTATATTTCCAATACAAATCAAGTATACAGGTTCAAACCTCCAAACGTGCAGTATCGGGTTTTCAGCTGAAAATAAAATGTTTTCTTCATATAAGCATGTATCACACCTTGCTTCGTTTTCAAGATATAGGGTGTCAAAGTTTTTGGTAATAATCAGTTTCTCATTTAATAATTTTAAGTATATTAAAATGAGTCTTTTATTATCACAAATGAACATTGAATAAAAAACTGATGTTTTCTAAAAACTTTGACACCCTATATCTCGAAAACGAAGCAAGTTGGGATACATGCTTATATAAAGAAAAAATCTTATTTTCACCTGAAAAACGATACTGAACGTTTGGTGATTCAACTCAGGGTCACCCTGTATACTAATTACAATAATCCCAAGACCATGTTCTATCTTTCCAACGTGACCATATTTTCAGTTAAATGACCCTATAAATTCTAAAAAACGTTATGAGCTGGAAAATAGTAGTAGAATATTTACGTGAATCAGTTGAATAGAAAATAACAAATCTGAACTCTGGAACCGAAATAAATAAACACTATTAATCACTGCCCTACTTCTAAAAATATAATTCGCACCAAGCTGCAACTTTGGTTTCGAATATCAAAAAAGCGTTACCATATGCGAAATGAAACTTACTCACCTGAATTTATCGTCGCCGCTTTTTCACAAGATCGCTGAGATAACTGGCAAATTATGCGTTGCGATGCTCGAAGTAGCGTCGTGGGCGTCGAACTATAGCGTCATGTGGTAAATATAAGCCAAAGATTTGACAGGCCATTCATGCCCTCTGAGAATATTTTGAATTCTGTGACTTGTTTCGAGTCTCAATTCAGGTGCGATATTAGTCCGATGATTGGGTGGTGGAAACTGTTTTCAAAAACCATAAGGTTATACAGTGAGTAATATACAAGGTGGGCCAATAATTATACTCTAATATAAGGGACCTAGCAACACCAATGATGAGCAACAGAAGACAATCGCATAATCAACGTAATTCACTATTAAAAGGACTACGTTTTCGTTCCTTCTTTTATACTGGATGCTTCGAAGTATTCATTGATTTCTTCAAAATTTATTATATTATTATTATTAAGTTTTTACAAATACGTTGTTCTTCGATGAGTTTGTGTTGCCAAAAAAAAGTTTTTGTAAGCAAAACATAGCAATCGACATCGCTAACTTAGTGACGCCTACTATGGATAGGTTAGGTTATTATGGGTAGAGCATTTTATTTTGAAAAAGTTTTTCTTTTATTTTGTTTTAATGCCTAAATTGCCAACTGTTGTTTTCTTTTTAAACGAATTCATGCTATTTGCCCCAGCGCCATCTAGCGAGTAATTGCAATGCATCTTTTCTCAAAAAGTAGTATGGATAATAACCTTCAAAATATTTTTGGTCCCATTGTTCCACATCTAAACTTTCAAACCAAAATTATTTTGAAGGGTATTACCGATACTACTTTTTGAGTGAAGAAACATTGCAATTACTCGACAGATGGCGCTGGGGGCACATCAATTAAAAAAATTCGAAAGGCATAAAAATCGAAATTTGGAAAAAAATTATAAACAAAATTTAAAAATATTCAGATGTTTATAAAGAGAATTGAATTCTCTTTTGAACGATGTTCCACGACGACCCCCCATGCCATTAAAATTTTTTTAGTTGAAGTCCCCCCGCGCCCCCTATTGAGCAAGCACCATATCTTTTATTTCAAAGTGTGGTATTGGTGAAAACCCTCGAAATAGTTTTTTATTCATATTTCTATGTCACACCGTTCAAAAGTTAACAGGGAGGAGTTGGACCACTTCTGTTCATAATCTTCATAAATCTATCACATGAAACCATTACAGAAAATCTTGTTCGTAGGCGACATAACTGTTTACGGTTCCGCTTTGAATGCAATTGATGTCAATTTGAAGGAAGTTGAAGCATATAAAAGAATCAGTGACTGGCTCACCTCTATCAACTTTTTTCAAAATGACACGAAATCTTTTAAAATGAGATTAGCATATGCATTTAATCCCATTTCACCCTACCAAATCTTTCGCTTCTGTTTTCTTTGTTATTGGACTATTATTGATATGGTGGCCATATGGAATTTTTTTCTCTTTTTCTGTTGAATGTGATATAACTATAAATATATTCAAGGATAACTTGCCGACTGACAATGAGTTGATTTCATCTAAATATTCTTGAAGAAGTAAGTAGTCGTCCATTTCTTTCACTTCCTTATACATAATTTTGAAGTCGTCTGTAAATAGTTGCTTGCAAATATGAGTTTAAAATAAAAATTGGGAGGTCATTTATCATACATATATAGAAAGAAGAGAGGGCTCATGTTAAAGCCTTGGAGTACTCCTGAGGATATATGGAAGTTATAAGAAGATGCTCCTCTCTATACGACATAATGTGTTCTACCTCCCTAGTAAGATATAATCATTTTCACAATCCTGCCTGAGACACCTAAGTTATATAATTTATAAAACAATACGTCATGATTCACTTTGTCGAGTGACTTCGCAAAATCCTAATAAACAACCTTATATTTTTTTTATTGCATCGTTAACAGCCAGTGAAAAATTTAATCAATTATTAGTTACTATCGATTGTTTATTCATAAAACCATGTTGCTCATCACATATGAATGGTTCTTCATCAAAATTGTAGATTTTTGTAACATTTTCGAACATTTCTTTTGAGTAGATCTATAGATAGTAGATACTCAGCACATCCCTAGAATGTATAAGATCATCATACGAAAAAGAAAATAAATTCAAGATATTATACTAATAAAACACGCAACTATTGAGAGTCCTTAGAAGCCGCAATAAATTGAGACATTATTATTGTTTACCTATTTACCAACTTGATAATTCAAAATCAATAATTTTACTTTGTTGAATTTGTTTTCTTGGTTATATCATTTAAAGTTTATTGGATTTCCTGGTTTTATTGTTATTAGTGTTGTAGTAAGTAGTAATATATAGTCTAGTTCCTAAATAATTGTAGATAGTGACTCATCGTATATATTTTCAGGTTTTTACTGGATTTGAAAGTGCGTAGAGGGTGTATGAAAGTGGCAAGGTAAAACTTGATTTGAAGCCAAGTACCGAGCTGATTTTTGTTCTATTTCTTGACCTGCTTTATATGAATTATGAACCATACAACCTATGAGTCACTATTTACAATGTATATGATTTCTAGGAATTAGGAAAAAATTCCTTCAATGCAGGTAGACTTCCTCTGTGACAAAATTAAATATTACATCTAGACTTGGGTATACTTGGCAAAAAATCATATATTAATCAGATTAGGTGACTTTCTTTAGATGAGTTTCACACATAGTTTGGATGATTTTTCTTCATTGTGTAGACTAGTAGACATTTGGAAAGTACACTGGGACCAGAGAAAGAAAAAATCAATTTCAAATATATAGTTTTAATTTTTTCTCTATAAAACCCGTCGAATTATTCATCATCAACTACTTTCTATGGCTTAAAGTCAACTATTAAGTCATTATAAATTAGAAAATCTAAAGGAATAATTTTGACCGGCTAGATTGGCCAAATACCTCACTGTGCGTCATTAATTTCTGTGAGCAGCGTAATATCTGAAGTATTCATAAAACTTGATGAAAGGCCATGCACCAATGATCAAATGATATAAAATTCAAGGCTTCCGCAATATCCTTTACGATAAAAACTTCATTGGCAAAACCAAATCGTCCTGGCTAATTCCCAGACGACTATTAACTTGTGGTTTAAAGTGCTTTGAGTGCCAGCACTACAAAATACGATACAACATTCTCCTTATTTCTTTCTTTATTATGCACTGGTAGGTATATGTCAGAAAAATATTAAATCGACAAAATGATGGAGGTAATAACAATTGAAACATTTGAGCTGTAAGTATGTGTGTCAGATACCTAGAAAATATCTCGCACAGATGTTCAAATTTAAAGTGGATTCACAAAGATTGCCAAATAATATTTGCGCACATTATGCAGTCATGCGTTTTTCCTGAACTAACCGAAACTGATCCTTGCAGTCTAATAATAATTACACAAAGTCACGGTATCATAGATTCAAATATTATTTTTGGAAGTCAGAACATCATTGTGTTTTGGTACATAGCACATACTTTTCCGACAGTGATAAATGTATGAGGATTGACAATAATATAGTAGATCGTTGAACGAAGAATATCTTGTAGAATTCTATTTTTATGAAATATCAGCAGAGACGGATTCGGGAATTTTGCAGGAAAAGGTATAGAATATTTACAGTTAAATCCACGAGAAAATTTTAAATTTGCCTGTGAAATTAGTCGTTCTTAGGTTGTCTATGGGATATTGTCAAGAAATGATATTTCTTGTATTAAGATAGTTCCCAAATCCGCGCCCATCCCAATATCTATATTTGACAAATAAACTAAACATGTCGGTCTATTAACTCCATGAACGGAGTATTGGACAGTTTTCAATGGTCACTATTATGAGTGACCGAATGTGTTTGTTTTTACTGCGAAACGAGCACGTTGTAGCCATATGATATTTAAATAAAAAGGCAAAAAAAATTCTGTCAAGGGGGTTTGGAGGTGGTATTCGATAGTCATTGCGTGTGGCTAACAGCTTGTCCCTTTTGGGCCTTGCCTTAAGTAGTATTATTATTGTAGGGTAAGAAATGTATTATATATCAATATTTATTTCCTTGTATATATATAACTTATTACCTTATGATACTAAGGTAAAACACGACAAAAATTTCCACAAAATTTATTGTGGAAATATATTAATAAATTCTGTGGAATTTATTTTCGTGTTTTACCTTAGTGTCATATATAACTTTGCCCCAATGGTTGTTTAAATAAAATATTTGTATTTTGTTATCATCTATACGAGTTTCTCTGTGCTACCATCTTAGCTACGACCTCTAGTCAAGCAAGCTTAGTTGTGGCTTATAGTAAAGGCCAAAATGGTCGTATAGAAGCTCAATTTCTTGACAATATTGCTAAACAATAGAGAGATTTTGAGCTATTTCCTGGACTCATGCATTGAGCTGCAGTTTTCTAAAGATTTTTCAATATTCAACATTTCCTATTGAGGTTTTAGAAATTCCATTTGAGTTCTTGTTGGGATATAATAAATGTTTCAACGAAAACAATGCATCTGTAAGATAGAGTCAACTTGTAGACTGCCAGCTTCTTACAGATTAATTTCGCATTTTGAGTCATTGATATTATTTGTATTCAGGAACTCGGAAATCCCTGAGTATTGCCCAGTTAAATCAATCCCAATGACATCTGTCAATTGTCCATTTTGTTCATTATAACGAAACAATATCGAATATGAATTCAATAATCTAAAAGCTGAAATAATGAATCTTGACACTATATCAACTTATTTAAGTTGTTGTACAGCACATAAGTACTGCATAATAAACAATTATTCTGTTTCTGGTACGATGAAACCAGCCTAACGAAAGACGTGAAAACGTCGTAGTACAACGAATTATAGTCCGCAATAGTCAATACAGGGTGTATCTTAAATGATGTCATTAATCGGGTGCGATTCCTTGCCACATTTTATGAAAAAAAGTTCATATAAACGTGTGTCCTAACTTGCTTCGTGTCTGAGTAGCAGGTTGTGAAAAGTTTAATAAAAAATCGGTTTTTCATGAACTAGGTACTCAAAATTCTTTATGCCGATTATGGTTGAACTTCATGTTAGTAGTAACAAGAGGCTTCTTTTCTCGAAATTAGATTTTGAATTTTCAATTCCAGTGGCGTCGCAGTTGATTCACCGTCACTCGGAAACGAAGCAAGTTAAGACACACGTTTATATGAACTTTTTTTCTTAAAATGGAATCACCTCCTTAAATTAATGACATCATTTAAGATACACCCTGTATATCCAGAATCCGGTGATAAGGCACTCAACACTCAACATGATCTAACGCGCAATTTAAAATCTATCGCTAGATTTTGGTTTCACTGTACAATTTTATGTGGATACCTCCCAGCAGTCCAGACGCCCTAGCGGAACTACAGGCAATAATTCACGAAACGAGCAAACTATCACACAAAATACACTTCAGTGTGTTTTGTTTGAATGAATTAAAATTTTGAGAAAAAAGGCGAAATTTTGAGAAGAAAGTCAAAATTTTCAGAAAAAAGTCGAAATTTTGAGAAAACCTTAAAATTTTGAGAATTTCATAAATAATTCAAAGCTACCACCAAGACTGCTAAATTTTATATGATAATCTCAAAATTTTTACTTTTATTCTCAAAATTTTAAGATAATTTCTAAAAATTTGAAATTTTTTCCCAAAACATTGAGATTATTTCTCAAAATTCAATAAGTCAAAATTTTGAGATTTTCGTATATAAATTACCAATCGTGGTGGCGATAAATTATAAGTATATGAAAATTTTGAAATTTTTTTTCTCAAAATTTTTACTTTTTTCTCAAAATTTCGTCTTTTATCTCAAAATTTTGCATTTTTTTCTCAAAATTTCGACTTTGTTTCTCAAAATTTCGACTTTGTTTCTCAAAATTTCGACTTTGTTCCCAAAAATTTAGAATTTTTTTTCAAAATTTTGACTTCCCTTCTCAAAATTTTGACTTTTATCTCAAAATTCTCAAAATTTTTAAATTTCAATAAAAACCTATACTGGTAGAATGGCGCCAACACGCGGTCTTACTTTGATTCGCAAATAGTTATTTGATGGGAACGAAGATTAACTTTCAGAAGTAGTTATAAAACTCAAGGATTTAAAACTACACCGATAAGGGTCTGCTATGATAATGCTGCTAATATCTTGACGATATTCACAAATTACGAATTATTTTATTCTTGTGTTTTCTGTATCAATTTTTAGTCCCAAAAAGTATATTTGGTAAAAATAATTTCGTATAGCCTAACGTTTGAAATTAATTTTTGATTTAAAGTCAGTTTGATCATGATTTTCGAAATGTTGATTAACTGTCCCCAAACACTATCCTACTTTGTGGTTGTTTCTCTTGTTTCCAGAATGTATTCGCGAAATACACTCCCGCTAGATGGCGCTCAGAATGTAGGCGCGAAGTGGTGGTCAGCTGCCAAATTTCATTAGAGACTATTTTTTAACTCTTTTTTTTTTATTGGAATTAATAATGAAAGGAAACTCCATCTCTCCATTCAAGTGAATTCATCATTGGGGTACTGAGTAAATACGGCTGGTAACGAAAATTTAACTTTTTCCGTCATTTTAAGCTATCTGTTCATGGAAATATGAAAACTAAAGAATATCTCACAATATAAATGCTGTACTACTTTTTTATACACACAAAACTGTACATTCGTTTGAGCCGCAAGGAGTGTTCATTTTCAAATGGTATGAAAAAAGTAGCATGTTCAATTTCTAGTAGAAGTAAACCAAAAAAATTGGAATCTGAGTTGTTATGTCGCTGATATTCTCGAATGGGTAGGTTCATTACTTCATTCAGAACAGGGACACACCTTGCCCCATCATGTAACGATTGTCTCAAACTCTTCAGCTTGTCCTGACATACGTAAGATCCCTACATCCAACAAATAGTAATACCACGTTCAATACTTTGAGTTCATCATTGATTGTATAGATGGCGAGACACGAGTGAGTTGGTATTGTCTTGTTCTGTTCAACTTCTTTCGGGGACATAAGTGCGGGTGCTTATGCTTCTCGCTGATAGATGGCAGGAACATCCACTATTGAATAACATTTTTACTATTCATAAAAATATGTTTAAATTTCTCAAACATGTCTATAGTTTTCTGATAACTTTTCTCTTCCCAGTTACATGAAAATATGCCCTGATTCCCATTAACCATAGGGCTGAAAAAAATCCAGGGTAATCCTTGGTTAATTTGTAAGAAATCATGGGCCAATTAGTTGATTTGCCCTCTTTTAATTTTTAAAATATGATTTATATAGAAGGCGTTCGCATTTTCAGAATATTATTGTTATTAATAGTTTCAATAAATTTCTGCACGAATGGCTGACGACGGTAGGTACACCCCAAACGACGAATAAATAACTTTTAAGCATTTTCAATAACTTCAGGATAACGTCGTATTCTGTGACAAATTCTGGCTCATTAATTTTCCTGAGTATCTCCACGAAATTATCTAGGGATGCCAAATCTGGCGTACTGGCTGGTCACTCCATTAACCACTTTTCTCTTATCCAACATGACATGAGCTGAGAGAAGAAGAAAGATGAAAGTTTTAATAAATCAGGATGTCTATTGATACGTGCAGGAAAAAGGGGGGTTTCGTAAAAAAAAATTATTTCAATGGTTAGGGCGAGGGGGAAACTGCTAATGCCCAAGGAATTCCTCTAATACCCGAATAATATTAGCAATAGAAATAGTTAGCCCTGTTCGAATGTTAGGATATTGTCAAGTACTATTTTGAACACCTTTTTTATTAATTTTTTTTTAATTCAAAATTATGACAGGCACCAAAACGCAGAAAGTGCGCTCTGAAACAGCATCTTAAATGGCGTGCAGGGAACGGCAGCTTCAGTTTCAGTTGATACCAAGCTACTGAAGATTACTGCCGCAGTGAAAATGGAAAGGTTTGATAATTTTAACAAAAGAAGGCCACAAGAAAACAAGTAACCAACCAAAACCTTGACAACAGCCGTGAAAGCCTACATTCCTATATTCATCGACTGTATTCATTCTCAAAGTACTTTTCCTCGTAGTTTTGTTCATAATGCTCTCGCTGATTTCGAGGCCTCAGAGAATATACAAAAAACCGCACCAAAACGAAAGTCAATTAACAAATCCATTACCTTCCATTATCTCAAGGCATAAAACTAACACGTTTTCAGTTGTCGCCCCAAACCGGAAGCATCGTCGACTTCGCCCTAGGATGGATTAGGCCAATCATTTTAGTATTTTAAATAAAAAATGAGAAAAAAATTACAAAAGTTGTAAAAAAAAAACTGAAAATGGCAATCTATTCCTCTTTGTAATGGGGCACAATCACCTGACCTGACCTACAACATTGGGATCGGAAATGTTGGTGATTAGAAGATGACGATACATCATGACACCCCCTCATGAAATGTCCTGCACTGTGGAATCAGAACGAAATCATGAACATGTGGGTGCATAAAGGGCCCAAGGTAGATGACCTGCATACAGGGACTTCAAACCCCGCCCACCTATTTCAGAAAGCGAGTAAGTAACTAGAAAAATTTGGAATATAGGAAAAAAAAAATCAGCAGATGCTTAGCACGTTAGTCAAGTGAGTAACAACAAGCAGTTAGTGCCTATAAACGGGAAAGAATCTTGAAAGGAATAAATACGGACGCAAAAAGTTCTAGAATGGGGATCCAACAACTTTGTAGTATTCAGTGCAAATGGAACCCAATCATGTTTTTTTTCTCTAAGGGCCGATCTCCCAGAGGCCAGCGTGACGATGTCACGAGTATCCATACTAATGAAATATTCCATTTCAATGGTATTACCATCAGCAGTACCCTTTCAAGGGAGAACCATTTGAGGTTCATTACCGAGAGTGCCTCTCAAAAATTGATTTTTGTTTCGTGCCAAGAAGTATTTCACTCCCCGTCAACTGTTATGATTAATAAGGCACAAATCCGATCTGTTCTGGAATACTGTTCCCACAGAAGGAGTGCAGCACCCAAACACACATTGAAACTTCTAGATTCTGCCCAAAAAAGAACCACCCGTCTCATCGGTGATACTTAGTTAGAGATTGCTTACTTTTCTGGAACATCACATATATATTTCATAGATGTTTTCACGAACGACGCTTTTATGGAATATTATCAATCGTTCCACCGTTAGCAGTCCCATCGCTACTGACCCGTCGAGCTCAGTCGTCACATGCATATTCCGTTATTTTGGAGACATGCCGAACATCTCTTTCCTAGGGCTAGTTTTTCAACCGAACGGCAAAGTTTTGGAACTCGCTGCCTCGAGAAGTGTTTCCTGAGGCATCCAGGCTTCAAAAATTCAAGAAGAACACCAATTCCTTCATACTTTCCCTCGGCTCTCACGATGGTCTCTAAACAATACAGGATTTTTCCTTTTCGTGAGAACCAGAAATAAAAAGTTAGTAGATATGATATAATTGTGGTAACAGCTGCTTATTTTACAGCCTATATCGTAATCAACAAATCAAGAGCTATTGATACCTATTATATACATGTTGTTTACGAAATTTGAGCGATTAAGAAAATTGGTATATATATGGAACATAATGTATACAATAAATGGCAAGAATTTTTGTTTATAATGCAATGAATAAAATTCGAATTTTTATGAAATCGCTTTCAGTTATCTTTGTTTGAGAGGCACTGGTTTGATGCTCCAGGCCACAGCGTGTCTACCCGCTAGCAGTGTTTCAGCGCTGTTTGCGCAGGCTGTAGACCTCTGATAAGTGATTACCAAAAAAAATTTGAAAAGTATTGTTACAGACCTGAAATTTGATAAAGACTTCTCGAATTGTTCGAGATCGTTCGATGAATTAGATGGAAAAATCTAGAAGCACTAACTTTTGTTCTGGATCAATCGTCGAACATTCTATTTGTGTTCTATTGATTTCTTAAGTAAAGTAAAGCAATGCATTTGTTAGATGAGGGGGGTTAGTTAGAAAGTTACCTTGAGTTACCTTGGATACAAGTATTTTGACAGTGACTTGTATTACAGTGTTGTCAAGTAAAGTTTGATTAATAAAGGCGAGTTCATACCAGAGTACATTTATTTTTGAACCCGAAGACGCAACAGTATATAAGTATGATATAAGTATAAGTATATAAATATATATTATTATTTCACATGAACGTATATATTTACCACCTAGTTCAAATGTTAGTATCGTTGTATAGTATTGAATTGCTAACTTAGAATTCAAGAAATTATACTGTGTTGCTGTACAAAACACCACTCGAGCAAGCTCTCGTGGTGTTTCTAAGCAACACAGTTTTCGTGCCAGCAATTTTTTGAAAATTCTGCATTTTGTCAGTATATTATATACTGCATACGATTATTCATTGGTGATAATAAAGAATCCCGTTATTTGCCTCAGTCGGACGTGGTAGGTGAGAAGACAAAGATCGAGGTAGTTGAGTACGGGTACAAGACCGCAGTGTTAGTGTTATTCGAATCATCCGAATAACTGTAAATATACAAATACTACAAAATCTTAATGGGTAGTGAACGTAAAGAAACGTTTTTCTCCATGTTGAATAGAGCATTGTCAGCTGGCGTTACAACATGGCGGTCATGGCGGGACAAACACAGCATTTGTTTGATAAATTGATTATCACAATGATGCAAAGAATCACTTTTCGCAGAAAATGTATCAGAAAGATTCACGTAGCCTTATCGAAAATGGGTTCAGTGGGTTTGTTTTTGTTCAGTTTGTCCACCTATGACATTGTTCCGCAACTGTCACTGACAGTGCTCTATTACAATGTATTGACTTTCGTTCCAAACTTGGAAATCGCAAACTTGGAGAACGATGCAGGATGGCATTTTCTCAGTTTCCACCATTTTGCGACCGTTTGCATTTTTTCTCCACAAATGAATACCCACAATTGTTTATAATATTGTTTTTTAACAATGTTGCCGGGCTTGTACGAAGGGGCAAATTTTTATAGAGTCATTGAGCACTAAAATACAACTTTTATGAAAGTTTCCTTTATTAAGTAATTGTTTCCACGTTTTTGCTGAAATGATTGGCCTAGATGGAAATCATGTGCAGGCGAACTATGAGAGGAAATTGTCTCGTGAAAGTGGGTCGATCCCGTCTGTCTCCATAGCTCGGGCTTTGATGTCGAGTTATTGTGACGAAATAATTAGAGTACGGGTTGGTTTACTGTCTGAACTCGGCTCATGGCTCACATTCATATGGGGTGGGGTGGTATAATGAATCGATGACGTTGGTTGATTGAGTAGAGCAATTCATTTAGCTTGTTCTCGAAAATAGGATTTGGTTTGAGTAACCCGTTGGAGATCAATTCTTTTGAAACATATTTCAGATTTTGAAATGTTTGTAATGTGTTGGTTATAACCTCATGAGATATAGATGGAGACAGTGAGTTGCGATAAAATGAAAATATTGTTGGGAATCAAACCGCTTTGCAAGAGTGGAGATAAGTTGAACATTAAAGACCAATTGCTTTCTTGAAAAAATATAAAGTAAATTCTTGTTCTCAGTTGATAATAATAATAATAATAATAATAAATGGGAAGCGGAGCAATCAACACCTGAGGCCCTGGTGAGTTGCGACACCACCTTCCCGAGCAAAGGATGCAAAATCGGACCGGCAGCTAATGCGCATCCGGGAGGGAAAAGGAAGCTTTCCGTCCGGTTTCGGCCGTGGGTTTACTGGGTTACCCCCCAGTAAACTCTGAAACTTGGTTCGAGACAGACCATTTATAGGCCCCCACAACCGACCCCATCGGAATAGGGGTCAAAAGCAAGGTGGTGGGGCCCAAAACGACGGATTGCCAAACAATGACAACCGCAATGACAACGGACGCCTTGAGTGGACGGATGAGCTGAGGGACGGCCTTCTGCATTGCTACGAGAGCAGTGAGTTCGCCCAGAGAGGATGCATGTCGAGAATGCATGCTCTGTGGAGTGAGAGGTACCCAGAGCATGCCGCCCTTTCCGCCCAAAATCTTAGGGATTACGTATCTCATCTTCGGGCCCGAGGCTATGTCAGAGCTCCTCCTCAGCTGGTTAACGTAGTGGCAGAAGTGGCAGATATGCCACTCGTAAACCTGGCTGCAGAGGATGCTCACATCATACCACCGATGGAGGGCATCAGAACCCGCAGGGCACCGCACAAAACCAAGCCCCTGAAGCCACAACAACTGGAACAGGAGATTCGTGGAAATCTTTCGGAGGAAGCTGACATCTGTCAGATCAACTAATGACGCATGACGTGCATGACGCCGCTCATGCTCTGTCCCAGACAGAGAGGAGGAATACCCTTATGCATTTGCTGTCAGCATGTCCAGCAGGTCTCGGCCTATATCCGCAGGCATAACGCGGCTCTACGAGTGTTGTACTACCATCTACGACACTCGTACGATGTAGACGAGACACTGGTGTTGCCTTATGCTCCGGGGGATATTGAGTCCGTTGTGGAGAATGAGATGATGTAGTCCTCCTCGACCGTCAGAGTAAAACGATTTTCGTCATGGAGTTTTCGGCTCCTGGTGAAACGAACATCGTCCGAAAAGAGGAGGAGAAACGAACTAAATATCGAGACTTGCTCTTTGAATTACGCAGGCTCTAGCCAAACCATTCTGTTAAAATGGTGGTTCTGATTATAGGGGTCCTTGGTGGTATGATGGACACACTGCTCTCGAATTTAAAAATCATACCGGCTTGCCATAATATGGCAGAAATCTTAGCCGGATGAATGCAGAAGGTCGTCATCCTTGGTTCACTCCGTCTGCTCAGGGCACATGATTCTCGGACCCAGTAGTTGCTCACCCCTCGGACGTGGGGAGTGGCTATCTGGGTAAATGGCATCAGCGCGCCCTCCGGAGATAGGGTCGACTGGTATAATCCAAACGGATACAAAAAATAATAATAATAATAATAATAATAAATGCTTTTATTGATAAGTAGCAAGTTCACAAGTTACATGATCGAGACAAAATAACACCACACTTGTACCTATCAAAAGGTAGATATTCAATTTCTGAATACGTTGTCTTAGACATGTATTCAGAGCTTGCTCTTCCATTCAACCCTTGGGAGATTTTCAGACAAAAAATAAACGATACCAATCAGAAACATATAGGAGTAACTAGATTAACACAGAAAAAAAAACAAGAATTGAAAGGTTAAGATACAAATGTAAGACGTACTATAACTAAACTACTAAATCACTTGGTAAGTTCGATTTTTCATTCGCAATAAAGTAAAAATTATCGATTTCTCGATTATTCATATTAATTAGCAGTTACTCAGTTCACTTAACGGTTTGATTGTATTGTCGGATCGTAAGCCAAACACGACAATATTGGGTGTTATGAATAAAAACTAGCAAAAGCTTTTACTACAGGTTTGTCTCTCTCATTAGTTAATAAAATAGATAGTTCTGTTTCAAGAAATCTAAGTAAAAGCATTTGCTTAAGGTTTATTCATTAGACCCAATGTTTCTTCGCTATTTGTTATCCAGAAATGTTATTCGCTCCTTTAACTTTTTGTTTTCTTCTTCTAGTTCAATTCTAGTTCTATTATTAACGACTGATAATTCTTGTTTTATTTCGGCAAGCTGCTTCTGTCTTTTATTGGATTTCTGGTCAACTGCCTTCAATAAATTACATAAATCTGACAGTTACTTCTGAATGGGCAGGATGCATAATAATTTGGTTTGATTTTCAGTCAAAGTTGATACAGAGTTACCGTACTCAAGCTGTTTTCTATCGATAGCCTTATCGAATTGTTTTTATGAGAAGGAGGAACAGGAGTTGCACTATGTGTAGAAGAAAAACCAGGATTTTTCATAGAAAACTCAACAGAGACATCAGCGGATGACGATATTTTACACAACTACACGTGTTCGAATTCTACATCTACGGAATCAGGAAAGGAAGGTCAATAAAAGATGCAATTCAATATTTTGCAAATAACATTTATTAAGTATTGGACAAGAAAACCCGGCTTTAGTGCTGATTCTGTAAGCTTTATGTTAATTTTTACCCATTTAACATATTTTGTTACACGTTTATATAATTTTTACAGAATGAATAGTTATGCAAATATGTGTGAACATGAACATACAGACCATACAGCTTTCGGAAATACCACTACATTTATATATTTTTTACAGAATAACCAGATATTAAATATGTGTGACAATTAACATCAGTTAAAAATTAACATACAGCTTACAGAATAACCACTTGTATATGTCAATTTTGACTTTTCTGAAACATTTTGTACTTTTTCTATGAAAAGCTATTGAACAACAAGTTTCAGTTCATTACTTACTGTGTTCACTAAGACTTTTGTTTTCACACATTTTCGTTAATAAATTGTCCAAAAGACCTCAATAACTTGGATGGACTGTGATTGGTGCTCGAAACTTTATTCGGTACCAGTATTATTCACTTGATTTTTATTTCAAATGATATGTTGTGTTCTTCCTATTCCTCCTATTGGGAGTCATGCTAACAAAATTCCATTTTGCATAAGTTGCTTCGGTTTGATTAAAGTGAATAAAGAGAAAAACAACGATTCTGCCTCCCCACGTGTGTTCATTCAGAGGCGGCGCTTTCCTACACTTACATTAGGTAAGTTTTTCGTCCAGATATCCAAATTTTACTTTGCTTTCTACTCCTTTTGGTGGTCTTAGTTCACCCTGAATACAAGGTGTTTTCTAAATACTGTTTCTAACTGCAGGAAGTCATTGGGTAGGTGATTTCATGAAGAAGAGTTCTTATGATCATAAGTCCGTAGTTGCTTCGTTTCTGAGATACAAGGCGTTGAAATAAAAAAAAGTAAGTGTAAAATATCATTGACTTGAACAATATTGTACAAAAGCACTTTTTTCCGTAGATATTTTTAGATGAGGCAACTGCAACTGCAATACAACTTGGTTTCTTGTATTTGCTTCGTTATAGAGAAAAAAAACACTTGAACTCAATCTAAATACAACGTAAGCGCAGTAGGGCCACAAGAATTTGTCGAAAAAATTTTCGACTTTAGTCGAAAGATGGGGCCGTATATATACACTCGTTTCGAGGGGTTGTAGCAAATGAGGTATGTTGGAAACTCAGATGGAATATAATATTTTTGCTTACAGTAATTCAGGACTTCCATACACATTTGCGACTCATGATTGTTGAGTAGAAGTAAAATGGAGTTGACTTTGGCAATTCGAGAATCAAACATATTTTGCTTGTCATCCAGCCACAGGGTGTAGCCGCCCTTACATTTGTAGAAGTACATTTGCAATTTTGAACAGCACAGTATTCGCCACTTGCACTCATTGCTAAGAACACAGAGTTGTTCTCGTTCTCCGGAAGTTATTGCCCTAACCCCGAAAAAAAAAAACTAGGTTACGCTACTGACTCTATCCTTTCGTTCTCTTGAAGAAGGGTAGATAATGATTAATACTGGGAAATGTCTGACTTGTTTTCCACTCTTCCTCTCAGATTTGGTTTTCAGTTTCCACTCAAACAGTTTAGGGTCAAGCTTTTGAGCAGATTATGTTTCACTAAAGTGCAACGTTTTTCGTGGTAAGTGTGGAATATAACCCCCGAAAATCTCAGCTAGTATCCAGTTTCACTGTATACATACAAAAGTGTGGGGAGACATTTTGGAGCTTCTTTCAGACATGCATGGGATATATTGTCAAGAAAGACTATTTCTTGTATTAAGATAATTTCCAAATCATCCTTCATCTCAAAATCTTGATAAATTATTGTTATAAACGGTCGATCAATTCATGAAAAGATTCACGGCCAACGTATGGTTTCATTGTGACGATTGTGCTGTTTTATGGGTACCGCGGAACTATGAGCACGTACCTAATAGTAAAATTGAACTTGAATAAGAGTCCTACAAGGATGTCTCCGCAATTGCTAGTTGCATGGAAATGTTCATTGACATTTGGACCACCTATAGATCTATTTCTGGGTTCTTGCCCTCATCAGTATAGGGTAGGTCTCTGCAGACAATAACTAATGTCTGCAACAAACGATTCAACAAAATCTCCATGTAAAGGCAGAAGCTGAGACACTGAGACACCGCCCGCAGCCTAGCGTTCACTAAACTACGGGCGCCATCTGAACTCCAGCCCCTCAAACAAAGCAGTACCCAGAACTTGCGTGATTAATTCAACCACAAATACAAATTAAAGAAATCTGCATTGCATTGTTCACAATAAGCTTGTCAAGAGAGAAACAAGATGCCATGCAGTACCAGGACCAAGCTTATTGCCATAATCCTATACAATAGGAATAATTGGGTCGAAAATCCATCAGATAACAACTACTTTCCTGGCTAATACCACGACGAACGTTGAATTACATCTAATGAATTTCCGTGCAGAGTCCTACAAGGATGTCTCCGCAATTGCTAGTTGCATGGAAATGTTCATTGAAACATTTGTGTCTCAGCTTCTGCCTTTATATGGAGATTTTGTTGAATCGTTTGTTGCAGACATTAGTTATTGTCTGCAGAGACCTACCCTATACTGATGAGGGCAAGAACCCAGAAATCGATCTATAGGTGGTCCAAATGTTTTAGTGAACATTTCCATGCAACTAGCAATTGCGGAGACATCCTTGTAGGACTCTGCATGGAAATTCATTAGATGTAATTCAACGTTCGTCGTGGTATTAGCCAGGAAAGTAGTTGTTTTTTGATGGATTTTCGACCCAATTATTCCTATTGTATAGGATTATGGCAATAAGCGTCGTCCTGGTAGTGCAGGACATCTTGTTTCTATCTTGACAAGCTTATTGTGAACAATGCATGCAGATTTCTTTAATTTCTCTTTTTATACGATATTCATTTACGAGAAATGTCACAAAAGCACACAACACGTTTTGGATAAACACCTCTCTATCCAACATATATCTTCAAATATACCTATCACGAAGTAAAATAATGATTAAAATTTCTCCACATGCGAATCTTTAGAAGAGAAACTGGAAAGATATAGTGATATAGTGTCACCGAAAAATATGTTTTGTAGTACCCTCGTATTTCAAAAATGTAGGTTCGGCTCAAGGTTTTTCACGTATTGTAGCTTCAAAGTTTTCACATATTAACGTTATACATTGAAAACATAGGGTTCTTCAAAGTTCCTATTGAAATAATGAAGTAAGTAAAAAACTTCGGAATAGGTACTTTTCTGATGAAACAGTATCGCTTTTTCCAACTATCATTATTACTCAGAAAAATATCGAAATTTAACTTGAAAATATCTCAATTCTACTAAGTAAAGTAAACTACGTCGCAACGGGATATCTTTGAGAATAAACCAGAAATATTCTCAATTTGTGATAAATTAAATTTATTTTCTGTTTGTGTAACTACTTTTAAAATCACCCTGTTTCGCATAAACTAATCATACTATTTGATTATGGTCCATTTAAAGTGTTACCTTCAGATCGTGATCTACAACATACTAGAGTTTCATTGCGGGGTCCTTTAAAATATATTGATTCATAGAAGCTCATACTAACTGTAAGTGCTCGAGCACTTTTTTTCGACTTTTTCCTCATAAAATGAATAACATTAGCTATCACTTACCGAGTCTGACTATTCAAAAATTTACCTTAAAGATTCAACCCAAACTTCATTTTCATTGTATATTGATTTTTCACAGACTGTACCAAGTTGTTTCCTTCACAAACGTTTGAAGTGCCCTATCACTGGGTAGTACGTCGTACGACTAATTCGCATCGTTGGCGTGCACATTTTCACATTTGCAGATATGTTTGTCTCAGAATGAACTCTTCTTATTATAAAATGAAACTACTTCAGTTATAATTAATTCTACTGTGAAAAGTTGAAGCCATTTCATTAAAAATGCAAGATGACCTAGCAGCAACAATCTGAGAAAGCTCTTTGTGAAAACATCAAACAGTTAAGTGTTTGAATGGTGTAAAACAAAAGTTATCACAGTGTGTGTAAAATGCTTTCCACGAAAATTGCATTGAGAGAAAACATAATAGGTGAAACAAGAGTGGCTTGCTGTGCTGAAAGCACAAATGCAGGAATATTCTAACTTATTATTCAGAGATCATCAGGAAATGGTGCAGGTAAGTACAACCAACAATTAGAAGTTAGAAATGATTATCTTTTGAAAAAACTCCCCATGACAATGAAATCAAACGAAAATCTGTAAATGCTTTGAATTTGTTGGGTTTTGCCAAAATTGTAATAACACTCAAACTGCAACAAAACGTTTTATAAACTTAATTCCAAAATACGTACATTCCAATTCACAGAGTGACTGAAAGCCTATGATATATGTTTTCCAAAATATCAGAAACTCATGAAAATTCAAACTTTTTAATTATGTCATAAATTTGAAAAAAAAAAAAAAATGAAATATCGTCTCCATTCCATTGATTTAAGTACGACACGATGTAAGAAATTTTTCTAAATTACATATTATTAAAAATTATAAATAAGTTGAATAGTTTTGGTGTCTGTAAATGATATGAAGGAATATGTTTTATGGAAATTCAGACACGAAAATGAAAAACTTAAAAACTCAAATAAAAATGTGGACCAGCCAGGGATCGAACCCAGGCCTCCCAATTTGCGGTCACACACTTAGTTCAGTCTTTCATGTTAGTAGAATCAACGACTCGGACCATAGAGGTTCAGTGTGCCGAAATTTCGACTTTTGGGTCAAAATTTCGACTTTTATGTCAAAATAATGAAAAATAGATTATACAGTGAGTTTCAAAAAGTTTGAACCATATAGAAAAATTGTTAATTTTCCACTTGTCAGAAAATTTTATTTTCATAAAAATTGGTGCATTGCAGAAAACTTGTACATAAGTTGTCACAATCAAGTGTAAACTGGGTACCCTTTTTTTTACATCATCGAAAAAGTTTATTTAGTTGCTTTCGATGAAAACCAACATTCAAATTACGCAAAAAAATAAAAAATAACATTTTCAAATTTCCTATTTTCATTCTCCTCTGTATACCGTTTGGAAATTTAAAATTCTGACAACTTATTCCAAGTTTCCTACAATGCACCAATTGTATGAAGAATAAAATTTTCTGTTTCTAATAAACAAGTTTTCGATGTGATGCAAACTCTTTGAAACTCACCGTATAATCAATTTTACATTATTCGAGATAAAAGTCAAAATTTCGAGATAAAAGTCGACATTTCGGGATAAAAGTCGAAATTTCGAGGTAAAAGTCGAAATTTCGAGATAAAAGTCGAAATTATGGAGGATAAAGAAAGGTGGCCCTTCTACGCCTTTGTATGATCGTTACTGACAAAATTAAATATTTTTATCAAGTTAGTAGTCTAATTAAGGCAGTTACTTATCGAAGCAATTTGAAGCAAACTATTTGAAACTCGAAATTTCGAGAACAAAGTCGAAATTTCAAGACGAAAGTCGAAATTTCGAGATAAAAGTCGAAATTTCGAGACGAAAGTCGAAATTTCGAGATAAGAGTAGAAATTTCGAGATAAAAGTCGAAATTTCGAGAAAAAAGTCGAAATTAGGGAGGATAAGAAATAAACGTTGCCCTTCTATGCCTTCGTACGATCGTTACTGACAAAATTAAATATTTTTATCAAGTTAGTAGTCTAATTAACGCAGTTACTTATCGAAGCAATTTGAAGCAAACTATTTGAAACTCGAAATTTCGAGAACAAAGTCGAAATTTCAAGACGAAAGTCGAAATTTCGAGATAAAAGTCGAAATTTCGAGACGAAAGTCGAAATTTCGAGATAAGAGTAGAAATTTCGAGATAAAAGTCGAAATTTCGAGAAAAAAGTCGAAATTAGGGAGGATAAGAAATAAACGTTGCCCTTCTATGCCTTCGTACGATCGTTACTGACAAAATTAAATATTTTTATCAAGTTAGTAGTCTAATTAACGCAGTTACTTATCGAAGCAATTTGAAGCAAACTATTTGAAACTCGAAATTTCGAGAACAAAGTCGAAATTTCAAGACGAAAGTCGAAATTTCGAGATAAAAGTCGAAATTTCGAGACGAAAGTCGAAATTTCGAGATAAGAGTAGAAATTTCGAGATAAAAGTCGAAATTTCGAGAAAAAAGTCGAAATTAGGGAGGATAAGAAATAAACGTTGCCCTTCTATGCCTTCGTACGATCGTTACTGACAAAATTAAATATTTTTATCAAGTTAGTAGTCTAATTAACGCAGTTACTTATCGAAGCAATTTGAAGCAAACTATTTGAAACTCGAAATTTCGAGAACAAAGTCGAAATTTCAAGACGAAAGTCGAAATTTCGAGATAAAAGTCGAAATTTCGAGACGAAAGTCGAAATTTCGAGATAAGAGTAGAAATTTCGAGATAAAAGTCGAAATTTCGAGAAAAAAGTCGAAATTAGGGAGGATAAGAAATAAACGTTGCCCTTCTATGCCTTCGTACGATCGTTACTGACAAAATTAAATATTTTTATCAAGTTAGTAGTCTAATTAACGCAGTTACTTATCGAAGCAATTTGAAGCAAACTATTTGAAACTCGAAATTTCGAGAACAAAGTCGAAATTTCAAGACGAAAGTCGAAATTTCGAGATAAAAGTCGAAATTTCGAGACGAAAGTCGAAATTTCGAGATAAGAGTAGAAATTTCGAGATAAAAGTCGAAATTTCGAGAAAAAAGTCGAAATTAGGGAGGATAAGAAATAAACGTTGCCCTTCTATGCCTTCGTACGATCGTTACTGACAAAATTAAATATTTTTATCTAGTCATTAGTCTTATTAACGCAGTTACTTATCGAAGCAATTTGAAGCAAACTATTTGAAACTCGAAATTTCGAGATAAAAGTCGAAATTTCAAGACGAAAGTCGAAATTTCGAGATAAAAGTCGAAATTTCGAGACGAAAGTCGAAATTTCGAGATAAGAGTAGAAATTTCGAGATAAAAGTCGAAATTTCGAGAAAAAAGTCGAAATTAGGGAGGATAAGAAATAAACGTTGCCCTTCTATGCCTTCGTACGATCGTTACTGACAAAATTAAATATTTTTATCAAGTTAGTAGTCTAATTAACGCAGTTACTTATCGAAGCAATTTGAAGCAAACTATTTGAAACTCGAAATTTCGAGAACAAAGTCGAAATTTCAAGACGAAAGTCGAAATTTCGAGATAAAAGTCGAAATTTCGAGACGAAAGTCGAAATTTCGAGATAAGAGTAGAAATTTCGAGATAAAAGTCGAAATTTCGAGAAAAAAGTCGAAATTAGGGAGGATAAGAAATAAACGTTGCCCTTCTATGCCTTCGTACGATCGTTACTGACAAAATTAAATATTTTTGTCTAGTCATTAGTCTTATTAACGCAGTTACTTATCGAAGCAATTTGAACCAAACTTTTTAAAACTCACTGTATAATCCATTTTTCATTATTTTGAGATAAAAGTCGAAATTTCAAGATAAAAGTCGAAATTTCGATTTAAAAGTCGAAATTTCGACATAGATGAGTAGGGGGTTTATGCCAATCCTGGACCTCCCCCCACCACTGACCTTGAGAGTGACCTTGGAGAATAGCCTTCAGAGGTTCACTTGCCCAGTGAATGACCTTGAAAGTTGGTGATCTTGAGAGTTGGCGACCTTGACGATTTGTGACCTTGAGGGTTGGTGACCTTGAGGGTTGGTGACCTTGAGGGTTGGTGACCTTGAGGGATGGTGACCTTGGTGGTTAGTGACCTTGGTGGTTAGTGACCTTGAGGGTTGGTGACCTTGAGAGTTTCGATGACCCTGGGGAATGGTAACCTTGACATGTAACTAAAGGAAGCCATGAATACAAATGTCCTTGAGGGCAAGTGAACTTATCCCCTCTCTTCCACCTCAACCACTAATATAAAAAGAAACACGAGTTTCAGACCTCATGTTCCTTCTGAATAGCCGATAATCGAGCAAAATGTATACTTGCAATTGTGGAAAAAGTTTTACTCGCAGTGATAATCTACATCGCCATCAAGTGCAATCCTGTACAGCGGTGACAGGTGAGCCACCTAGTAAACGGTCTAAATTGAGCCCCATATCGCAAAACGATATGCAGTTCTGTGATTGTTGTAATAAACCAGTTCCAATGGGTCAGATGGTTTCACATCGAAGAACACTCGAACACAGATCTAATTCTTGCATTCAATTGGGTGAAGACGTGCAAATTATCAAAAGTGCTTTCAAATGTAGAATAGTTAGCTATAGGATTGGGAGCGGTAGTAACTATGTGGATTACAAAACATTTTTTGATGCATACAAACAGAAAATGATTTCATTATTGCAAGGTGTGTTGAAGATACATAGTGCGGTGAAAGTAAATATGGAACTATTCAGCTCACATATTCTGCAGACCCAGGAATTATCCGAGGTAAAGTGTTTCAATTCTCCGAACCAGATAGTTGACCAGTCCATGGATCTTAATGCTGTTTTGGATGAATTCATCGACACAATAACGGCACAAAGTACAGAATTCGAAGATCGTGACTCAGGTATATAAATTGCCCAAAAATCAATATTCATACCTTGAATGTAAAATCATTTCTATTGCAGGATGGAGCCTGAAGAAAATCATGTTCACAGAAATGAATGTGAACAAGTATAGCCCTCTTGGTGCGTGTTCCTATATAAAGCTGCCAGATTATATCGAGTCGAAAAAAGGTGTGGTGAATGTGCGAAATGAGGATAACTATTGTTTTGCATGGGCTGTGGTATCAGCACTTTACCCGGCGGATCGTAGGGTTTCCGAAGTGTCTTCTTATCCACCCTTTCAATCAGTGCTGAATGTATCAGGTATGGATTTTCCGATGAAATTAAGTGGAATTTCAAAATTCGAAGTTGCCAATGATTGCTCTATAAATGTATATGGGTTGGAAAAAAAATTTGAGGAATCTAAAATGAAATATGAAGTTTTAGGTCCACTACATTATTCACGACAACGACTCACCAGGCATGTTAATCTTTTACTTATCAGTGATGAAACGGGAAAAAATCATTATTGTTGGATTAAGGATTTGTCAAAATTAGTTTCTAGCCAAATTTCTGCCAATGGTCATAAAAAATATTTTTGTGATGGTTGTTTATTATATTTTGCTAACGGAAAATCATTGACCCAGCATCAATTAAATGACTGCAATCATGTGTGTACAACCACACCTTCTGAAAAATTGAAAATCGACAAGTTCGGTAAATACATTCCTGAAAATATATTGAAATTTGTGAATATCGAAAAGCAGATGAAAGTTCCGTTTGTCGTTTATGCAGATTTTGAGTCAATTCTGAAACCAATTGATTCTTGTCAACCGAATCCAGATTGCTCTTACACCAACCGAACTCACATTCATGAACCATACTCGTTTGCATACTACATAAAATGTTCTTTCAATGAAAAATTCGACAAATTTGTTTCGCATCGAGGGGTCGATACTGCAAAAGTATTCGTCTCAAATATTCAAAACGATTTAAAGAATATATATCATAAACATCTAAAAAATATTGTTCCAATGGGTCAATTATCTGAGACAGAAGAAAAAGAATTTTCTGATGCAAAGACTTGTGGCATATGTGATAATATATTCGAAGATGGTGATGTCAAAGTGAGAGATCATTGTCACCTGACCGGAAAAAAGAGATTTGGTGCAGCTCATTCTAAATGTAATTTGAATTTCAAACTTCCAAATTTTATACCAATTATTTGTCATAATATGAGCGGATATGATTGCCACTTATTCATCAAGGAATTATTCGACAAGGGCGATCGAGTTGATGTCATTCCACAAACCAAAGAAAAATACATTTCATTCACCAAACATCTTTTCACACACAGCTATTTGGGTAAAGATGGAAAATTGAAGAATAATTTCATGAAATTAAGGTTCATTGATAGCTATAAATTTCTTTCGGAGTCACTTCAGAATCTCGGTGCAAATTTAGTAGAAGATCAATTCATAGACACTAAAAAGTTTTTTCCGGATGTCGAAAAGTTTCAGTTGATGAAACAGAAAGGTGTATTTCCATACAGTTTCGTAGATTGTATGGAAAAATTAGATATCACACATCTACCATCGAAAGAAGAATTTTATGATAACTTAAATGACGAACAAATTTCAGATGAATGCTATGATAGGGCACAACGGGTATGGAATTTATTTGAATGTCGAAGTTTGGGAGAATATTCAGATCTGTACTTGAAATCGGATGTTTTACTGTTAACTGATACATTCGAGAATTTTCGGAGAATTTGTTTGAACACTTATAAATTGGATCCTGCCCAATATTATACCGCCCCAGGTTTATCTTGGGACGCTATGTTGAGATACACAAAAGTTGAATTGGAGCTTTTGACTGATATTGACATGATACATTTTTTCAAGAAAGGTATACGTGGTGGAATAAGTCAATGTAGTGACCGAATGCATGTCGCAAACAATGAATATCTACCTAACTACGATGCCAAAAAAGACGTATCTTACATATCGTATTTGGATGCAACAAATTTGTATGGTCATAGCATGTCTCAACCTTTGCCCATTGGTGGATTCACCTGGTTGACACCCAGTGAAATACAGGATTTGGATGTGATGAGTATTTCTGCTGATTCTCCTTTTGGTTATGTTTTTGAAGTGGACATTCATTATCCAGAAGAATTACATGATTCTCATTCGGATTTACCTTTCCTAGTCGAAAGTATAATTCCACCAGGTTCAAAATCCAATATTTGCAAGTTGATACCGAACTTATCAGATAAAAAAAACTATATCGTTCATTATAGAACTCTTAAACAAGCTATAGAAAACGGATTGATGGTTATGAAAACACATAGGGTTTTGAAATTTCGGCAATCGTCATGGCTTAAGAAATATATCGATTTGAATACAAAAATGCGTAATAAAGCTTTGAATAAATTCGAAAAACAATTTTTCAAGTTAATGAACAATGCCGTGTATGGAAAAACTCTGGAAAATGTGGAAAATAGAAGGGAAATTAAACTGGTTACTCATTGGGAGAATATAAAAAGGTCATTGGGGGCTAATTGTCTGATTTCCAACCCAAATTTCAAAACATGTTCAATATTTACAGAAAATTTTGTCGCTATTCATATGGGAAAAGTAAGAGTGTGTTACGATAAACCACTTTATTTGGGATTTAGTATATTGGATTTATCAAAAACAGTAATGTACGATTTTTACTACAAATGCATAAAAAGTAATTTTGGAAATGACGCTTCACTACTGTACACAGATACAGATTCTTTTATATTGAAAATAGCAAATAAAAACTTTTACGAATTCATGATCGAAAATATAGAAAGATTCGATACCTCCAATTATAACATCGGAAACGATTTTGGCATTCCTGTTACAAAACCCATTCTGGGGAATATGAAAGATGAATTTCCCAATGACCCCATTATCAGTTTTTATGGTACTGGGGCCAAAGCTTACTTTGTTCAGTCCGTTAAAAATGAATTGAAGAAAGCCAAAGGCGTCAAAAAGTCAGTCATTATCAAACAATTGCACGAAAGTGACTATAAAAATATTGTTGAGAAGGGTGGTTCCATACTTAGAAAAATGAATAGTTTCAAAAGTGATACCCACGACATATTTACTGAAATGAAAAATAAAGTCGATTTGTCACACCATGACGACAAGCGGTTCATTATACCCAATACCACAAAAACATTGCCGTGGGGCCACAACGATATTGAATTTTATCAAACGGACCCCGAACAAAATCTGTTATGGTGTTCAAACATTGTGGAATCTGCGATTCATAATAATTCACAACCTGTCAACAATTTGGATTTGCTGATTTCATTACTGGAAGCAGAATAAGTCGAAGTAAGCGAACGCAAATCCTTAATTATCATTCAACAAATTTTATATTATTCATCCGATAGCGTGAAAAGGGAATATTCATCTACAATTGGCTATGAAACTGTTTTCACGAATATTTGAACCAATAATTTGATACGTTTCATATCATATATTTGAATTCCTTTTTTGTATGCCAACCTATATTTTGACATAGAAGGTACTGAAAAACGGTTCCACTTATATGTTGGAGAATAATCCAGAAATATCTCATATCGAAAGAAAAAAAAAACACAATTTTCGAAGCATGAATATTCGATATTGAAATTACATTTCCGAATTGTTTCTACTCATATATGTTAATTTCATAGTGTAGCATAAAAATATTCAAAATTTATTGTATAGCATCCACATATTGAATGAATAGATATTTTCAATTTTAACGTGTATGTATAGATGAATAGACATAATAAATAACATTCTTTCGTCTCGTTGTAGTCAACGTTTTGAAAAAACTGTACCGATGTACACTCCTTAGGTCCTTATCGACCATACTGTGTTTGAGTGGTCTAGTCTTGAAGAATGCGAGTTTATGCCGCATTCCTTATTTTGTCTAGCAGCAGGTAGCGAGGCGTGGGTACCTGTACCGCATTCCTTTGCTTTGAACGATCAGGGTGTATGAAGGTGACCCAAAAGAATTTGGCCTTGTAGTGGTCTCTTTTCAATATCTCTACCTGTGCAATTTCGGAGTAGGGGATGTGCGAGGTTACTCAAACTAGAGGGTGGCATGATGCATCATTGTACCCTGTTCTTCCCACTGGTAAAGTTGTGAGTCGTGCTTTTATTGATATTGTGAAAGAGTGGTGTGATTGGATAACCGAAATGAAAGGTAATAAAAGTCCCAATTCTCAGGATAGTGGAAAGTCGGTTGTTAGTATGCTGGCAACGTTAGCATATCTTAGTACAATTAATATTGAAAAAAATAAAGACGCGGTTAACGAAAAGACTAGAGACGCGGTTGATGATAAAAATAAATATTCGGTTGCTGGTTGTTCGACTCAAAAAATAAATATATTAAGTGATGTTAGGATACAGAAACCCGAACAAACAGCAACCGACCAATCGAAATATTTGGATTTTGAACAAATTCACAGCACAGACATACCGAGTTTCCATTATTCCAGCTTATCGGTGGCAGATATGCAAGAATTCGGAGATGTAGAAATGGAAAAATATTTCGCGGACATCAAGGGCTTCACTCCACCTCTGTTACCATATGCCCCCTTATGTGAAGACATAAGCAACGATGAAGCGGGTCCTTCATCGTTGAATAAGTCTTCCAAAAGGAAAGAATTGACACCGGTAAACTCCCCCAAAAAACAAAGGATGTCTACCACAAAAAGTGACGAAGTTGAGTCCAACGAATTTCCGTTGCTGAGAGGACTACTCACAAGACCTCTGGCATCGAAACAATCCGTCGGTAGTCCGATTCCAACGGTAGTTCTATCTTCCGAAGATAGTTCACCGTCACCGGTAATTTTGGGAAGAGAGGTAGTGCAATCATCGGCCCCGGCTAACTCTCCCAAAAAACAGGAATCTGCCTCAAAAAATGACGGAGCCGGTTCCAACGAATTTTCGGTGTCCAGTGGGTCACCTGCAAGTCCCGTCTCAGCAAAGCAATCCGTTGGTTTCACTTCTCCGAATCGATCGGTAGATCATTCTGAAGTGTTTTCTGGTAGAAGTTCATCGGTATCACCAATTTTGGGAAGTGGTAGAAGTGATGGCAGTGTTTGGTCACAAAATGCGGAAGAACAACATAAGAAAATTGTAGATGTTTTTTCGGATTTTGTTAACAAAAAAGCCCGAGCATATCTAGAACATCGAGAAGCTGCTGCAAAGGTCTCTGACGCTCAGAAATCGTTGCTGGCGTACGATACGGAGCTCGAAGAAATAAAAAATCGAAAGGAGGAGTTGAAACGACAATTGGAAGAGCTCGACGGACGCCAGCAACGAATTATGGGTGACAGTAATCAGCTTAGGCAAAGTTTGCCAACGCTGAAGGCCAAAGCAATTAAGTCGCAGCTCTCGCTCAATCGAGAGAGCAGACGACTTAAATTGCTGCAGGAGAAGGTTAAAGTTTTTATGGAGAAATGAATATGTGCGTGTGTGTATAGGTGTGTTTGCGTGTGAATATGATCCTTTTTTCCGATCCCAATTCCCTCGATTATTGTATTATATATATATATATATATATATATATTATAATTGAGATATTTGATACGAAATTATTTAATAATATTTGAATGAATATTTTTCATAGGATAGATTAAATTTTAAGTACATGTTAGTTGAGTGTGTTCGTATTTGTATTAGAGTGTAAATAAAGGTTTGTGTTTTTTTAAAGTAGAAGGGGGGAGGGGGTATATATTCATATCGTATTTGTATACATAATTGGTTTTTAATTATTGTAATTATTAAAATGAATATTATCATTTAATAATATTTAAATATGTATATTTAATAAGATAGATTAAGTTTAAGTACATGTTAGTATGTTAGTATGTTCGTATTTGTAATAAATCATAAATAAAAAAATAAAATGTTGTTTTGGAGGGGGGGAGGGGGGAGGGGTTAGTTGTTGGGGGGGAAAGACCCTCGTTCCGAGCAATTCGAGAAAAAAAAAAAACTGGATACGTGGGTGAACTCGGATGGCCTCACACTAGGGCAGGGGTGGGGTAGGGGCTAATTAGGGGGGGGTGTGGGGGGGGAGGGGAAATCAACTGCGCACAAGTCAGGTAACTGGTTTAGGTATGCGACCAAAACGGAACTTTTAGGAAAGTGACAGAGAAAAGTTATGCGCAGTGGGTGGCATTAACCATGCTACCATACATGTCTATGATTCTCTGTCATATATGCACTGAAAATGTTCTCCAGACTAGAAAACTGGATGCGCATAGGTTTTTTATTGAATATATAGGTGCGCAGTTGGATTCACTACTTCCGTTATGTATTATATTACATGGCTGCTGATAAAAATATCACAATTTTCAAAGAAATATTCCCTCTCCAACCAACTAAAATACTCAAGAAAGATATGAAGTGTATATGAGAGCATTTTTAACAACAGGGGAGTGTTTGAAAAATGAATTTTCATTACTACGCATTTCTGTAAGCTCCCGTTTGCGCATTAAACCAAAATGGAGCTATTTCAAAATGTGGGGTAAAAATGTATGCGCAGTTGAAGGTTTTGGTTATATTTTGATACAATTCATATACATCACAACGAGTTTTGGTTAAATACCTACTATAGCTAGAAATAATGGATGCGCACTAGTTTTTCATTAAACATTTTGATGCACAGATGGGCATGCCACTTTCATTTTAATATATTACATACACTTTTTTATTAGAAAATATATATCTCACTATTTGAAAGTATATTTTGAAGCTGAAATACACCCAGGAAAGCGAATATGTTTTATATGTGTGTCTGAAAATATGTTGCAATAGATGTAAGAAATTTCAGAGTATTTAAAAAAATCTCACATGTTTAGTTAGTGACATCAGACATTTCCAAACACAGTTTCTATGAAATGTACACGCTAGTAGTATTTATACCACTTGAATAATTTTTTTGAGCTATTATTCACTATAGAGCTATCGATCATCAAATGAATGAAACATATTTTCATTTAAAATATATATTTCAGTCTTTTTTTCCCTATTATTATGCTATACGTTATACAAATCTAATATAAACACCACGACTCAAAGTCTAAAAGTCCAATCGCATGCCTCTTCCATTCGGATAACCTCTTCCGCGCCATCTTCTTCAGACAATTGCGCCGGACACCACCAATGGCTTTGATCTGGTAAATTTTCCCAGTTCAATTCAATTGTTGAACAATCGCTTATGTCATCCGGCGGTTCGTATTCCTGAACAGAAACACGAGCAACACTTCCACACCGATGCACATCACTGGAACTGTCTGCAGGGCCATATTCCAGTATTCGGAAATTTGCAGTCGCTCTGTAAAATTATATTTTTTTAAAACTTGTATTGCAAAACAGGCAAGTGTCAATTAGGCGCACTTGACAAACAGTCATTCCACAAGCCACACAGTCGTAATCGGGAATATTATTGAAGTCCGTTTTATAATGCAGATCTACATTGTTATAATGTCCACTATCGACTAATTCACTGTACAGCATGAAGCACTTGTGGCATAGAACCTTACGATCCTCGGTGGTTGTTACTACCATCCAGCATGAAATTATCGAACAATACATATTTCTACCGACATCCCTCACACTGTTTATATTTTTGAACACGCACCTATATTCACCATCTACATCAGGGCCATCTTCGTACATCCCTTCATCCTCGCTAGAACCATCATCATCATCGTTAGCGGCAACTGCAATAGCTCCTTCTGCCGCAACATCTGCTTCTTCAACAACTTCCACTGCTGCAACTTCTTCAGCTATATCGTCCACTGCTGCAACTTCTTCAGCTATGTCATCGTCCACTTCTGCATCTTCTTCGACATGATTTATATCGATAGCCACTAGGTCTCGTAACACACTCATTCTATCATTTTGTTGAGCTGCCATTTCAATACGAACTACTCTGATATTTCAATGAAACTGATGCAGAGGTGGTATTCGTCCTCTCCTTATATGGTTTTTCCAATACTGTGAGGGGATGAAGGTCATTTCAAATTCGAAGGTCACCCGTTGCTCGAAGGTCGTTTGAGATGCGAAGGTCGTTTGGTGTTCGAAGGTCACTACATATTCGAAGGTCACTACATATTCGAAGGTCACTCCATATTCGAAGGTCACTCCATATTCGAAGGTCACTACATATTCGAAGGTCACTCCATATTCGAAGGTCATTCAGTGCTCGAATGTCATTTGAAAGTCACTCAACATGAAGGTCACTGGACTTCAAGGCCTTCGGAGGATACCTAGGTGGAGGGTATATCGGATTGTATATAATGAGGGTCGCTGAATGAGGTGGATCATTCTATGCGATTCTTTATAGCACACAAGTTTCATCATTTCTAGATATGTCGACATCAAGAGAGTGGGATTCTAAGCCAAAAATTGCAGTGTATCCATTAGTGATTGATAAAAATTTGTCATGTCATAACTGTGACATTGCATGGCCACCGAGTTTTATCAATACCTGCACTGGATTGTGTCAAGAGTGTGAAAGAATAAACCCTCCGAAGACTCCAAAAAAAGGAACAAAACGGTTCGGTTTATGGACGGAATGCCGAAAGTGTGGTGAAAGAATGGACACCACAAACTTTGGTATTATTAGAGAAGACTGTAGGGATTGCAGAGCAGAGGAGACCTTGGATTTCCAGCGATGTACGAATTGTGACAGCTACCAAACAGACTGTTGGAAAAACCTATGCGAACAGTGTCGAATGGGGTTGACATTATGTGAATGTGTCGGGTTTTTTTTCAAAGACAGAATAGACCATCTGCTCAAATGCTGGTGTTTGAACGAAGATCAGAGAGCCGAGCGGGAAGAGTTGAGGAAAACCCATGTGGTTCCAATAAGGAGATACATTTATGAAGTGATTGAACATCAATAAACACTTTGTATGACTAACGAAAAATAAAAAATTGCACCAAGTATTGTTCATTTTTTATTCATTTATAGTAATGAGAGAAACATTATATCAACGATTTCACTATAAATATATAACTCATAAAATTCACATATCGAATTAATATCAGTTTATGGCTACTTGATGAAAAAATACAGATATTCAATTATACTATCGAACTTTCATCAATCCATGAGTTTTTGTCGTTGGGAAACCCAAGCCATTTCACCATTACTTTCCCATGATTCCTCCTCAAAATTTTTTCCACCAAGTAAATGTCGGGCTGCTTCGTTTTACTCAACTCCATTTCATAAAAACAGCCCTTTATTGGTTTCTTATCCATGTCTTCAAGCTCATAGGTTACAGGCATTGTACTATTTACCTTAACAATTTTAAAAAGTTCAGTTGTGAAATTTGCTGTATAACCTTTATCGAATATGCTCTTGTACTTGCTTATTCGAACTACGTCTCCTATTTTGAATTTACTTCTTTAATATTTCGCATGTATTTTGGCGTGTTTATACAAATTCAGTTTCGTGGATGATGTCACTTCAACGGGCTTCATTCCAATGCTGCTATGAATTTTATTGTTGTACTGATCCGTTATGTGCGGAAGAATTTTCAACCACTTGTGATGCTCTTGAACTGAAAACTCTTTATACAACCAACTTTTCAATGTCCTAATAACTCGTTCCGCAATTGCCGCTTTTTTAGTACTGAATGTCGAATAATGATTGATCAGATGTTTCGCCATCAACGAGGAAAATTTTGTATTATAAAATTCAGTGCCTTGGTCGGATTGCAAGTTCTTCGGTGTGTACTTTGCGTCTTTCAACACACTCTCCATTGCTGCGGTAACGGATTTTCCCGTTTTATTTTTCAGCGGTCTTGACCATACAAACTTTGAATAACAGTTTATTACGATGAGGATATATCTATAACCTTTATTTTCTTTTGCAAACAAATACGAATAGTGTTTGTTATTTTTTTATTTATGATTTATTACAAATACGAACATACTAACATACTAACATGTACTTAAACTTAATCTATCTTATTAAATATACACATTCAAATATTATTTAATGATAATATTCATTTTAATAATTACAATAATTAAAAACCAATTATGTATACAAATACGATATGAATATATACCCCCTCCCCCCTTCTACTTTAAAAAACACAAACCTTTATTTACACTCTAATACAAATACGAACACACTCAACTAACATGTACTTAAAATTTAATCTATCCTATGAAAAATATACATTCAAATATTATTAAATAATTTCGTATCAAATATCTTAATTATATATAATACAATAATCGAGGGAATTGGGATCGGAAAAAAGGATCATATTCACACGCAAACACACCTATACACACACGCACATATTCATTTCTCCATAAAAACTTTAACCTTCTCCTGCAGCAATTTAAGTCGTCTGCTCTCTCGATTGAGCGAGAGCTGCGACTTAATTGCTTTGGCCTTCAGCGTTGGCAAACTTTGCCTAAGCTGATTACTGTCACCCATAATTCGTTGCTGGCGTCCGTCGAGCTCTTCCAATTGTCGTTTCAACTCCTCCTTTCGATTTTTTATTTCTTCGAGCTCCATATCGTACGCCAGCAACGATTTCTGAGCGTCAGAGACCTTTGCAGCAGCTTCTCGATGTTCTAGATATGCTCGGGCTTTTTTGTTAACAAAATCCGAAAAAACATCTACAATTTTCTTATGTTGTTCTTCCGCATTTTGTGACCAAACACTGCCATCACTTCTACCACTTCCCAAAATTGGTGATACCGATGAACTTCTACCAGAAAACACTTCAGAATGATCTACCGATCGATTCGGAGAAGTGAAACCAACGGATTGCTTTGCTGAGACGGGACTTGCAGGTGACCCACTGGACACCGAAAATTCGTTGGAACCGGCTCCGTCATTTTTTGAGGCAGATTCCTGTTTTTTGGGAGAGTTAGCCGGGGCCGATGATTGCACTACCTCTCTTCCCAAAATTACCGGTGACGGTGAACTATCTTCGGAAGATAGAACTACCGTTGGAATCGGACTACCGACGGATTGTTTCGATGCCAGAGGTCTTGTGAGTAGTCCTCTCAGCAACGGAAATTCGTTGGACTCAACTTCGTCACTTTTTGTGGTAGACATCCTTTGTTTTTTGGGGGAGTTTACCGGTGTCAATTCTTTCCTTTTGGAAGACTTATTCAACGATGAAGGACCCGCTTCATCGTTGCTTATGTCTTCACATAAGGGGGCATATGGTAACAGAGGTGGAGTGAAGCCCTTGATGTCCGCGAAATATTTTTCCATTTCTACATCTCCGAATTCTTGCATATCTGCCACCGATAAGCTGGAATAATGGAAACTCGGTATGTCTGTGCTGTGAATTTGTTCAAAATCCAAATATTTCGATTGGTCGGTTGCTGTTTGTTCGGGTTTCTGTATCCTAACATCACTTAATATATTTATTTTTTGAGTCGAACAACCAGCAACCGAATCTTTATTTTTATCATCAACCGCGTCTCTAGTCTTTTCGTTAACCGCGTCTTTATTTTTTTCAATATTAATTGTACTAAGATATGCTAACGTTGCCAGCATACTAACAACCGACTTTCCACTATCCTGAGAATTGGGACTTTTATTACCTTTCATTTCGGTTATCCAATCACACCACTCTTTCACAATATCAATAAAAGCACGACTCACAACTTTACCAGTGGGAAGAACAGGGTACAATGATGCATCATGCCACCCTCTAGTTTGAGTAACCTCGCACATCCCCTACTCCGAAATTGTACAGAGCCTGCGCACAGGTAGAGATATTGAAAAGAGACCACTACAAGGCCAAATTCTTTTGGGTCACCTTCATACACCCTGATCGTTCAAAGCAAAGGAATGCGGTACAGGTACCCACGCCTCGCTACCTGCTGCTAGACAAAATAAGGAATGCGGCATAAACTCGCATTCTTCAAGACTAGACCACTCAAACACAGTATGGTCGATAAGGACCTAAGGAATGTACATCGGTACAGTTTTTTCAAAACGTTGACTACAACGAGACGAAAGAATGTTATTTATAATGTCTATTCAGTCTATACATACACGTTAAAATTGAAAATATCTATTCATTCAATATGTGGATGCTATACAATATATTTTGAATATTTTTATGCTACACTATGAAATTAACATATATGAGTAGAAACAATTCGGAAATGTAATTTCAATATCGAATATTCATGCTTCGAAAATTGTGTTTTTTTTTTCTTTCGATATGAGATATTTCTGGATTATTCTCCAACATATAAGTGGAACCGTTTTTCAGTACCTTCTATGTCAAAATATAGGTTGGCATAAAAAAAAGGAAAGGAAAATATATGATATGAAACGTATCAAATTATTGGTTCAAATATTCGTGAAAACAGTTTCATAGCCAATTGTAGATGAATATTCCCTTTTCACGCTATCGGATGAATAATATAAAATTTGTTGAATGATAATTAAGGATTTGCGTTCGCTTACTTCGACTTATTCTGCTTCCAGTAATGAAATCAGCAAATCCAAATTGTTGACAGGTTGTGAATTATTATGAATCGCAGATTCCACAATGTTTGAACACCATAACAGATTTTGTTCGGGGTCCGTTTGATAAAATTCAATATCGTTGTGGCCCCACGGCAATGTTTTTGTGGTATTGGGTATAATGAACCGCTTGTCGTCATGGTGTGACAAAGCGACTTTATTTTTCATTTCAGTAAATATGTCGTGGGTATCACTTTTGAAACTATTCATTTTTCTAAGTATGGAACCACCCTTCTCAACAATATTTTTATAGTCACTTTCGTGCAATTGTTTGATAATGACTGACTTTTTGACGCCTTTGGCTTTCTTCAATTCATTTTTAACGGACTGAACAAAGTAAGCTTTGGCCCCAGTACCATAAAAACTGATAATGGGGTCATTGGGAAATTCATCTTTCATATTCCCCAGAATGGGTTTTGTAACAGGAATGCCAAAATCGTTTCCGATGTTATAATTGGAGGTATCGAATCTTTCTATATTTTCGATCATGAATTCGTAAAAGTTTTTATTTGCTATTTTCAATATAAAAGAATCTGTATCTGTGTACAGTAGTGAAGCGTCATTTCCAAAATTACTTTTTATGCATTTGTAGTAAAAATCGTACATTACTGTTTTTGATAAATCCAATATACTAAATCCCAAATAAAGTGGTTTATCGTAACACACTCTTACTTTTCCCATATGAATAGCGACAAAATTTTCTGTAAATATTGAACATGTTTTGAAATTTGGGTTGGAAATCAGACAATTAGCCCCCAATGACCTTTTTATATTCTCCCAATGAGTAACCAGTTTAATTTCCCTTCTATTTTCCACATTTTCCAGAGTTTTTCCATACACGGCATTGTTCATTAACTTGAAAAATTGTTTTTCGAATTTATTCAAAGCTTTATTACGCATTTTTGTATTCAAATCGATATATTTCTTAAGCCATGACGATTGCCGAAATTTCAAAACCCTATGTGTTTTCATAACCATCAATCCGTTTTCTATAGCTTGTTGAAGAGTTCTATAATGAACGATATAGTTTTTTTTATCTGATAAGTTCGGTATCAACTTGCAAATATTGGATTTTGAACCTGGTGGAATTATACTTTCGACTAGGAAAGGTAAATCCGAATGAGAATCATGTAATTCTTCTGGATAATGAATGTCCACTTCAAAAACATAACCAAAAGGAGAATCAGCAGAAATACTCATCACATCCAAATCCTGTATTTCACTGGGTGTCAACCAGGTGAATCCACCAATGGGCAAAGGTTGAGACATGCTATGACCATACAAATTTGTTGCATCCAAATACGATATGTAAGATACGTCTTTTTTGGCATCGTAGTTAGGTAGATATTCATTGTTTGCGACATGCATTCGGTCACTACATTGACTTATTCCACCACGTATACCTTTCTTGAAAAAATGTATCATGTCAATATCAGTCAAAAGCTCCAATTCAACTTTTGTGTATCTCAACATAGCGTCCCAAGATAAACCTGGGGCGGTATAATATTGGGCAGGATCCAATTTATAAGTGTTCAAACAAATCCTCCGAAAATTCTCGAATGTATCAGTTAACAGTAAAACATCCGATTTCAAGTACAGATCTGAATATTCTCCCAAACTTCGACATTCAAATAAATTCCATACCCGTTGTGCCCTATCATAGCATTCATCTGAAATTTGTTCGTCATTTAAGTTATCATAAAATTCTTCTTTCGATGGTAGATGTGTGATATCTAATTTTTCCATACAATCTACGAAACTGTATGGAAATACACCTTTCTGTTTCATCAACTGAAACTTTTCGACATCCGGAAAAAACTTTTTAGTGTCTATGAATTGATCTTCTACTAAATTTGCACCGAGATTCTGAAGTGACTCCGAAAGAAATTTATAGCTATCAATGAACCTTAATTTCATGAAATTATTCTTCAATTTTCCATCTTTACCCAAATAGCTGTGTGTGAAAAGATGTTTGGTGAATGAAATGTATTTTTCTTTGGTTTGTGGAATGACATCAACTCGATCGCCCTTGTCGAATAATTCCTTGATGAATAAGTGGCAATCATATCCGCTCATATTATGACAAATAATTGGTATAAAATTTGGAAGTTTGAAATTCAAATTACATTTAGAATGAGCTGCACCAAATCTCTTTTTTCCGGTCAGGTGACAATGATCTCTCACTTTGACATCACCATCTTCGAATATATTATCACATATGCCACAAGTCTTTGCATCAGAAAATTCTTTTTCTTCTGTCTCAGATAATTGACCCATTGGAACAACATTTTTTAGATGTTTATGATATATATTCTTTAAATCGTTTTGAATATTTGAGACGAATACTTTTGCAGTATCGACCCCTCGATACGAAACAAATTTGTCGAATTTTTCATTGAAAGAACATTTTATGTAGTATGCAAACGAGTATGGTTCATGAATGTGAGTTCGGTTGGTGTAAGAGCAATCTGGATTCGGTTGACAAGAATCAATTGGTTTCAGAATTGACTCAAAATCTGCATAAACGACAAACGGAACTTTCATCTGCTTTTCGATATTCACAAATTTCAATATATTTTCAGGAATGTATTTACCGAACTTGTCGATTTTCAAATTTTCAGAAGGTGTGGTTGTACACACATGATTGCAGTCATTTAATTGATGCTGGGTCAATGATTTTCCGTTAGCAAAATATAATAAACAACCATCACAAAAATATTTTTTATGACCATTGGCAGAAATTTGGCTAGAAACTAATTTTGACAAATCCTTAATCCAACAATAATGATTTTTTCCCGTTTCATTACTGATAAGTAAAAGATTAACATGCCTGGTGAGTCGTTGTCGTGAATAATGTAGTGGACCTACAACTTCATATTTCATTTTAGATTCCTCAAATTTTTTTTCCAACCCATATACATTTATAGAGCAATCATTGGCAACTTCGAATTTTGAAATTCCACTTAATTTCATCGGAAAATCTATACCTGATACATTCAGCACTGATTGAAAGGGTGGATAAGAAGACACTTCGGAAACCCTACGATCCGCCGGGTAAAGTGCTGATACCACAGCCCATGCAAAACAATAGTTATCCTCATTTCGCACATTCACCACACCTTTTTTCGACTCGATATAATCTGGCAGCTTTATATAGGAACACGCACCAAGAGGGCTATACTTGTTCACATTCATTTCTGTGAACATGATTTTCTTCAGGCTCCATCCTGCAATAGAAATGATTTTACATTCAAGGTATGAATATTGATTTTTGGGCAATTTATATACCTGAGTCACGATCTTCGAATTCTGTACTTTGTGCCGTTATTGTGTCGATGAATTCATCCAAAATAGCATTAAGATCCATGGACTGGTCAACTATCTGGTTCGGAGAATTGAAACACTTTACCTCGGATAATTCCTGGGTCTGCAGAATATGTGAGCTGAATAGTTCCATATTTACTTTCACCGCACTATGTATCTTCAACACACCTTGCAATAATAAAATCATTTTCTGTTTGTATGCATCAAAAAATGTTTTGTAATCCATATAGTTACTACCGCTCCCAATCCTATAGCTAACTATTCTACATTTGAAAGCACTTTTGATAATTTGCACGTCTTCACCCAATTGAATGCAAGAATTGGATCTGTGTTCGAGTGTTCTTCGATGTGAAACCATCTGACCCATTGGAACTGGTTTATTACAACAATCACAGAACTGCATATCGTTTTGCGATATGGGGCTCAATTTAGACCGTTTACTAGATGGCTCACCTGTCACCGCTGTACAGGATTGCACTTGATGGCGATGTAGATTATCACTGCGAGTAAAACTTTTTCCACAATTGCAAGTATACATTTTGCTCGATTATCGGCTATTCAGAAGGAACATGAGGTCTGAAACTCGTGTTTCTTTTTATATTAGTGGTTGAGGTGGAAGAGAGGGGATAAGTTCACTTGCCCTCAAGGACATTTGTATTCATGGCTTCCTTTAGTTACATGTCAAGGTTACCATTCCCCAGGGTCATCGAAACTCTCAAGGTCACCAACCCTCAAGGTCACTAACCACCAAGGTCACTAACCACCAAGGTCACCATCCCTCAAGGTCACCAACCCTCAAGGTCACCAACCCTCAAGGTCACCAACCCTCAAGGTCACAAATCGTCAAGGTCGCCAACTCTCAAGATCACCAACTTTCAAGGTCATTCACTGGGCAAGTGAACCTCTGAAGGCTATTCTCCAAGGTCACTCTCAAGGTCAGTGGTGGGGGGAGGTCCAGGATTGGCATAAACCCCCTACTTAGATGTTGCCCTTCTATGCCTTCGTACGATCGTTATTGACAAAATTTTTAAATATTTTTTACATGTCAGTAGTCTTATTAATGCAGTTACTTAACGAAGCAAACCAAAAGCTCCTAAATAAGGCCCATCCAACTTGATATTTTCACATTTCTTTCAGGTTTGGAGAAACGGAATTCAATCCAACAAACGGGATATGGGGAACAATAAAATATTGGGACAGAGCTAACAAGTCGAATTGGATCAAATATCGATCCTGGACCTTTAGCGATTCGGTTAACTTCCGGGTTCAATTTAACAAACCTTATTCCTAAGTTAACGTGTCCCACTAATTTGACTTCCAGTTTCATGGCTAGCTGGATCATGTCACTCCCCGAAGTTAGGGACGAATGCGACAAATTAGTTTCCCTACAAACGTACAATGTGCCTACACGATACATATAGGGGAGAGCGTTTCTGGGGGTTGCCTGTAACAATGCCGAATACAATTGTTGCTGTTTCCTTTTGAAGGGCCGCACTAGCACTATGTGGAAGAAGAAAATTTCGTTTTGAAAAGGGGAAAATTGAAAAATGTGATTTATTTGTAATATCTAACAGAAAACAACCACTTCCCCGGCTAAAGCCACGCTGGACATTGAACTACATCTGATAGATATTGTGAAAAGACTCTAACTGAAAAGTTCGGTTTATAGAAATTCGGAAATGACCATTGGACAATTCAGACAAAACGTGACGAGGAATGAAGTTGATTCCATTTTCTCAACTTTTTTTTTTTGAAGCAATGCTGTGATATTTGATATGATAACTGTATGAATTGAAAATTTTAATGGTTACCTTCAAATAAATTTTTTTAAAACAAGCGTTCATTTATGAAATATCGAATTAAAAAGTGAAAAATGATATTTAGGGTACGAAACCAAAAAAACCTTTGAGAACTTCAATATTTTGAAGCTTGAGGCTTCATCTCAAGTGTAATGACATTTCAAGCCTAAAGCTTTCGAAAACATATTTAATGTTTCTTTGTTTTCATAGACTGAGTATGATTTTTTCTTGACATGATTTTTTGGGTTTGTAACCTTCCACAATCTGAAAATGAGAAAATGTTAACCAAAGAAATCCGTGCAAGTGTAGAAGGGAATCGGATTTCCTCCACAAAATCAAACTTTCAATCAATATCATTTTTTCTTTTCGTTCAATACCTAGGTCATAAAAAAGCTTGTTTCTGAAAAGATTTTTCAATTACATTTTATTTCGTAATTTTTAGCATTTTGTTCTGTTTCATTATCTGTGTGATAGGTGTACTAGGTGACCAGAGTAAACGGTAAAAATATCACTCATAAAAAACCGGAAAAAAAAACAGAAACCCCCTTCCCAAAACAAAAGAAAAAAAACAGGAAATGATTACTCCTTCTTTGTAGGTTCTTTTTTCTTTTTTCTGGGGTTTTTTTCCGGTTTTTTTTGTTTTTTCCCGTTTTTTTCCTAGATTCGGTATGATATAGTGACATGCATATATTCAGTATCACTTACCATCAAGTTTCTATTCATTATAATTTCTTACTCAATATGCGTTCTCTTTCTAACCTTCAGGGAGGCAAGGGGTTGCATTTTTTTATATTAGCTTCAAGTAATAGAGGGTTTAATAATTCTCACCAATATCAATAATTCAATATTGCCTACATGTTTTTTCCATTACTTTGCATTAATATTGCGTTTCCGACATTCCTTTTATATCGATTCTAGAGATAAAAAACAATAATTTATATATCCAAGTTTGATAGCACATTGGTTGAATATAATTTCATCCATATTCTAGAAATCATATTAACTCTATGTTGAGTAGGGTTGTTACGAAAACTCCACGCCAATATTTGAAAAACAATATTGATACAGTATTACAAATGAAACTTATCACCAATATTGGAATATGGGCCGACTATTCAATAAACAATATTGAAATGAACTTTAATCAAACCTGGGCAAGAAGCCGCTAGGTGGCTCCACATAAGTAACGACAGCTTAATTCTAAAATATATATTGAATCAGGCTTTTCACAATGTATCAACAAAACAAGCCACTTAGTGGTTATTTGTAGAAGGAATGTTATTGTAGACAAGGGGCCCGATTCTCAAATGTCTACTACCCTATGTCGCATGCTACAAAATATCTCCATCTCTTTCTAATGCTTGGTCGAGAAAAGTGATAGAAATATTTTGCCGCATGCGACATAGGGTGGTCGATATTTGAGAATAGGGTCCAAGATCCGAGTTATCCGACATTTTTTTGAAATATTTCATCAATGTTTCCAAGGCAACAAACACACTTCGAATATTTTACCAATATATCCAAATGATATACTTTGAGGCCAATATTGCTTTCATAATATTTCATCATCATTATGTTAATAATGTCCAAGTCCAAGTAATATTGGACCAATATCACGAAATATATGATTTTATCTCGCTAATTCGAAAATTATGCAAATATTTTTATAATACCTATTGTACTAATTTTATTCCAATGTAAGTGTGCTACAGCGATATTGTACCAATATCGTATAACGTTTTGGAGCCAATATTGCTTCGAGAATATTAGACCAATATTATTCTTAAAATATTGGACTAATATCGCCTAATGTTCTCGTCAATATTATTATTTTAATATTTTGCCAATATTTTCATACTATTATTCCAAAATATAAGGTTTTCAATTTAAACACTTTCAAGAGCAAATCAAAAAAATATTTTTTGCTGTGGTATTGCTTATACAGTATCGGAAAGTTTTCACCTGGGGTATGGTGGTTTTATGAGACCGTGAAGAATAGCTTGGTATAATGTTGAGAGAGCATTACAATTTCTCGTCTACTCGCTCGAGGAAGGAATATCAACTGTTAATTAATAAATCAGCTGTTAATTCGTCGGGCGAGGCAACAGGAGAGGCTCGCAGTAGTGCGTCTCTCTTATTTATGTAGTATTATCATATCATTGCGTTCCTTGTTGCTCGCGTAGATTTCTGTCTATACCCCAGGTGAAAAGTTGAAAAGTTACTGTATTCTATCGATGAATTCAGAACACATTTTTGTGTTAACACATATGTCACTGCTTGTCTTCGATTTAAGAAGATATATAATCACAAAGTTACGAAGGCGTAGAAGGGCCACAGTATTTTTTTTTTATAATTCCGACTTACTAAGTCGGAATTAGGCTAATTCCGACTTACTAAGTCGGAATTACACTAATTCTGACTTACTAAGTCGGAATTAGCCTACTTAGGGGACAATCGTTATCCATGCAAATGAACAATCACTTCTTCTACGCCTTCGTACGTTTGTAGGTACTACATGATGCACATACTCTGACTCAGAATGAATCCTTGAAGACGAAAACGCTAATTCCGACTTAGTAAGTCGGAATTAGGCTAATTCCGACTTAGTAAGTCGGAATTAGTGTAATTCCGACTTAGTAAGTCGGAATTATAAAAAAAAAATACTGTGGCCCTTCTACGCCTTCGTACAAAGTTCTTGTGTTTGTAATGTTGTGTTGTAATACTGTTACTTGTTATTTTTTTTTTAATTTCACATTTTTATATACAGGGTGTTCCAAATTAAGTCGGCACCATTGCCAACTCCGTTATTATTGATGCTACGAATTCGGTTAAATGGGCAAACTAGTAGCATTTTTGATGGCCTTTTCGACGCCGAAAACAAAAAAAAATTGACAGTCGCGTTTTCGAAATATTTCATAAAATGATATTTTTTTAAATGGAACACTCTATATTTTATCATGCATTTCGACTCGTAACTACATTCTCAATAACAAAGCTCCTATGACTTTTTTTCCTAAAATTGAAAATGAGCGACTTATGTGGAAATATTTATTTTTTTCACTAGTACAAAAAATGTCTTTGTTTTGGCGAATAAAATCTCATGATTGTCCAAACACCCAATTTTGGTATTTATACGAATGACAATATTTTGTTACTAACAGCAAAATAAGACAATAAAAAGAAAAAATTGCGCTGAGATTTGAACTCGTGAAACCCGTCAATTGACACAACTAAGTTATTTGGTATTAATTTACAAAACGATAATTTCCATCTTAAAACCATTCCACTAGCCGTACTTAGTTTGTGAATCAAAATATTTCTGCCATAATGATAACTTTGAAGCCGTTTTTGTACAGAATAGAAAATGCTGGAGCGTCATATTAATCCGGTTGGAAATAGGTATTTGTGTATTTAAAGCGCAAAGTGATGGATTGCCGCTCGAACAAAGAGATAACTTTGAAGCCGTTTTTGTACAGAACAGAAAATGCTGGAGCGTCATATTAATGCGGTTGGAAATATCTATTTGTGTATTTAAAGCGCAAAGTGATGGATTGCCGCTCGAACAAAGAGAGTTACCGCACTCTGCTTCGCGTCGTGCGGTAATCTTTGGAGAGCGGCAATTACACTTTGTGCTCGAAATACATACAATATTATTTCGACAAACGCAGATCGCAGATACAGAGAATACACTCGATACTTTATTGATCATTGATTACCTTATAATAATATTCATTTCTTTTATTATTTACTAGATTAAAATTGAATGTACAATTCTGACAATTTTTAATAGATATAGCCAAAGTCGGTATCCAAATTACTAGCAGTATAGATAGCAGGGGGAGAAACAATCCTGGTAAACAATATTTTATAACATTTATTCAAATTCAAGTGAAGTTTGTGGAGTTTTCAATACTCTGAAAAAGAATTCAAGTCTTGTTTGAAGTCATGATAATCTTCAACGCTAGCTATTGGTTTGTATATTTTTAGGTCGTCTGCGTAAAGGGCAATCCTAGTGTGTGTAAAACAGGTATTAATTTCATTAATGAAGATGCTGAAGAGCAGGGGGCCCAGATGGGAACCCTGAGGCACCCCTGAGGTAATTTGAAGGCACTGAGAACGAGAGCTGTTAACCACAACAAATTGGTGTCTATCAGCTAAATAGGACGTGAGAAAACTAAGAAGATTGCCATGCACACCGATATTCCGGAGCCTCACGATAAGACTCGCGTAGTGAACTTTGTCGAAGGCCTTCGAGAAATGGGTGTACACGGCACAGGTAGAGAGACCATCATCCATGTTATTGAGTATCTCTTAAATAAACGGAACTAAGTTAGTTACTACTGATCTATTACCGTAGAAGCCATGCTGGTTCGGATTGATAGACAATTTGATTTGGAAGAACAAATTATTTGTTCTATTACTTCAAAAATTTTCGCAAAATGGCAGAGTAAGGATATGGGCCTGTAGTTTGTAAAATCACTTTTATCACCACTTTTGTGCACTGGGACAACCTGTGCCATCTTCTATAATTTCGGAAAATTGCCAGAAGTTAAACTTTGGTTAAAAATAATATACAGAGGATCTATTAAAGTTTCAACACATGACTTGATGAAAAGAGGGGAGACAGTATCAGGTCCCGGCCCTTTATTCTGATCTAGGTTTGTGATTGCAATTCGGTTTTCCTCCTTGGTAATGATGCTCAAAGAAATATTAACTTGACACATTTTATCAACAGGAATATCAGGTGGTGAAGAGTCAGATTCAAAAACACTATGAAAATATTCTGAAAAAAGAGAACATATCGATCCAACAAGAACATGCAAATTCACATTTTTCTTTCACCAACATTGAAACTGCCACTAACTAATAATTACTGAGCACAACGTTTGCGAATTTCCGTCAGTAACAGTATGCAAATCAGACAATATACCGATTCCGAGCACAAAACTGAATTTGAGGCATTGGAACCGTCTTTTGAATCACCTGAGAATTTAATTACATTTCAGAAATTGAATTTGGAGCCGTGAATGGGGCTCAACGAAATTGTTTCATTTGATTAGTGAATATGACGTCAGTGGTGCACCCTTAGAAAGGAATGGCGCTTAATTTCTATTCAGTCTGGATATTCCCGAGACACACCTACGATTCATTATGTACTGAATTGAATTTTGTTGAAGTAAAATTTTATTTTTGTTGACTCAGTTTTGTTGTTATAGTACGTGTATGAAGTTTCAAGAGCTTAGAAAAACAGATTTAGTTTAAAACTCATTTGGAGTAATTTTAATTGTTCTATCTTCATTAGTATCAAAGTAATGTATGTACGAGTGACAATGGAAGTAAAATGCGATATGAACGCCCAATCAAACCTGGAGTATGCACCTACCTGTTCCTCTTTGGCAGATTTTCTCTTCAAAGGGGGCGATCATCGATTTTCTTGAGGAGTGGAAATGGACTGTAGTTTGTTTGGTTAGGGTTGACACAGTGTGATTATTGCGAGTTATTGAGGCACAACGAGAGAAAAAAAAACGACACGATGAGACCTATTGCTAGATCGGCTGTTGTTGCCATACTACCGAAACTTCACGATAGGTGCGCATATACCAAGGGTTTGACTGGTACGCGCTAACCGTGTATGATTGTTTTCATGATTATTCTCAATGAATCGAGAAATGTTGAAATGAAAACAAAATAATAATAATATTAATAATAATAATATTGATAATAATAATTGGAGTAGGTAAAGAAAAATATTTGATTGTAATAAAAGTAAAACAAACGCGGGGCGTTAACAATGTATTCATAGCATTTTTTCAAAAACACCCCGTAATGGATTTAGATCATTTAGATCATTCATAATATTATGATTTCAGCAATATACTTACATATTGCCACTAAATTTGGTGGCAACATAGCATGCATGTGTGAACACTGATCAAAGAACTCTTAAGTAATTTCCTGCAATTTTATAGTTCATAGTTATTGAAAAAAGTTGATACCCTAAATACAATTGGCTAGGTATATACAGGGTGTCCGGTAAACCTTGTACAATATTGAAACTGGTGATAGGCCAGGTCATGACTGTTCAGAATATCAGAATTTCACCTCAGTAAAATATCACCCTTTTCGAGTTGATTTAGAATTTCTTAAAAATCACTACCTCACCTTGGATTGTTGAGTGCCATGTATACAAATTGAGACCAATTCAAATATCTTTACTGTTGAAGATAACTGATGAGTGATGCTTTTAGACGTACAGAACAGTTTTTCAGAAAGTGAACAAATTTTTCAAGAAATGAGGGTGAAATGACAGATTTGAGTTTCATCAATTTTTTTTTAAGTTTGACATTATTATCTGAAAGAAACGTAACCAATTGGAAGTGGACATTCATTTCAAAAGAATGCTCATTTTGTCCAAACTCTACCATGCTATAAAACAAACTATAATTATTTTTGGAGGAAGTGATATTTCCATTGAATTAGATCGTGGTTTTATTCCAGGCTTCCATCAACTTTTATACTTACGACTTTATCAAGATAAAATGTGGAAATGATTATTAATAATAAAGAATAGACTGCACAATGATGCTCAGAGAATCGCTGATTCGGAGGCTACAACCTATAACACATTTGAAAAGGTTCTTCTTGAAAAGATGTCTCTGCGTATGAGTGGATGGAAAACAATTCGAACATTTTTGTAATATTATTCAGTGCGATGTTAAATGATCGTTATTGTGGTTCATAGTCTATGTTGATTAAAAAAACTTTACATCGTATTGAACGCTTCTAATCTAAGCAATTGATTCGTTATTCCTCATAATTATTTAATCATTTCATCTTGATAGGATAAAAATAAAAGACATCACTGACAAAGTCTATAATGAGTTGATTTTAGCTCAGAATAACATCACACTCTAATATAATCGAAATTCCACTCCTTCCAAAAATAATTATCGTATGTTTTATACCATGGTAGAGTCTGGACAAAATGGGCATTCTTTTGTAATGAATATCCATTGTCACTAATGTCAATCTTTTGTTAAAAAAATTGGTGAAACTCAAATCTGGCATTTTACCCTAATTTCTTGAAAAATTGTATCGTTTTCTGAAAAATTGTTTTGTACGTCTGAAAGCATCACTCATCAGTAATCTTCAGCAGCAAAGATATTTGAATTACTTTCAATTTGTAGACATGGCACTCAAAAATCAAAGGTGAGGTAGTGATTTTCCAGAAATTTAAAAATTGCCCATTATCTCGAAAATGGTGAGATTTTTACTAAGATGAAATTCCGATATTCTGAACAGTCATGACCTGGTCAATCACCAGTTTCAATATTGTACAAGGTTTACCGGACACACTGTATGTTATCGAATATCTAAAGTTGCAACAACCCTCAGGAAGTGTAAGAGAAAGAATGGAACTCCTGCCAGGTAGGCTTCCTATGTAGCATTTTTCCATATTAATTGCACGATGAAATGTCCTAAACAAGTTATACTCTATCACAGCTGAATGAAGGATCATTGGAAAATCTTATTAACAATGTATGTACAAAATTCGTTTTCACATTGGAGTTAAAACTTGATATGGTCGATAAAACATTGAATAAAGTGAATGACAAACTATCAATAATGGAACGCAAAGTTGAAACAAATGATAATAAAATCTGAAATATATGTGTTCAGATCACCGATCTGTAAGAAAGCTGGATGAGCCTATGAAAAAATTACGACAAATTGAACCCTCTCAAACTGAAAATTGTCAATGTTATTACGTCAGGACGCCATTGTTATCAGTGTCGTGTGTTCTTATCTATATTTATCACAGGCAATTTTCTCTTAAAAGAGGCAACATCAGCGCGTCAAATTTCATCATTGCGCCGCACATACTGGGTGTATGGGGATATATTTTTCAAGAGCGATAGTGGAGATAGCGAAGCACTTGTCCGTAAAAAAACTACCTAGCTGGGAGCGCCAATAAGGTAGATAGCTTCTAATCGTAGAATCGGTTTTGCGTCAAAACTAATGATTTTATACATTTTTTTTCTTCTTCTGAGTCTATAATCTCCTTAAGAATTCGGGAATTTGCCTATTTTTTTCATTTGTCAAACCATAAAAAAATGTTTTTCTTCAAAATCATCAAAACCAAAAATCAGTAGGATTTTTCACAAACGAATTGAATCATTTGTTCCAACAAAATATTCGCAAAAAAATAAAACTGAACGCTCAAAACCGATTTCCGTTTCATCAAGGGTATTGTTTACTCTTAAGCTAATGACACAAAATCAGCTTTATAAGAGATATCCTTGAGAATCAGTCACATTCATACACTAGCCTAGTCTAGTATTTTGAAACAAGTCCAGAAAAACCTCACACAAGATTATACTTGTTATAACATCACAAGCGAAAAAATATTCAGAGCGCGATGATGAGATATTCCAGATTTGGCTGAAAATGGCTTTCATTCGATAAAATCATTCTGCTTTCCCAGCGAGCTTATGTAACCAACCTAACCAACTTTGGCTCCGAATAGACTTCTTAACTTGGAAAATACCGGATGGAAGTGGGAAATCTCGGGGAAATCCATTTATAATAATATTCGTAAAAGTTTCCTTCGATGTTCTGCACGATTCATAAGGCGATTTATTGCTCGTAAGCTTTTTTCGTCTTGGTGGAAAGTACATAACAACCATCGTCGCCGCCGCGTGCAGGTAAGCTGAAATTTTTGTCACAATAAAACGACAGTGCGTTAACGATACTGGCTACTAAATTGGCGCCAGGCCAGGCGTGTTGCTGATTATATCAGGAACAGAATTATTTCCTTGCATTTTTCACCAACTTCACAAATTTTTACAAATAGAGTCGATAAACAATCAAAAATACATAGCAACCATTCAACACCTCCCGATATTTTTGTATGTTATTTCAATGATTTTTGAGGAGGTGACAGCCGCTGTTAAAAAAATTTCCGCAATTCTTATTCTAAATGAATGTGATTGTGAATAAAACGTTGTATTGCATGCGTGTTTTAGATACATTTCATTTGCTTAAGAAATTCTTGCGCAAATAAAATGATATCTAAAACACTTGTACAATAAATAACTATATTATTAGATATTTCGAATGTGTCAGAAAATATGTTTTCCGCGTCCACGGAATTCACGACGTACGCACATGGTTTCTCGTACTTATGCGCATTCCTTCCGAATCGGCGGTGGTAACAGCACATTCCACCGACCCGGTTGTCCGACTGCGAGCGCGAGCGGCCTTGCAAATTTTGAGATTACTAGGGGTTGCGCACATTTGTCACTTCCGCACGAAGCGCACTGATCTCGCGGCTCTGATCTTCGAGTTGGATCAAGAGACGCCACAGCACGTCATACAACCGCGATTCATTTTCGGACTCTGCGGAAACTTGTCTTTGTTCAGGCGCGATTGTTCTTAGCGGGTCCATGATGCAGTCGGCGGTTCTCGCCAGGTCCTCGAGGCTGATACCTGGTTGCGTAGCTTGTGCAGCAAGTCTCGCGCGGGCAAGCGGGTTGATCCGTTCCAACTACATGGCCCTGATGATATCGTCGGCTGCTGAGTTTCCGGTGAGCGCCTTTAGATGTCGCAGAAATTGTGACGGTGTCCTGTCGCCGATGTCCTCGCGTTCCAAGAGTTGGCGTGTATTCTGGCCCTGCGACTTGCCAAGGCGTCGCAGGAGTTCGTCCTTCAATTTCTCGTAGGGTTCGTCGGCCGGTGGATTGAGGATCAGGTCGCGAACATCCTTTGCCTCGCGCGCGTCGGGCGACTTCGCGACCTGACGAAATTTGTCGATGCTGACACTGTGGGTTTGACACTAGGGGGGCGGGTCATTGTGGCGGTTATGTCCGTGCTGATTTTCCAGTGTGTTTATCCAGGTCTCAACCGCAACGAATAAATCACTCGCGTCACTGTTGTACATGAAACTGAATCACGTCGGGGTCACCACTGTTGGGACAGCGTGACGGGTGAGTTCATTATAAAATAACGAACACTGCAACAATTTATTTACACACTCTTACAATGGTAACACTCAACAATTAAACGTACATTTTGATAGAAAAAATCCTGAAGCTTGACCAGAGAACGGCCAGTCATCGCGATACGAAAACTCAAGACTCAGTACCTTTTTGTCAATCTTTTAAACCCCTGAAACTATCCCTGTTTAGGTAGAAGGCCAATCAGAAAAACCCCATGTCTCCAACGTCATAGAAAATCCCGAATCTCCTACGAATATCATAATTCACTGGCTTAACTGGGCTTTCCAACGCCATTACGGGCATTTGAAAGGACGGTCGTAAAATCTTAGTCGATGGATATTGTTCGATAATGCTCTTACAAAATATATTTGAAAATTCAATATTGATGTGGAGAAAACCCTACAAGTCAAAATAAAGGAATTAGCCAGGCTGTTACTATTAATTGCGATGACCTTTCAAACGCTGTCAGTTTTACGTTGCTCTTCTAGAAGAAAACATACATGCTGAAGATGCTCACCGCAGTTGTGAACGAAACGTCCAAAGAAACCGCCTCCACGGAGGTGAACCGACCACGGCCCCAAACTCCCTTATTACAAATCTGTAGTATATCAAAATAAGTTTCTGGATTGAAAAAGTATATTTCTTCATTTAACTATTGAAATTGTTCTAGGTGATTACATCATTATTCTGAAAACAAAAAATAATGATTGTTTACCAGTTTAACATATCTCACATCATCAGGAACTGTATACAATAATTCTGGGAAATCTCCTGTGCTAAAAGTGACTTCATACGAAGTGGATAACACAATTATGTAATGGAGACAGTTTCATTTGCAATTATTCAAATCGAGAATTCCTGTTTGCATTTCCATGGTCATATTATAAGGAAATCCGGTTATGCTCAAAGAGAAAGTAATCGAAAAGTTATCAGCTCTCCAGATTATCAGGAGATATCGCTTTAATTTGAATATATGCATATGGAATGAAATGGGGTTGTTTAATAACACATAACTACCTAACGTGTTCATAGGAATTGAAGTTGGAAGGAAAGCTTGTGAGAAGTGATGATGATAGGAAGATTCAGAGCAGTCCCGGGAAAAGTTCAGGGTGGAATCCCGATTAGAAAATTGAGCACGTTCTTGACGTCCACGTGAAGTTCCATTTTTTCAATAGCCGTTATAATGAAGGTTTCAGTGATTTTTTTACTCTGGGATCTGTACTAGTAAGTTAAAACGATTTCGTACGAAATGACGATGTACTTCACTGGCGACTTCATCAAATTATGCTTGTTCTCTTGAAACACTATTTTGTAATGGCCTGTTTATTTACAAATATTATTAAGTATTTTTTCATTACGTGACTTCAACATGTAAATATTCACTAGCTGTCGACTGAAATTCTATAATGGTACGAGATTATAAAATGAAATGTGTCTAATAATTAATTTCATAGCGTGGAACAAAAAATATCATTTTTTCTAAAATGAAGCTGCCAAATAACATTTTGGTAATATCAATTATTATAATCAATACATTCCATTGCTTGATATGCAAAATAGATTAATTGACAGTGTGAAGGAGAAAATACTCAAAAACAATACTTATTTTCATTTATCTTCATGTGGAGGAAGAACATCCAAATTGTTTGTTATGTAATGATTTTCAGCTTGAGATATGTAAGGTAAGGTAAGGTAAGGTAGGGCCAAAAGAAGTTTGTGATCGTCTTTTATCTCTTTAAACGTACAGCTCATTGCTCCTGCTCCCTTTGAATTTTTCTCCCTGTATATTCTATTCAATGTAGTTTTTCATGCCCTATCGAACAAACCTACGTGAGGATAAAATTTTCGTATTGAACACTTTTTTATGTATTCTGCATCTCTACGTAACATAATGTTACAGTGAAAACAACCCAGCTTTAGGCGTAAAAATGTGCTGCGCACTTGTCGGACAACGGATTGGAGTCCGCAATATATTAAGTGATAAGGCACTCAATATGAACGTACGCGCCATTTAAAACGTCAGGCTAGATTGGTATCTACGAAAGCGCAGAAGTACTACAAATATTTTTATTTTCATTCCAAAGATTTTCCGACTCAGATTTCGGAATTCCGACTTAGATGTCAGAATTCCTACTCAGATCTCGGAATACTGACTTAGATCTCAGAATTCCGACTTGGATATCGGAATTCCGACTTAGATCTCGGAATTCCGACTTAGATCTCGGAATTCCGACTTAGATCTCGGAATTCCGACTTGCATCATGGAATTCCGACTTGCATCATGGAATTCCTACTGCAACTTGTCTCACTGTCCATATGGAATCACCCGCGTAACTTTCGTAAATATAGAGGTAGAGTGATGAAACCCTCAGGACTGACGGAAATGCTGAAAAAAAACACCTGTCGGCTGGATGGTGATGGCCAAAGTGATATACACTGCCCCTCACTCGCGATGGAACAACATACTTTTACGCTAAAACATGTTAAGGGTCAGAAAAGTATCGAAAAGAGGGTATGCTTTTGATAGGGAAACCAATCTAGCTTGAGACGTGAAAACATGCTGCGCATTTGTCAGACAACAGATTATAGTTCGTAATATATTCAGTGATAAGGCACTCAACATCAACGTACCCGCAATTTACAGTGTCAGGCTAGGTTGGTTTCTACGAAAGCGTAGAAGGACCACAAATATTTTAATTTTCATTTGAAAGATTTTTCCGACTCAGATGTTAGAATTCCGACATCTCGGAATTGCCACTTAGATCTCGGAATTCCGACTTAGATCTTGGAATTTCAACTTAGATCTCAGAATTTCGACTTAGACCTCGGAATTCTGACTTCGGCTGGATGGTGATGGCCAAAGAGATATACATCTTCCGTCACTCGCGATGGAACAAAACAATTTTACAGTAAAACATATTAAGGGTCAGAATAGCCTCGAAAGGAGGGTATGCTTTTGATAGGGAAAAATGGGTTGTTCCATTGCGAGTGGCGAGCAGTGTACATCACTCAGACCCTCATCATCAAGCATATAGATGCATTTTTAGCATTTTTATCGGTCCTGAGAGTTTATCACTCGATATTTACGCGGGTAGTTTCATATGGAGAGTGAGACACACTGTATCAAAATTTCCAAGATGTCAATCGAGATTCCAAGATCTAAGTCGGAATTCCGAGATCTAAGTCGGAGTTCCGTGATCCAAGTCGAAAAAATCTTTGAAGAAAGAATAAAATTTTTTGCGGCCCTTCTACGCTTTCGTAGGTTTCATTGTACGTAGTTTTCTACAAACGGAACGAATAAATATAATTTGTCTTTTTTCGATGCATATCTTCCAATAGCTGAAACTACTTTTATGATCATACTCTCACCAACGAAATCAACATAGATATGCATAACAACAAAAAATTATTCTAAATAAAACTGAATCGCGGAAAATTGCATGGAGTTCTTGCAGCAAATTAAGCTCGATGAGAAAAAGTTCCCGTTACCGACAGTGAAACAACGAAGGAAGACAACATAACAACCGAATTGCACAGACTTCGAGACTGGATAGAAGGAGATGATATTACTACATGCAAATCCACTGGGAAATAAAGATTCTTACAGTCTGTAGTCAGTTCTGCCAATGGCAGCGCACTGTGGGGTGAAATACCATCAAGCAGGGCCAAAACTCGAGTTATTTCAAGTAGTGGACTGGGTTCTATGGTGAGTAGTGATTGATGATGTTTCGTATGATTGTTTTCACTTATTCGAATTTTTTATCAACCAATAACTAATGATTGAACGGAATAATAGTGCATGAGAGTGTTTATTCATGAAAAATGTACAATAAGTAATACAAATATACAGGGTGAGTCAGAATAAGACCGAATACAGATTCTTCACCTAATTTCAAGGTGAAAAGTTCCTATCAAGGTATATCCTAAAATGCATCCCTCTGAGATACAGGGTGACAAAAGTACAAAAAAAACTCCTGAAGGGAAAAATATCAAACTTTGTACACTGATCAAAATGTATCAACGTGATAATTTGTAGTAATAATTTTTAATATACGTCAAAAAGTGGCGTAGTTACGTGTTCATATTCTCATTCATATTTTTTTGGAAACGTCATAACATTTCATGTGCCTAAAAGTGGAATCATTTTCTCCTCGGAAGTTCGAACGGTGATAGTTTTGGAGAAATTGGACAACACAAAGGGAAAAGTTCAAAGTATTACTAATGAATACTGGGAGAGGTGGACTGAAGGATATCTTGTTATGAAAAATAGCTGAATGGAAAATTGACTGAATAAAAATTAAAAGTCAGATATTTTTGAATTCTTTGATTTATTAGATATTTTACTGGAATAAAGACAACTTCATTGGAGAAATAACAACGAGAGAAGAGTATGCTTTTCAATAAATTGATGGATGTAGCCGTTACTATAGGTAGGAGATCATCATGAAAAATGGGAAAAGTAAATTTCTATATTTTTGTACCACTTTATATTTATAACCTGATATCAGTTTGAATTATAGGTTTGAAAATGTCCATATAGGACGAAACTGCAGTTATAAATATAAAGTGGTACAAAAATATAGAAATTTACTTTTCCCATTTTTCAGTATGCTTTTCAATTTTTGTAAGTTTTTAGTTCAAACTGTCAGAAAAACCACTTTGCATGCAATAAAAAATTGTTATAAGATATCTTGCAAGCAGGCTCAGATATTTGTTGAGAATACTTCGAAACCTATGATAATTGTGAATTTTGAAAAGCATACATTGGAAACATTTTGCGAAACATGTGTCATTACCGTCCGGTCTATGAGTACCAAACTTTACTGATTGATAGTGGTGTAAGCAACTTGGTCTGAATTTCGTGTGGTCAATTTGGTAAGAGTACCAAATTTGCGTATCCAACAAGATCCTGTTTATGAATTTTGAAATTCTCTGGAATATTAGGCAGAGTGAATTTCATTGACGCCGTTTTGGGTTTGGTGTGTGCCCAATTCAGTATTTATCTTTTAGAAATCCAAGAAAAAACAAATGTCCACCCAATTCCCTATAGTTCTCACGATATTATCCGAAAACAGGATTATTTTTTGGAAAATGGTAACCTTGTATTATAATATTTTTTCGAAAATATGAATAGGATATTCATAAAATCTGTTGTGGAATCATCTACGACTGAAAGACAAACTCTAGTCGTTATTTTCCATCGTTCTCTTGGGAGGTATTCATGTTGAAAAGGGGAACATTCTTCACTAAAATTGAAAAATGAAAAATTTGATTTTTTGTAGTATCTAACAGAAAACAACTACTTTCCCGGCTAAAGCCTCGTTGGACATTGAACTACATCTGATAGATATTGTGAAAAGACTCTTAACTGAAAAGAAAAAATCTTAAAATTTTCATTCTGATAGTTGATTTTTTTAATTATCTCAAGTTTTCATTGAAAATTCATTAAATAAACTAGATAGGGAGAATATAATTAAAAAATATAACTGACAGAAATCGTTCATTTCATTGAAGCAAGGTTCGCTTCTCTCGCATTTAATCCCCAATACATTTTTGTCGACGAAAATCTATTTCGCTTTGCCAAGCTCATCAGGGAGATTGAAAGTATTGGAAAGCAGGCTCTTCAGAAGCAATTCTACACATCAAGGATGGAAATGATGGAAATATCTATGTAATTCAATGGCTTTAGCCAGGAAAGTAATTATTTTTTGTTAGATATTACACAAAAATCACATTTTTCATTTTTCAATTTTTATAGAGAATGTTCCCCTTATATCATACTTCAACCATTACAGCCTTCTGACGCATTTGTAGCTGCGAAATCTGTGTTTGTGACATAAAGCATACAAACACAAACTCCTCACGATTCTTGTCTTATGACACAATATCCACATAGTTTACATACGAACGTGTGACTTCTGTAAATATTATCGTTATACATGGGATTACAGCGAACGTGCTCGCATTCTCGACAAGATTTTCCCAAAAACGCTCTAAGCGGTTTGTTTTGACAAACCAGATGTTCCGACTTTTTACGCCAATTTGTGAGGGAGACGAATGTCTTCTGCAGGTGTCGCCTGTCGATAATTCATGTTTTTGACTTTAACAAACAAAGCGCCGTCTCCATCCTTTGAATGCACCGAACATCTGTTGATGGTCCTCTTCGAGATATGATGAAATGTTTCCACGTTTTTACGGGGTGTGACAAACACTTTCTGGGATCAAGGAGGCACTTACCGGACGGGGAATCTGTGATTTCCAATAAATTAAAATTTAGAGTCTGCGAGAATTGTATTCATGTTCCCGCTTTCTGTTCACAGGACCAGGCAGCCGCCTTACGGAAAAATTATCTCCGGTTGATTTGTTTAAATATGGATGTTGTAGAATTTGGTTAGTGTGAAGTTACCAACGATTTCTCAGCAACGTTTATGACATAAATGCAAAATTTACGTGCGACGTTGCCAAACTTCCACATATTTCCTAGCCACGTTTTTCAAACATTTTCGCATAAATCTTCGTTTTTATTTTATTGTAGATGATTTTTTCACCGAAATACTCCCAATAGAGTACCCGATTCAAACAAAACCTCAAAATAATTGAAGGCTTTTTTTACATTTGTCCCTATATTTTACTTGATTCTGCCTGTTCGTTGATGAGATTTTGACAGAAGTGAAGAGAATGACGAGGAGAATCTGAAAAAAAATGTTTCCGAATTTGTACCACCGTAGGGGAGACTGGAGAAAATTATTTCTGGTATTCTTTACATTTCACCCTATATCTCACTTGATTTTGCGTGTTCGTTGATGATTTTTTGACAGAAGTGAAGAGAATGACGAGTCCCCCCTACGGTGGTACAAATTCGGAAACATTTTTTTTCTGATTATCCTCGTCATTCTCTTCACTTCAGTCAAAAAATCATCAACGAACACGCAAAATCAAGTGAGCTACAGGGTGAAATGTAAAAAATACCCAAAATAATTTTCTCCAGTCTCCCCTACGGTGGTACAAATTCGGAAACATATTTTTTCTGATTCTCCTCGTCATTCTTTTCACTTCTGTCAAAAAATCATCAACGAACACGCAAAATCAAGTGAGATACAGGGTGAAGTGTAAAAAATACCCGAAATAATTTTCTTCAGTCTCCCCTACGGTGGTACAAATTCGTTAACATATTTTTTCTGATTCTCCTCGTCATTCTCTTCACTCTAGTCAAAAAATAATCAACGAACATGCAAAATCAATTGAGATACAGGGTGAAATGCAAAACATACCAGAAATAATTTTCTTCAGTCTCCCCTACGGTGGTACAAATTCGGAGACATTTTTTTTCTGATTCTTCTCGTCATTTTCTTCACTTCTGTCTAAAAATCATCAACGAACATGCAAAATTAAGTGAGATACAGGGTGAAATGTAAAAAATACCGGAAATAATTTTCTCCAGTGTCCCCTACGGTGGTACAAATTCGAAAACATTTTTTTTCTGATTTTCCTGGTCATTCTCTTCACTCCAGTCAAAAAATCATCAACGAACATGCAAAATCAAGTGAGATACAGGGTGAAATGTAAAAAATACCAGAAATAATTTTCTCCAGTCCCCCCTACGGTGGTACAAATTCGGAAACATTTTTTTTCTGATTTTTCTCGTCATTCTCTTCACTCCAGTCAAAAAATCATCAACGGACATGCAAAATCAAGTGAGATACAGGGTGAAATGTAAAAAATACCAGAAATAATTTTCTTCAGTCCCCCCTACGGTGGTACAAATTCGGAAACATTTTTTTTCTGATTTTTCTCGTCATTCTCTTCACTCCAGTCAAAAAATCATCAACGGACATGCAAAATCAAGTGAGATACAGGGTGAAATGTAAAAAAATACGTTATAATTTTCTCCAGCCTCCCCTACGGTGGTACAAATTCGTTACCATTTTTTTCTGATTCTTCTCGTCATTCTCTTCACTTCAGTCAAAAAATCATCAACGAATACGCAAAATCAAGTGAGCTACAGGGTGAAATGTAAAAAATACCCGAAATAATTTTCTCCAGTCTCCCCTACGGTGGTACAAATTCGGAAACATTTTTTTTTCTGATTTTCCTCGTCATTCTCTTCACTCCAATCGAAAAATCATCAACGAACATGCAAAATCAAGTGAGATACAGGGTGAAATGTAAAGAATACCAGAAATAATTTTCTCCAGTCTCCCCTACGGTGGTACAAATTCGGAAACATTTTTTTTCAGATTCTCCTCGTCATTCTCTTCACTTCTGTCAAAATCTCATTAACGAACAGGCAGAATCAAGTAAAATATAGGGACAAATGTAAAAAAAGCCTTCAATTATTTTGAGGTTTTGTTTGAATCGGGTACTCTATTGGGAGTATTTCGGTGAAAAAATCATCTACAATAAAATAAAAACGAAGATTTATGCGAAAATGTTTGAAAAAAGTGGCTAGGAAATATGTGGAAGTTTGGCAACGTCGCACGTAAATTTTGCATTTATGTCATAAACGTTGCTGAGAAATCGTTGGTAACTTCACACTAACTAGAATTTGACGTCCTGAACAAAAGATCCACTGGGCGATTATTTTACAGTAATATTGCTCTTAGAAAAATTCATTCGTGGGCAGTAGTAGTTCGAAAGACGTCAAAAATCATATCATCACCCATTTTTTTTACAGAATCGAGTTTATTTTTATCCAAATTTGACAAAAACCAGATGACGGTTATAGCAGTTCTGTCCCAATACACAAAAAAAATATCTTGTGTGACGGACCTGCTACAACTGTCACACAAAAAAAACAAAGAACAGAAATAAACTGTTGATTTTCAACTGAAAGAACTATCCTACAAAATATAGCAAAAAATATACTAATGCTTAATAAAGAAAAAAGTAAATATGTCAACTTTCAAACTAGAAAAGACATTTTTCCAAAACATTTTCCTTAGAAGCAGAAGAATAGTATCAATCAATCAATCAATCAAACTGTACTTTATTGCCTGAAGAAAAATTAATTCTCATTGACAAAGCGTTAAAGAACTTAAGTACTACTCACACAAATACAAATACTGGTCAAGTTTACACAGCAGTCAAAGTAACTGGACATAGACTTAATGCTAGCATATGTAATATATATAAATAAATATAAAATACATACAAGTAATATAAAATACAAATAATAAACACAAAATTAAAAGAAAATATAAATAAGTAAAAACTTATTCGCGTATTCATTGGTAATGGCGGGTGAGCTGCCTATTACCCGTTTGAAAACATATTGTTTTTCCAAGGATTGTAAAAAGTTAGGTCATCTCGTAAAATTCGTTGACACTGTAACAAGCATTCTCCGTAAGAAACTTTTTTACCGATTTCCTAAACTTTAGCTCATTTTCGATTTTTTTTAGGTGCAAGGTCAAATGTTTAAATAACTTCTTGCTTTCGTAGATTATGGAGTTCTTGGTTAAAGTTAATATGGGAATAGGTAGCTTAATGTTATAAGAGCTGCGGGTAGTATGTATCGACGTTACGTGTCCGAAATCTTTATATTTTTTATGGACTAAGCATACTGTTTCCAAAATGAAAATGCAGGCCAGGGGCAGTATTCTATGGAGCAAAAATAATGGTCTACATGAGTCCCTCGAACCGGCTTTGCACATGTATCTCACTGCTCTCTTTTGTAGCATAAAAACTCTTTCGAATAAATAGTTTGCACACATTCCCCAAAAACTAATACCGTAACGCAGATGAGATTCGATAAGTGAAAAGTATGCACACCTTGCCGAAGATAACCCTAATTCGATGGATGTAACTCGTACGGCGTAGCAGCCAGAAGCTAGCTTCTTTGATAAATTTAAGATATGCCCTTCAAATTTTAAACTGGCATCAATGTTCAGTCCCAAGAAGTTATTCCTAGTTTTGATGCTAAGATAATCATTTTCGAGGGATACATTGTTAATAACAGACTTGAAGTTCATTAACACTGTCTTAGTGGTGTTGAAAGATAATAAGTTGGCGTCACACCATTTTTTAACTTTGCACATGTCCTCAGTGATGATGTTTTCTAAAAATGTATTATCCATACCATGCCAAAGTATGGTGGTGTCGTCAGGAAATACTGTGAATTGTCCGTGAATGTCGACATGTGTTAAGTCATTAACATATAATAAAAACAATAAGGGGCCCAGTACAGAGCCTTGAGGAACTCCATGTTTGAGAGCTAACTGCTTTGAGCTCTCACTAGCGATACTGACGCTTTGGAAGCGATCTGTTAGATAAGAATTGAACCAGAGCAAAGCTACACCTCTGAATCCGTAGGTGTGCAGTATGGTGAATTGTAGCACTCAGATTATGGAATAAAAAACTCGAAAACCAACGATCACTCTGGGAGAGTTCTTGCAGTCACACGCTATCAAAATACCGTTTTTATCTGTCTACTGGGCCACACGTTAAAGGCTGTCATATGAATAACACGTATTTCAGGTCTGCTGGGGACGGTTCGGCACAATATGAAATGCCTGCTATAGCAGTCGTGTAGCAGCACTCATGACGGCTATAGCAGATCTGCACTTGCAATTGTGTCCTCTTGGAGGAACATTGCACGAATTTATGTTAGATGTGATTCAATGTCTGTAGGGGAAAATAGTTGTTTTCTGAAAGATACTTGACTCAAATTTTCCACTTTGTGGGATAGTGAGGAGAGAAGGGGAATTCGACTTTATTTGAAACTCTCCGGCACACTTCGGGTTTGTTCGAATACAAACAAACTTTTAATAAAAACACTAAGGTTTGAAAAATGTGCTTATCAATGCAAGAAAATATGTTAATAGTTTTTGGATTGATGGTTTTGTTATATCAGTTATGTTGGTCACAGGTTACTAGATGCATCTGAATCTTATTTCAATCTCAAAAGGAAAGATCTGACGTTTTAAGTTATAATTTTGTTGATGAAAGTTCGTTTGAGAACTGTTAGTGTGCAGTATGAAATTAATAGTGATAGAATGTTTTTTGGAATTGGAAACAATTTGTAATAACCATTCAAATATTTAAATTTACACAGCAGACGCATTGACCAAAAAGTTTCTAGAAAAATTGCCAAGTGATACCTGATTGCATTCATAATGTAATTTGTGTTTCAAGTGTTAGTGATTTGGAAATTACCTTTATTTTCCTCTGTACTACCCAAGAATTTCCGTTCGTTAGAAAATTATTTGGTTTTTCACTATATATAGTATAATAATCTGTGGATCTCAAAAACTGGTCCTTGCAAAGCCATAGGTGTCTAACATTGAATTAATGTTCAAATTTTAACAAAAACTTCTCAAATACAAGGTGAATTATCAAAAATATTCTTTTTCGCAATTTTTATCATCACCTAACTTTGTCCCATGATATATCTGAGTTTCGACCAAGAAGTATTTTGAATGGTTCGTAGTATAATATGTATATATATAATAAGTATAATATGAAAATATATGAAATTTCAACAAATTGATGTTACTCCCGGAGCGATATTCGAATTCGAAACAAACACTGAACATTTCATCAGGATTTTTGGTATGATCACACTTTCCTTTCATAGAGTTGATTATTGATTCCATTTTAAATAATTCTTGACTCACCCTGTATGTGATTTTTTTATCAGAAACTGGTTATGGTTGGAAATATTAGTCGTTCAAAACAACTACAGTGGAAATTTTTCCTGAAAGCAATATTAAATTTTAAAAAATGCCATTTTCGTATCTTGAAAACTGGTCAAAGGATTGGATTGTGTGTGGAAGGACATTTTTATTCAGCGGATCAATATAGCAAAAATTCGAAAAAATTAATTGGTGGCAATTTTTTCATAACGCTGCGGCCTTTTTAACTCAACCATCGAGATTTTGAGAAATATAAAAGTTATAAGGCGATAATGTAGGACTTTTGAACTGGGTTAATTATTTCCTATCAAAGGGAAATATCGAAACCACGAATTAACTTTTTCACCCAAGCAGATTTTATTGGAAAGTTCACGGCCTCCATCAACCCCAAAGTTTCACCAGTAGATGAAATTAATTATTAGCCGTAATGAATGTGTACATAAAAAACTTTTTTAAAATTTAAAAGTTCACTTCTTTATATGAATTATATGAAAAAGTTTCGAGTGAGAAACAGCTGTTGAATCTGTCACCAGCATCATGCCGTAGTTCAGTCACAAATAGGATATGGTATAATTGTTTTTGAAAGGTCCTTGTCATTCACATACATCAGTACTAGACGCCTGAAGGGTCATGGCGGATGTCTCTTGATTATTCCTTCCAATTTCTTGTCATTTATTATGATTGTCCAGTTTCCAACACAAAAGTTCCCCAAATTCTTTTTCACGACATTGATCCAGCTATTTTCTCTTCTTTCGACACTACACCGATAAAAAGGGTATTTTGCATCAATGCATACTTGCATTGATTCAAGTCGATTGTATTCTTGAATAGGTCCAACCAAATATTAGTTTGATTTTTTGACAGAATCCTCTTGACCACTCGAAAGGAAACTGTTTTGAGACATATGAACACTTTCTTCACTGAATAATGAGAGTTGTTTGGTGCAAGAATATTTCAACTTCAATAACGAACAATATTCTTCTTCATAATGCAATACATTTTTGATTCAAGATTATCTGTATTTGGAGGCTCAGTACAAATGTGCACTTGGTTATAAAAATATGCCATGGAAGTCATGTTCATATGGTACAGTTCAACAAACAGAGAACAACTGCGAACAATTGAGGTATAATGGTTATATATGAGAATAGTTTTGTAATATTTTAATTTCAGAAACTATATAATCAACGTAGGTACCTCTTCTGTGACGCATAGAAATGCGATCGAATATAGAGACGACAGCGTCATTTGCTATTACCACACTTGTTGAATACAAAAATATCTTCCATAAATGTCCATAAATGACCTAAATTCAGATCGTGCAGAAATAATTGGACCTCCATATTGCACTTCCGTAGCAGCACATTTGCACATAACCACTGTGACAAATACAAAACTAACAACTTAAATTATGATTCAAACACAACCCCCAAACCAAACGCGGGCAAAAGCAAACAGGATAGAGGTCCCAGTCGGCAGTCGCAGTGCGCGCTTTCGCGTGAGTTCGCGTCGTTCCGGTAGCGGGATTTCGCCAAAAAATCATGTTCTTGAGTCAAAAGGAGCATTTTTCACAAGTAGGAGTTCTCTAGGGTAGAGAGTTGGAATGTTTTTTGCTTTTTCTATTACAATATCTTTTGCTGCGATAATTTCACGAGAGTCTACTTTCTACTTTCAATTTATTTCCTCGTATTACAAGAACTTACAACCATTTTTTTCCTGTGTGAATATTTCTTCCAGACAGATCTATTTGAGCTTCAGCAGCCTCTTTCACTACGGTTCCACTGTTATATTCTTCTTCAATTAACGCTTTCTTCAGAAGAAAACGGCTTTTCCTGATAACTTCAGAATTTCATAAATAGACGAATACACATATCTCTCTTCGTCTCTCAAAATGTGTCCCATTGATTTGTTATTTACTCGGTTGCCGAAAAAATTGTGTACGCAACACGTCCGAAAACAGATTTTTTGAATTCGCAGACTTTTGTCCACTCATAAGAAAAATCATTTAAACAAAGTTCCAATCAAACAACGTGAAAAAATTATCTCAAATATAGTATCAAACTACTAACAAAATCAGTGTAATTTTGATACTATTGGTCGATTTGAAATGATTTCTCATGAAGATTGGCTGATAGGATCGTATGAAAAATAAACAGTATGATACAGTGTGACCTATATAGGATGGCAGCACCCTTATTAAACTTACATTTTTCAACCGATTGGAATGATTTTTTTTTCGTTAGGTAGACATTCAAAAAGTCTATTGGGACACCAAATTTCATGAATACATTTCCATTTTCAGGGCCAAAAATCCTTAGTTTTCAAGGTCAAAAATTTAAAAAAATTACTAGCGATTTTTTAGAAAAAATCTGTCTACACCACTGGATTCGCAATATTTTCAAATGGTTCTTATGTGAATTACGATGAAATTCGTCGATCACTAAGGAAGTTATAGGAGAATAAAGTTTGAGAAATATGCCTTTCAATCAACCCACCACTCCAATTTCAAAACATTTATTAGAACTTTGACTACACTACTGGATTCAGGAGATCGAAAAATATCACTTACCAGAATTTCATCGAAATTTGTTGATATATAGAAGAAACAAAAAATAATGAGTTAAAATTACATTTTCCTGAAATTCCTTTCACATATTTTTCGAATTTTATTATCTTATGATTTCCTTATTTATAAATAGATTTTGATGAAATTCTGACCAGTGATATTTACACTTCCTGAATACTGTGGCGTATTTTTTCAGATTTTTGACCTTGAAAAATAAGAAAAGTTGGCCCTAAAAATGGAAATTTATTCATGAAATTTGGTGTTCCAGTAGACTTTTTGAATGTCTACCTAAAGAAAAAAAAGATCTTTTCAATCGGTTGAAAAATGTATGTTTTATAAGGGTGCTCCCTCCTTAAATGCGTCACACTGTATAAGCCGAATTATTGGCTAGAATAATACATTGCAATTTGTTGAAATCATCATAATTTAAGATTCTGATATGTGAAAAAAATAATCAAAATAATATGGATCAAATTTGACATATCACAGACGCAAATATGACAGACATCAGATACCATCTCGGTAGTATGTTTCATAGAAGTACTTTTCATGTCCAAAAGAAAAATACTTACTATATCTTCCATTGGGAAAAGATATACCTACAATGAAGGAGTTTTCTTAGTTTTTTCGTAAATGTCCATTTCGTTTATTTACTAACTGAAGCAAACTGTTTTCTCATTAACAAATACATTATAATTGAGTAAAGCGTAATAATAAATACGTGTATTTTGCACTTGCATGATTGGCTTGTTTCTGGAAAACTCATTGATATAATGGATAAAACATTGTCCTGCTGAATTTTTCATTTTCTCAATTCACTTCGAGCACCTCTCGAAAGTTTCTGTATGGTTGCAGCTAAACCAATTCCATTTAAATTTGTATGCCAGTCCGATTAAAAAATAATCGTATCTCAAATATTCAAGATCAAAAGATAGTACAAAACAAAAGTACATTTCTTCAATTAAAGTAAGTAGAATTCGTTGTAGCATGTCACACTGTTTCGTGATACACAATAAAATATTAAATATTAAGTCATCATACCATAATGATAAAATTCTTGTGCGAAAAATATTCCGGCTTCCCAAGGGGGTATGTTTGTGGATAAATGATTCAAAAATAATTCTAGATTCAGTTCATTACCAGCTAGCAGACGTTTTACTGTTGATTCATAAATTGCAAAAATATTGATCGCCATGTACAGCTAGCCGTTTACCATAATTTTACGATATAGAAGAGTTCAGTTTCTCATGATGAAAATTCTAAATAATTCTGTCTCTTTGTCATAGTACAGTAACCACAGACAAATGTAAGCCACAAGTGGAGAATGAATCGTAGCACTTCGAAACTCGGCACATGACTTCTTCATATCATATATTGTTAGAAAAAAAATTGTTTACCAAAATATCAGGGGTGGAACCCAAAACAATTTTTATTTACAAAAATTATATATTTGTTTTGCTGTTTCGGAAAGTATAAGATTTATCAAAAAAAAATTCAACAAGGCAAAAGATAATTCAATTTTTCACAAGAAATATTCTCAGTAATTTCTCACAGAATGCACTCGTTTTCTCAGAAAACCTAATTGAATTCCGATATAATATTTCAGGCTCTCCTTAACCCGCCACTGCAATTTCCGGCAGGGCCAAAAATTAGATTTGTCATAACTTTGCTAAAAATGATAGTGGAAGGAAAAGAAAAAGTGTATACCGTTCCTGAAGACTTCTACTTCCTCATGCAAATATAACACGTGAGTATCTGAGTACCCAAAATGTGTTTTGTCCCACTTATAACCCTTCTACGATATTTACGGAGGATCCGAAAATCATGGATATTTTAGTTGATATGAAATAGTTATACCTACTAAAGCAGAAATCAGTACCCTCTTTGGACCATATGCAACAATTTTAGACTGGTGAGACACGTCTCACTGTCAAGGAAAAAACTGGGTTTTACTCTTGCCTCAGTTTTCAACTCACCCATAATCCCGGCAATTTCTCCAGTAAATGTTGAAAATAATCTCTCATACACATCCTACATGAAATAGTTATTGCATCGAGTGCAATAAACAATTTTCGCACGAGTTGCATACAACATTTTTTCTTCGTTCATGCAAAAAGCAAAAAATTATTTATTAAGGTGCTGCACTAGGTGTAGGAAAATGAAAAGCGCAACTTAACTAATTAATTTTTACTATCGATTTGCACTGAAACAGATCACTATCATGTATTTTTCCATTAATAATACCCATTTTAAAACTTTCAATTCTGTAATCTTCAGAATTAATATTTGACTGATACTTCTATAACCACAGTTGCATTATAATAATCAAAATCATAGTAGCAGTGAGCGCGTATGTTATCTCGAGGTGTGGTCATAGTACAGACAGTTTGCTCTATGCTGGTAGACGGTTTAGAACAAAGCGGATCAGTTTTGATTATGGAGTTATTCTCGGGAAGGCATTGTTTGTTTAACTTTGGCTGCTAACATCAATACAAAATAATATAAAGTATGTACCTGTTTAAAACGTATTTCCAATCTCACAGAATATCTGCTAAATATGTAGTGGATTTGAATGTTTATATTTGTCATGATGACAGCACGTTGAAGTAGAATGACAGAGGAGTGCAATAAAAACTTTATTGCACTAGTGCAATAAAGAACTTCTTTTTCCACTAAATATAGTTCAATAAAGTTTTGCTTTTTGCATGAATGCAGAAAAAATGTATTATGCGATTTGAAGATTGAGGTTTGCACTTCACAAAAGGGTTATTAAATATATATGCAGGATATGAATAAACGAATATTTTCAACATTTACTGCGAATGCCGGTTTTATGTGTAAGTTGAAAATGAGACAGGAGTTTTTATTTTTGCATGTATAAGTAGGACCTGTTGCACTACTTTAAAATTGTTGCATATAGTCCAAAGAGGTTGCTGCTTCATTATAATAATTCCATACTTACTAAATTATTCATGATTTTCGGATCATCTGCAAACATTTCCGTGAAGTGCGACAATATACAATTTAGGTACATAAATACTCGCATATTATGTTTGCATGAGAAGTTAGGAGTATTCAGAAACGATATGAACATTTCCTTTATCTTCTCCGATCATTTTTAGCTCTGAATCCATCTTTGATCATTCCTAAACCTACACTGAATAAAGACTCAAAAATCTACAGAGGTGTTTAAATGTATAATAAACTAACAGCAGATATTAAGAACTCCGATTGTCTCAAAGCATTTAGGAAAAAAGTTACATGAGCGTCTGGTATCTAAAGCCTATTGTAATATGACAGAATTTTACAATGACGAAGCAATATGATGCTGATGTCGGTTTATTTAATAATTCATATATGTTTTCACCCGGTGATGTATTCTTTTATTGTAAAAAAAATGCTATAATCAATTGGATGTGATTATTTATTTATTCATAAATATGTTCTATTTTTACCAGTGTTTGTCAATAAGGTTCTATATCTTGGATAATAAACACATAAGTATTCTCTCTCTTTCTCTCTTTCTCTCTTCCTCTCTTTCTCTCTTTCTCTCTTTCTATCTTTCTCTCTTTCTCTCTTTCTCTCTTTCTCTCTTTCTCTCTTTCTCTCTTTCTCTCTTTCTCTCTTTCTCTCTTTCTCTCTTTCTCTCTTTCTCTCTTTCTCTCTTTCTCTCTTTCTCTCTTCCTCTCTTTCTCTCTTTCTCTCTCTCTCTCATAATTTTTTATTGTGAAATTCGTGGACTTCGACAACATTGACATTGTCTAAAATCGACTGGTGTTCACTACCCAGAACGTACTTGAATGAATGCAAAGGGCACACGCGTAACTTTCATCTACGAAGAAAATAACAGAATCGTGCAACCGTAACACCACCCGAGCTATTGACTTTTAACGCTTCCCTGTCTTTGTTGCGGAGTACAACAAAGCCTAAATACCGGACAAAATACTCAAATTTAGCTTTGTTCGACCCATATATATGGCTTGTCAGGACTTTTCACCTATGCGTATTTGATAAATGGATGCGGAGACACTGCGTTTATGGATTGTATTTGGGTTTATGGTGGCTTTAGTGGCCGATACTGAAATGCTTTTGTTGTGACTACTGCAAGAAGAAAATATAACAAAGAAATTTTGAAGAATTATGTGGGATTGTGGTTTATTGTAGAGACCACCTGTGTAGGATGATATATGACAGAAGAATGCCACGAAGGAAAATTTATCAAGAAACGTTGCATAATTCCTGAACGCTGAATTTATTCAATGAACAAATGAATTCCGAATATTACAAGGACTATTTACTTATTCAATTTCGAGGAATAACTTTCTACCATGCCATGAATCGAATTACCTTCATTATTCATATGAGTGACGAAGATTGGGGGCGTAAAATAAAAACAATAGAACATCAATATCAGCAACTGTTTCAAGAGAATGCACCGAAAAACTAATGTGATATTGTTGAATACCACATTATTCGTTCTTGTTTTCTTTAGCATTCATCGTGTGATATTTTCTATCTTACTTAGCAATAAAATGTCAAATTTTAAATGCATGAAAAGGGGAACATTCTCTATGAAAATTAAAAAATGAAAAATGTGATTTATTTGTAATATCTAACTGAAAATAACTACTTCCCCGGCACAAGCCACCCTGGACATTGAACTACATCTGATAGAAACTGTGAAAAGACTAACTGAAAAGGAAAGAAAAAATCTGAAAGTGAAAATTCGCATTTTCATTCAGATAGCTGATTTTTTTAATTCTCTCTAGTTTTCATTGAAAAAATCATTAAATAAATTAGATAAGGAGAATGTTATTAAAAAAATATCACTCACAGAAATCGTTTATTTCATTGAAGCAAGGTTCGCTTCTCTCGCATTTAATTCCCAACACATTTTGGTCGACGAAAATCTATTTCGCTTTGCCAAGCTCTTCAGGAGGATTGATATAGGATTGGAATAAAACATGCTCTTCAGAAGCATACACATCAGTCGCAGATGATTCCACAACAGATTTTATGAATGTACTATTCATATATTCGAACTAAAATTTAAATGCATCTTTGACATTATCACATGTCATATTTTTCATAACTGTCTGTTTCATTACATCACTAGTGATATAATAAATTTTCTTGTTTTAATGAATGAAATTCCGGGTAAATGATTGCGATGATAAATAAGAAAAAAAATCATAAAAATTATTAAAGGTAATATAACAAGACCTTTATAAATAGTCTATTTTGATTGCATCTAAATTTCAACTATTTTTTAAATGATTTAACGAGACATAATTTTGGTATTAATAATCTGATCTGATCTGATCTCTGATTATTAATGTCAAAATAATGTCTGGTCAAATTAGTAAATACTTACCAGAGAAATTTAGCAGCCACAAAAAATAAGTAGTTTTACTATTTATCATGGTTGTGTTTTATTTATGAAGATTATTTCATGAATACAATTCTTTATATCAGGGAGACATATTTACAAAATGAAATAATTCGGAATGATTTATAACAGAAACAGCACCGGCTTCATAAAATTTCAATTGAAATTGAAATCACAATTATTGTAGGTGATATTTTCACTATGCGTAATTTGTGACATATTTGTCACAACTAGCAGTATCAACCGTAGAATCTTCACATTCACCATGCAAAAGGTCGCTAATAGACATGTTGATTGGTCTTCTCAAACGGGAAACAAAAGTGTGATTGATTGATGACTGATACTCAACTGACGAAAGAAATTATTAATGAAATTATAGTGGGGTCTAGAAGCCTTCATTTGGGTGATACAGGAAATATGTAGCAGCGTGCAGTTTTTTATTTGAAAAAAAAAGTAAAAAAGTAAAATTAAAAAATGTTAATCAATCAGAGCACTTCCTTTGAACTAGAAGAAAAAATTCAACCACCTATTTGACCGGAAGAAACATCTTCTATTTTCAAGTGCAACCCCTATATATTATTTGCGCTAAGCCTATCTTTTTAACATATTTGTATCAATGTAACGGAAACTTTGAACGTGATTTTCACCCTCTTCCAGACGTCCGAATGATTTGAAATTCAGCAGATGTTTATAGTTCCGGTGACAATGCAATATGACATTTTTGTTATAAAAAAACAAAATGGCGTCTCCAAGATGACGAGATTAGTGATAATGGTCAGATTCGATTCAAAATTTTTATGGTTTTCGGGGTCAAAAATTTCGATTTTTTAGTTATATAAAAATAAATGTTTTGAAAAACTAAAGAACACCCTTTACTTCCAACATGGACTAAAAAGTGAAAAATAATTGGTAATTAAATTTCTGAAATTTAAATTGAGCGTGGGGTGCTTGACAAAGTTCTCTTGAGCTTTTCAACGCTCTGTATTGTAAAGTTTATCTGAAAAATATGAGAATATAGCTCGAAATCACCTTTTTTACGTTTGAGAAATTAAATTGTCAATTATTTTTTACTTTTTAGTCCATGTTGGAAGTAAAGCGTATTCTTCAGTTTTTTGAAACTATTAATTTTGATTGAAACTATGATTTTTTTTTCGATCATGGGTGGGGGTAATCACCCCCCTCCCTTGTATATGCGCCTGTTCCTGAGGCATGCAGCCTGCAGAAGTTGAGAAAACACCAATTCTTACCAACTTCTCTGAATATTACAGTTTTTTTTCGTGGCCAGAACATAAAAAAAATCTCAAAGCTATTTTTTACGATTAATCTAATGCCATAGCAACAGTTTCATCATATTTTTGATACTCAGTTGCCATAATCGCTCTGCTGATGAAAAATATATCCATCGTTAACAAATAAGTGCTTTAGGAGCTTTGATGGAACTTTATGATGAAAATGCAATAGGACTGTACTTTGATGATGTTTCATGTTATGAAACTTCATGCCAATAAAGCATATTTTCACTTATCAGAACATCGACTAGACCATATCAAACATTCCACCCAATTTCAGCAAAATTTCATTACAGTTAACATAATGGAATCTTCCTGAAACTGATTTTAACCTGTCATACTTGCATTCTTGTCACTAGCAGGAATGCTGATCACATATTCAAATTTAAAAATATGTCTCCAGTTGATGTGGAAGTCTCATACGAAGTCAGGGAGATGTTAAAGTGAAGAAGTTGGCTAACGAGGGTCCCCATCGACCAATCCTGATCCTGTCAGCCGATACGGAGATTAGCAACACGTTTGACTGCCTGGTTTTCGAATATGGGTTATCGTAAACTGGTCATAGCTTCCCTTACTCTACAATTTTTCATACAGGGTGTTTAATAAGTGAATGCTGATCCTAAAGGGCGATAATCCTTGGATGATTTTAAGAAAAATTATTCATAGGAACATAGGTCCGTAACAGCTTCATTTCTGAGAAACAGGATGTTGAAATTTAACAAAAAAATCAGTTCTTTCCCAATATCTCTGAAACCGCTTTGGCTTTTTTTTAAATTTTGGTACATGCCAAGTATGCATAAAAATAAATATTTCCATGATAAAGGATTTCTTAATTTTCATCAGTGACGTTCCTGTTTGCATACCCTAACATAATTTTCATCAGAATAATGATACGATTGTCTTTTTTCCAAATAAATTTTATTTTTGTTATTCTCTATCTTCTCATAAAAATGCCTTTTTTTCGATTCAGAAAATAAAATACACTCATTTGCTTGTCCCTATTCGATTTTTTCTCCTAGGCTTAATTTCACAATTGTGGTAACCAAATAAGGTTGTAAGCATAATAATAAGCTATAATTTTATGGTAACTATTATTTAGTTTTTGTGATGAGTACGCATAAAAATACATTTTTATTTTTAAAAACATAACTAATATGAACAAAAAAATACCAAAATCAAATTGAGTGTTCAAAATGTCCGCCTCCTGCAAATATGCACGTTCTATGGACTCGCGCACTCTTTGGAAAATTCCTGGAGTATTCCTTATGGCTTTACAGGAAACTATTACGCGGTTTCGCAATTCTTCCTCAGTTTGAATTGGTTGACTGTATTGACTGAACATCGAAGTCTTAAGATGTGTCCAAAGAAAATATTCAAGACTGTTTAAGTCTGGGGATCTAGCTGGCCATGAGTCTGTTCCCCCACGACCTGTTCAGCGATTTTGGTTTAAATATTCGCGTGCCAGAGCACTAAAATGAGCAGGAGCACCATCGTGCATAAACCACATGCGATTTCAAGAAATCGGCGATATTTGGCGATCTCGACAACTTTTTTTAACTCGGCTGCGCCTCGTTAACAAAAACAGTTCTCGATCACCAAAGTATCATTTCGCGCACTAGATACAAAAATAACTATTAGTCCATATGCAAAAAATTTAAATATGCAGGAATTGAACTGTTTATTTTTGACTGGCGTGTAAATGAACAACTTTCCGGCGTTCTCAAGATTAGGAATGTAGCAAAGCTTCGACACTATTACCAATCCAGTCTATCTAAAACTTCAATGAATGAATACAGTCTTTCAGTAATAACAATTATACACATTCCTAGAGAGCTTAAACGTATTTATCGCCCAATTAAAAATTTTCATCAGTCTAATTTTTACTCATATGCAGTTAACCTTACATTACTTTGGATTTAAAAACTCAACTTCGGTAGAGAAAATCCTACGATTTTTACAAGATATCTTCATATTCAAAAATAACTAATTTATTTCATACTACACATATATACAGTCTGCCCCATAGTGATAACATTCAACATAATATCTCAGAAAGTGAAGATTAGAAAACTGAGGGTTTTAAGATAATTTTTGAATTCCAGTCAATTTTATTCCTACATTGATAATATGCTTTTTTTACAAGCTTTTATTTTTCATTGTATGAAAGTTGATGTATATTTCAAATATTTTATTTGCATAATTCAATAAATTGGAAAAATGTTCCTTTTTCTTCTACAACTGAGATTTTTTTCATCGCTAACTATACTGAATATTCTATTTCACGATGTCTTTTATGGATTTTTTTGGGTCAGGTAGCGTTCAAATCCACGACTTTTCTGCATTCTCAACTTTGTGTTTCGATTTGCCCAAATGACTCCTGAGTGTCTGACTTGTCTAAATGCTACCCTCATACATAGTTCCCTAAAGTATATCAGTTTTTGGTACAGTGGTCATATGTTAATATGGAACAGAGATGTACCTGTTCTTTAAAATTCGTCAAAAGTTTTCCTTGGTTCTGAATTATGGTTATAATATTAAACCATATATTTTATTGTTCTATTTCCATCAAGAGATGACAAATCATTTTGAAATATTTTTTAGTTTGCATTTGAGGCGATACATCTGAGATGAATTATTACTGTTCTTAAATGTTTGAATAATGTTAATGGAGGTCGAAGAGATGCAGATCCATAAAAAAGTTATAATTTCTGAGCGATTTTAAATGTTCCCAGACATTGTTATTATAAAAAAAAAATCATACTCTTCTCAGTAATTAGTATGCTAGGAAGCAGCTGTGTCACAGTCAGGTAGATTCTAATTATGAAAGTTATAGAATCCCTTGAAAATTAATCAAAACTTTCGATACAAGTTCGGAGTAATTTTGTCTTTTCATATTACACGTGTGCGAAATTTTTCCAATTACGAAAAGAACAGAAAAAACGAATGGAAGGACATTCTTCCTGCTCCCTTTAATTTAGTTTTTAATTTCGAAGTTGGTGGTGTTTTTCTCTTTCAATTATCCATTGTTTCGGCAATTTTCTTAATTGCTTGGTGGAGTTCTCTGTACTTTTGCGCTCTTTTGACATATGGCGCCGACCAGTGTTCGCAACAGACCTTTGGTTTCTAACATCTGTGTTGTTTTCATATACTTCAAAGAGTCGTTGTATCTCACCCTATTATTGGATTATTTAATTGACTTTGCTTATACCTTTTATGGGGTTTCGATGAAACGATAATGATATATACTAGATATATTAGAGCACAACATTTTATTTCCGGGAATAAAATTGCGTGAGAGAAAGTTCTGCACATTGTTAATTATCAGTTAAAAAAGCGACAGATGTCTCCTTGAAGTCATTTTCTCTTTTTTTATTATCAAAATATACTCGGAAATGACAATTGTTCCTGACAGGACTATTTCGTGATTGAATCTGAATTGTTTTACTGAATGTAAGGTTTGAGCAACTCCAAATTGAAATTGAAAATCAGTCCGTAGAGTTTGTGAAAAATTTCAAGTACTTAGGTTTTATTATTGACGACTGTCTAGAATTGAATGATCACTGTGATTATATTACTAAAAAAATATCCAAAAAACTTTTTTTCTTTTCAAGATTAGCTCCTCAATTGACGTTATTTGGAAGAACAACAGTATACAGTACTATAATCCAGCCTCATTTTGATTACTGTGCTTCATTGCTTTATCTTCTAAACAACCAACACAAAGATAACTTGCAAAAATTACAAAACCGAGGCATGAGAATAATATTAAGATGCAACCGGTACACCCCTATAAACTCTATGTTGGAAACATTAAATTGGTTTTCAGTGAGAAATAAATTGTTCTTAAACACCATGGTTCTAATTTACAAACTGTCAAAAAATATGCTTCCATCTTACTTCAATGTTTTCATCACCTATAATAACGAAATCCATCATTACGATACAAGAAACTCCAACATTTTCCATATAAACAGGACTCGATACCATTTCTCAATGAGAAGCTTATTTTTTAAAGGTCTCAATGATTTCAATAATCTACCAAGGGACGTGAAACTGTAACTCTCCAACTTTTTAAAAACAAACTGATAGCATACATAGAATCACGTCGTGATATTCTATAGATATATATCAACTCTTTTATTGTATTTGTTAAAAATTATTATTATTGTGTACTATCAAAAGTAATCATTTATTTATATATGTATATTGGTTTTTTCTAATTTTAATCTGTTACATGTTTTATAAAATCAAACTACGTAAGGCAATTTTCAATTGTGATTTTAATTTTTGTTTCTTTTATATTAGCCATTATATATGATATTAGAATATTTGTATATTAGGACATTCCTATTTAAATAAACTAAACTAAAAAAAAAAAAACTAAAAAAAAAACAGTACGGACCTCAAAAAGTCCCCCCCTCCCAGTATTATGACGGGTAGTATAAACCACCCATACTTTATTTATTGAACTAGCCGATGGTCCTATGTTTTTCACATTTATACGAGTTTTTCCGATTCTATTTTCTCGAATTTCCTCAATTTTTCACGAACAGGAATGAATGTCTTCCTACCTCGGTGTGTAAACTATTCTTCGCACCGGTATCGCTTTGGCAGCAGATTAAATCAAACTAGACCCGTTGAGAAATTCAACAAGTTCAAATCTCTTTCCTGTTGGTGATAGTTTTGAAACTATTATGCAATAGGCCTCTGGCAAAAGTAAATCATCGTACATTATTATCATACTTATCACAGTAGTGTGCCATTATAGTGAAACTGGCCTTGATATACCATCTTCATTCAAGGTTGATTCAACTCAAAAAACAACCGCCGCTCGGCAAAAACTCACATAAATCATCCTCGTTCATGATTGCTGTTTGCCTGGCTGCTATCCGAAAATAATATATCAATTCCGAAACGACTCTCGATCAACGTATAATTTGGTGAACGTCGTGTTCCAAATAATAAATGTGCAGGTAAACAGGAACCCGTAATTATCGGGTTTAATACCGAGCGGGCACGGCACACCGCGACCAAACATTCAATTACACGGACCACCCACCTGAGTAAATCACTGTACACATTCACGATGTCCCTTATTCTGCTCTAGTCGTGCTTGCTCTTAGGTCGGTATATCCCGACTCATACAGGGCAGTTCACGACTGCATAGCCGATGTCTCCTATTTTTCAAAAGTGTATCATTATTAGTACTCCCGAGATACTATAGATAAACAACAAATTCGTTCTTCGCGATATCGCCGTTGAGATATAAAGGGTCCTACAATTGTGCTCCGGTGGTCGATGGCTCCTAAACGGCGCAACTTTAAAATTTCTTCGGAATGTAAGCATTTCTTCGGAATGTAAGCATATTTCTTTCTTTGGGAGTATCTTTGAAAAATATTCCGAAGTATACAAGGTGACCCAAAAAAATGCACCAAACCAAAGTTATGTTTTTTGTAAGGGTACACCCGAGGGGGAAACAACTAGTCATTTTTTGTACACCTAATGAAATCAGTGAAGTAATTATCTCTGATCAAATATAATGAAAAAGTTTTGGGGGGGCATTGAAAGATAATTACCATTCAATTACGCGGATACGTTGTATGGACTTAATTTAACTCTTATGTATAAAAATAAGATCCAGAAAGTCATAAAATAATTCCCAAATACATACCCAATACATACTAATTCGACCATTCTGAATCGATTGGCGTTCGCAGAATTGGTCTATCTCTAACTGTTTTCGAGTTGGTCAGCTCTGAATCAGTTTTTAGATGTTTTTTTGCCGCCAAAAATTTTTATGATGAGTTTTCAACATTATTGTTAAAAGATTCATAATCAGCACGTCAAATTACTTTCGAGGACAAAAATTTGAAATTAAAAATGAAAAATAAAAAATCTCAGAAAATTTTATTTTTCATCTTAAACACCTTTTTCCAGCTAAATCTTATATCTCAGCAAAGAAAATCATACATTTTTTATATGAGCATGAAATTTTACGTACACAGTGCGAATTTTGATGTGACTTGGTACTTTTAACGATTTTTAGGGGTGAACCCCTTGTAACTTTTTCGAGTAATTTTTGATTTCTTTTGATTGACTCGAAAATAACAATACATACTAATTCGGCCATTTTGAATTGACTGGCGTTCGCAGATTTCGTCTATCTCTAACCGTTCTCGAGTTGTTCAGCTCTGAATTAGTTTTCAAATGGTTTTTTTGGCGCGAAAAATATTTCTGATGAGTTTTCGACATTTTCGTTCAAAGATTCGGAATCAGCACGTCGAAATACGTTCGGGGATAAAAATTTGAAATTTGAAAAATTAAAATTTAAAAAGTTCAAAAAATTATTTATCATGATATACTTGCCTTTTTTGCCCGTCGATTTTTTTCGTTCAAATTCCCAATATATACTAAATCAGAAATTCTGAATCGATTGGCGTTAGCAGAATTCGTCTATCTCTAAACGTTCTCCAGTTGGTGAGCTCTGAATCAGTTTTCAAAAGGTTTTTTTGGTGCCAAAAATATTTATGATGAGTTTTCGATATTTTCGTTCGAAGATTCGGAATCAGCACGTCAAAATACGTTCGCGGACAAAAATTTGAAATTCGAAAAGTGAAAAATAAAGAAGTTTAAAAAATTATCTATCATTACTCGACTTTTTTGCCCGTATATTTTTTTCGTTTAAATTCTCAGTATATACTAATTCGGCCATTCTGAATCGATTGGAGTTCGCAGAATTCGTCTATCTCTAACCGTTCTCAAGTTGGTCAGCTATGAATCAGTTTTCAAATGTTTTTTTTTGCGCAAAAATAATTTCTGGCGAGTTTTGACATTTCGAATAATGAATTTAATTAAAATTAATATTGAATTAATGAAAATGTTATGATGTACACATAATGAAAGAGTAGTTTCCCCCTCGGGTACACCCTATACAGGGTCGCTGCTATGTATGTAAACGGTCGATTATTTGCTAAAGTAAGATAGCTTTCGAAAAATATTGAAATACCAAAGTTTTAGTATTTTTCAAATTCTATTATATCAACATAAAATTAAGTATAGAGGATCAGTCAAAAAGTCAGGACGAAACAAAGTTGCTTTTTCTCCAATGGGACAATAACGATGGTGAACATACATGACCATAAAAGTATTTTTCAAATGGTCAAAGTAATATCTATCCAATCATTTTGTTTTCACTTATTTTTCATTAATGTTAGAAAAACGATTATCAAAGCAAACATTTTCGAAATTCAACAAGACTGACGATTTATATTGAATAAAAAATAATAGTTTTTCTTTGATTAGCATTACGTCTAAATTACTTTAAATTCAGGTGGAAACAAATCATAAACTATACATTAAATAACAAACATTGAAATATGAACAGTTTTCATTCAGGAACAGAAGAAGTAAGTGAACATTTTCCCAATCTCTATATTACATGGCAATTCAAAGAAATCGGTGCACATGAGTTCGAACCATCCTAGAAATTGATTACAGCCTAAAAACATGTTTCCAATCGTATCCTTCGATATCGCTTAGTTCTTTTTCGCAGGTGGACTATACAATTATTGCTAATTTATCTTAATTTTCTTTCTTATTCTCGTTTTGATCATTCTCATTTTCATCGTCGTTTTTTCAACCTTCTTCTGACTTCCCATCTGGTATAACTTGGCAATGCATGGTCTAATAATAATTATCTTAAATGAAATGAAAATTCATATATGTTGAAATATATAGGGTGATTCATTAAAAAAAAAACTGATGTCGAATTCGAGATCCTTTCTTTTGCACCGTATTATATGAAATCATTATAATTTGAAAATTTCTCTTGGTCAAAGAGATATTTAACTGTAACACTGGTCTAGCCACACGCTGTATATTATAGGTCAAGCTGAATTCATATTGTTGATTGAAGAGCATTTCATTAAAATTTTCAGTTGAGAATGAATAATCGAATAACCCTTTTCCAACAGAAGTGATCAAAGACCCAAATTGATTAATTTTCTGAAATTACTTTACTTATCGTTCCATCAAAAAGTTATAGCGAGTGAGTATAGAAAATAATGCCGCCGTTATCAGAGTCCAATTTGCATTAAGAGTATGGTTTCAATTTCTGAAACCCGTTCATTATTTTGTTAGAATAACATTTGCTAGACACGGGTTAATTTGAAACTGACATCACCTTTCTCGGGGCGGGGCCCACTGAAAAGATTAATGACAATTCCTATTTTGGTCTATCCCCAATATGTCGGAGAGTACTAATTAATAGAGAATATATTTGTTTTTGAAATTACGGACATCTGTTGTACGATGAAATTTACAAACCCATACTACTGGTATGCTGGAAACTCATATCAAGTTTCTTTTTTGATTACATAATATTATAGTAAATCAAATACGGCAAGCCTGACGAAAGACAAATGATTTGAAAATATATAGGACTGATGAACCTACCTGGACTTTGAAAACATAACGGTTATATAATTGCCCGGTAAAAAATGCCAGAACTTACCATTGAATGCAGATTCACAACCATCAGAAACTGTGATCGTTGGCGATTAAAAAACAGCGATTTTTCCAGAGTTTTTTCGGTTTTTGACTACTGTGACTTCTTCGGAACCCCTTTGAATGACGAGTCTTTCAGGATATCTATTGGACTGCTACTGGGTTTAAATATTTGTATTTTTCATAAATGTATATGTGGTAGTAGGTAAAAAAACTCATGGTTCGAGCTGTTATAAAAGTGCAGGTCGTTTATCCAGACATTATCAAGTCAATGATATCATTAAACGTTCTATGGTATCGGCAGGTATTCCAGCTGTTAGAACCTCTTGGCGATAGCCGAGATGATGGTGAACGTCCTGATGGTATGACGCTGATACCTCGGCAAACCTGTGGTGTTGGACTTCACTTGTACTGATACAGTTGCAGCGTCCCATTTAGCAAACACTTCTAAGTCCGCAGGAGCTGCAGCAAAATTCAGCGAAAAATTGAAAAGGAAGAAGTATCAAAATCTTGAACCTAATTATCTTTTCCATCCAATAGCTGTCGAAACTTTTGGTGTCTTGGGCCACGAATCTCTGTCTTTTATTCACGAAATTGGAAGGAGATTGGGCCGCGCAACAAAAGATAAACGTTGATCGTAATTTTTTATTCAAAGAATTAGTATAGCTATTCAAAAGGGCAATGCATCTTCCGTAATGGGTACAATTCCTCCATCGCATCCACTGGATTAAATATCTTATCGTCCCAATTTTTCAACGAGATACATATCAGTTATCAAAAATACTCATTTAGTACCTTCCAAAAAATCATTATCAGTTTCTCTATCACCTTATTTGAATTACAGGAACAATGAACCTATGGATTCTTCGTTGAACATTAGTGAGTATGCCATAACAACAAGAAACTCCATTTCTACATTTGGCCTAAGAGGATTGAAGAATATAGGGAATACCTGTTTTATGAATAGCATGATCCAGTGTCTTTCGAACACCAAGGTTTTGTTGGAATTTTTCAAGAATGATTTTTGTAAGGAGGACTTGAATACTACTACATCAGAAATCGAGGAAAACTAGTAAAATCTTTATATCTCTGATGAAAAATATCCGGAGTCCTGATTGTTCTCGGAAAATGACGGATACTTCACATTTCGGAAATTTTGCTTATTCCTAGCAGATTTGGAAGATTTCCTAAGACACCTTCTGGTAGGCCTATGAAGAATTGAACAAGACGTGTGCAGAGAATAATCCATCACAAAATGATTTGTTACTAGTTGATAATCTCAATTCTGATGGTGTTGTGGGTTTCTCCGGCTTTTCCTCCAACTGAAACAGCAAATACGCCATCATTTCAAGTCCCGGACTTCAATCAAGATTTCCATCTTGATATTATTTTATATTTAAAACGCTTTTGTATTTTTGAATTAATTTTTATTTATATGTATTACATTCAATTGAATAAATCAATCAATTGAGTGAATTTTTGACGATATCTCCCAAATTATGCATTTGTTGAAAAACATCCATCATAGCAATAAATCAATAAATCAAATTGATTGATTGATGGATTTCCGATATGCCTATGCCGTGGCTATCCTTACCGTCGGCTCACTATACCTATATAGACAAATATACGTGTCTGAAAAGGACTTGAATTGTTCAAAAAACTCAGTATATAAACGAAATAGGTCATTCTTATATTTCGACGATTTTTTATCTATTGCTTCAAACGGTTATGGAAGTTTTACACGTCTTCGCTGTATAGAACGCAATAACCTTCTTTTTATTGAAATAATGGGTATAATTTTCTTTCCAGTCATGTACTTTGGTAACAGCTGCATAATACTTGACAAGACTGGGAAATGTATAAGGGACTTTTCTTTCAAAAGTCGATTTTATGCAAGTGGGGCTCAAGACACGTGGCGTGTGATGTCATTGAACCCTCTACTAGGAGAGAAGTAGGTGTCCATACAGCGAACGAGATATTCATAATTAACTTCTTACTACCTCCACTCAAAACTCAATAACAACGAATGGTGAGGTAAACGTTGTTGGATTTCAATACCCTGCTACGAATTGAACTTTAGAGAAGAAGAAAACTTTGGAATAACTATGCTATACCTATTTTTCTTGGCAAAGGAAGGTGGCAAGGTTTATTATTTTCGTTTTACTGAAATGCTCGGCTAATTGAAGTGTTGATTAATATATTTTTCAACAGGAGATGAAAAAAACGTATTTCATCTCGAATAGAAAATGCAATTTTTTCTACGATAGATGTTGTTTATAAAATACTGGATTACTATTTTTGGAACTTGAATGTTTAAAAACTTTCAAATGAAGTGACGTTCGTTTGCTGATTCAAGTGAAAAGAAGTGAGATTTACCGTGACTAGTGTCAAAAATCCATGTATATTCCCATCAGGTCGCTTGATAATATTCATTTGTTTCATTTTCATCTCTAGGGCGGAAAACTATAACTTTCATGTAGGGTATCTGGTTGAAAATAGTAATTTACATACCTAACAAGTCCGGAAAACACTGTTTTTTTGGACGAGTGGACAAGATTCTGCGAGTCCAAAAAAACTGTTTTCGGACGTGTTGTGTACACAATTTTTTCGGCAACCGTGTAGAATAACAAATCGAGACACATTTATTTTTTATATTTCTTTGTAGAAGAAAATTTCGAGCATTTTAATTCTTATTTTTATTAAATATCGAAATGCGAACAGGAGATAGGTACTAACAGAAACATTCTAATTCTTATTTATATCAATATTTATATTGAAATTTGAGCATTTCCCGCTCTAGTCCGGGAAGTAGGTACTTCATTCTCATATACATGAGGAGAAAAACAAATAAAATGCCAATAGGGTCTAGAGTTTGTATTGCTTTTAAGATTCAAAAAGAGAAGAAGAATACTGATCAAAAGAAAAGGCAATTGACAGTATTGACACTTGATGTCGTGACAGAATAACTCAATGGCAACTTCTTGGTTATGGTGAAATATAATTAACAAAACATAAAATGGAGACCACTATAACTTTTTTGTTTTTGAAGAGATTGGAATGAAATTTGAAAAATCTATATAATACATAAAACTGCGTATTTCGACACAGCTGCATGCAACACCGGAAGTGATATAAACTAAAATAACTGGTTATTGAATAAAACAGGTAATAGAATATTAACTAAGAAAATAGAAAGAATACTTCGGCTGGATATTATACAACTTTCAGATCTTAAAATTGACCACTAACAACCAATCTGTGAATATCTTATGGAATACAAAACAAAGAGTTATTACGCAAAAGTCGAAAAAATCATTTGAAATAGATTATGGTGACCTGAGTACTATCATGTTTTGAGAATAACTGGTCCATTTACTCTAATACGTATACAACAATAAAAATAAAAATATTCAGCACTGGCCCAAGAACTGTTCCTTGCGGTATGCCATGATTCATTAACCTTCAACCACTGTATATGCCTTTTATTTTCACTGTGTGAAGCTATACTTCTAACACCGCATATAGTTTGAGTTTCCTCAAAAAGATACTGTGACTCACGGTGTCAGAAGCATTCAATAATTCTGAAAATATAGCGTCGCATTTATTTCCTTTATCTTGAACTGTCAATACTTCTTTTGTTGGTGAATAAATTGCATCATTTGTGCATTTGTTTGACGAAATTCAAATTGTCGCTCAGAAGTAGGATTGAGCTCATCCAGAAACACCGCCATACACGTTTGTACTATTTTAGGCAACATTGTTTTAATTTTCTACAATAGACACTGTGTTGTGATTAGTTTGAAAACTGATTTCTCAAATCCTAAATTCCTGCTAAATTCCTTCAAAGTATGCACTGTATGGCCAAAGAGTTTCTCATCAATTTTCACATTATTTTCTATACCAAAATCAATCAATAATATTTATAATTTCATTGACCATTTTTAAGACGATTGTCGCGTGATGACCATTGAAAATATTTGCAATTTCTGTGGGATTTATCGTTGTATTTTCGTTCGTCTTGGCAATTTCTTTAATGTCGTTATATTTTGTGTTTGCTGAAACATATTCGTTTACAGTTACCCATATCTCGTTTGGATTACTCTAATTTTTTATAAGACGTTCATAATAGTGATTTTTTCATTATTTTATCATTTGAGTGGTTTAACTTCGGTATAGTGTTTTGTTTTGGTTCAGTTACATGTTTTTTTTTCTTATGATTTATCAATGTTTTCATATTATTCATTGTATGACAATATGCCTGTTTATTACTGTGGACAGATTTTCAAAAACTTGTTGCCAATCAAATATTAAAAATAAAAACCATAATTTGAGCGTGACCTCATAGAAAGTATGAACTGGTTCCATATCAAGGTTGTAAATTTGATATACAGGGTGAACTACCATCACTTAACGAAAATTTAATGGAGTACTAGTCCATCATGTAGAATCAAACCTGCGGAATGTCAAAGTAATTCGTAAGATTTATGTAATCGATTTGTACACCAAACTGTTCAGATGCGCCACTGAACACTGACTGAATCGAACGCATATGTTTTAACTCTCTGTCTATGAGCTGTCGATGTTCAATTTCGATGATCCCACCACTCCCACGCTATTTACAATTGTTTCAGTAAATACGTGACAGACTTAATTTGCGTTACCTTAATTTTGTGCTGTGCTATGAATGTATTTATGCAAAAAGCTTTCCTAAGCTCCCGAAATACTTTTGAAGAAAGAGGAGGAACAGAAAAATACTGAATCCGACTGTTAGTGTCCAGGCCTTCCCAAGCATATAAAAAGCAATTTTTTTGCTTCCCATTTTCAAATTTTATTCAGTTAGTAGGGGGTTTATGCCAATCCTGGACCTCCCCCCACCACTGACCTTGAGAGTGACCTTGGAGAATAGCCTTCAGAGGTTCACTTGCCCAGTGAATGACCTTGAAAGTTGGTGATCTTGAGAGTTGGCGACCTTGACGATTTGTGACCTTGAGGGTTGGTGACCTTGAGGGTTGGTGACCTTGAGGGTTGGTGACCTTGAGGGATGGTGACCTTGGTGGTTAGTGACCTTGGTGGTTAGTGACCTTGAGGGTTGGTGACCTTGAGAGTTTCGATGACCCTGGGGAATGGTAACCTTGACATGTAACTAAAGGAAGCCATGAATACAAATGTCCTTGAGGGCAAGTGAACTTATCCCCTCTCTTCCACCTCAACCACTAATATAAAAAGAAACACGAGTTTCAGACCTCATGTTCCTTCTGAATAGCCGATAATCGAGCAAAATGTATACTTGCAATTGTGGAAAAAGTTTTACTCGCAGTGATAATCTACATCGCCATCAAGTGCAATCCTGTACAGCGGTGACAGGTGAGCCACCTAGTAAACGGTCTAAATTGAGCCCCATATCGCAAAACGATATGCAGTTCTGTGATTGTTGTAATAAACCAGTTCCAATGGGTCAGATGGTTTCACATCGAAGAACACTCGAACACAGATCTAATTCTTGCATTCAATTGGGTGAAGACGTGCAAATTATCAAAAGTGCTTTCAAATGTAGAATAGTTAGCTATAGGATTGGGAGCGGTAGTAACTATGTGGATTACAAAACATTTTTTGATGCATACAAACAGAAAATGATTTCATTATTGCAAGGTGTGTTGAAGATACATAGTGCGGTGAAAGTAAATATGGAACTATTCAGCTCACATATTCTGCAGACCCAGGAATTATCCGAGGTAAAGTGTTTCAATTCTCCGAACCAGATAGTTGACCAGTCCATGGATCTTAATGCTGTTTTGGATGAATTCATCGACACAATAACGGCACAAAGTACAGAATTCGAAGATCGTGACTCAGGTATATAAATTGCCCAAAAATCAATATTCATACCTTGAATGTAAAATCATTTCTATTGCAGGATGGAGCCTGAAGAAAATCATGTTCACAGAAATGAATGTGAACAAGTATAGCCCTCTTGGTGCGTGTTCCTATATAAAGCTGCCAGATTATATCGAGTCGAAAAAAGGTGTGGTGAATGTGCTAAATGAGGATAACTATTGTTTTGCATGGGCTGTGGTATCAGCACTTTACCCGGCGGATCGTAGGGTTTCCGAAGTGTCTTCTTATCCACCCTTTCAATCAGTGCTGAATGTATCAGGTATGGATTTTCCGATGAAATTAAGTGGAATTTCAAAATTCGAAGTTGCCAATGATTGCTCTATAAATGTATATGGGTTGGAAAAAAAATTTGAGGAATCTAAAATGAAATATGAAGTTGTAGGTCCACTACATTATTCACGACAACGACTCACCAGGCATGTTAATCTTTTACTTATCAGTGATGAAACGGGAAAAAATCATTATTGTTGGATTAAGGATTTGTCAAAATTAGTTTCTAGCCAAATTTCTGCCAATGGTCATAAAAAATATTTTTGTGATGGTTGTTTATTATATTTTGCTAACGGAAAATCATTGACCCAGCATCAATTAAATGACTGCAATCATGTGTGTACAACCACACCTTCTGAAAAATTGAAAATCGACAAGTTCGGTAAATACATTCCTGAAAATATATTGAAATTTGTGAATATCGAAAAGCAGATGAAAGTTCCGTTTGTCGTTTATGCAGATTTTGAGTCAATTCTGAAACCAATTGATTCTTGTCAACCGAATCCAGATTGCTCTTACACCAACCGAACTCACATTCATGAACCATACTCGTTTGCATACTAAATAAAATGTTCTTTCAATGAAAAATTCGACAAATTTGTTTCGTATCGAGGGGTCGATACTGCAAAAGTATTCGTCTCAAATATTCAAAACGATTTAAAGAATATATATCATAAACATCTAAAAAATGTTGTTCCAATGGGTCAATTATCTGAGACAGAAGAAAAAGAATTTTCTGATGCAAAGACTTGTGGCATATGTGATAATATATTCGAAGATGGTGATGTCAAAGTGAGAGATCATTGTCACCTGACCGGAAAAAAGAGATTTGGTGCAGCTCATTCTAAATGTAATTTGAATTTCAAACTTCCAAATTTTATACCAATTATTTGTCATAATATGAGCGGATATGATTGCCACTTATTCATCAAGGAATTATTCGACAAGGGCGATCGAGTTGATGTCATTCCACAAAGCAAAGAAAAATACATTTCATTCACCAAACATCTTTTCACACACAGCTATTTGGGTAAAGATGGAAAATTGAAGAATAATTTCATGAAATTAAGGTTCATTGATAGCTATAAATTTCTTTCGGAGTCACTTCAGAATCTCGGTGCAAATTTAGTAGAAGATCAATTCATAGACACTAAAAAGTTTTTTCCGGATGTCGAAAAGTTTCAGTTGATGAAACAGAAAGGTGTATTTCCATACAGTTTCGTAGATTGTATGGAAAAATTAGATATCACACATCTACCATCGAAAGAAGAATTTTATGATAACTTAAATGACGAACAAATTTCAGATGAATGCTATGATAGGGCACAACGGGTATGGAATTTATTTGAATGTCGAAGTTTGGGAGAATATTCAGATCTGTACTTGAAATCGGATGTTTTACTGTTAACTGATACATTCGAGAATTTTCGGAGAATTTGTTTGAACACTTATAAATTGGATCCTGCCCAATATTATACCGCCCCAGGTTTATCTTGGGACGCTATGTTGAGATACACAAAAGTTGAATTGGAGCTTTTGACTGATATTGACATGATACATTTTTTCAAGAAAGGTATACGTGGTGGAATAAGTCAATGTAGTGACCGAATGCATGTCGCAAACAATGAATATCTACCTAACTACGATGCCAAAAAAGACGTATCTTACATATCGTATTTGGATGCAACAAATTTGTATGGTCATAGCATGTCTCAACCTTTGCCCATTGGTGGATTCACCTGGTTGACACCCAGTGAAATACAGGATTTGGATGTGATGAGTATTTCTGCTGATTCTCCTTTTGGTTATGTTTTTGAAGTGGACATTCATTATCCAGAAGAATTACATGATTCTCATTCGGATTTACCTTTCCTAGTCGAAAGTATAATTCCACCAGGTTCAAAATCCAATATTTGCAAGTTGATACCGAACTTATCAGATAAAAAAAACTATATCGTTCATTATAGAACTCTTAAACAAGCTATAGAAAACGGATTGATGGTTATGAAAACACATAGGGTTTTGAAATTTCGGCAATCGTCATGGCTTAAGAAATATATCGATTTGAATACAAAAATGCGTAATAAAGCTTTGAATAAATTCGAAAAACAATTTTTCAAGTTAATGAACAATGCCGTGTATGGAAAAACTCTGGAAAATGTGGAAAATAGAAGGGAAATTAAACTGGTTACTCATTGGGAGAATATAAAAAGGTCATTGGGGGCTAATTGTCTGATTTCCAACCCAAATTTCAAAACATGTTCAATATTTACAGAAAATTTTGTCGCTATTCATATGGGAAAAGTAAGAGTGTGTTACGATAAACCACTTTATTTGGGATTTAGTATATTGGATTTATCAAAAACAGTAATGTACGATTTTTACTACAAATGCATAAAAAGTAATTTTGGAAATGACGCTTCACTACTGTACACAGATACAGATTCTTTTATATTGAAAATAGCAAATAAAAACTTTTACGAATTCATGATCGAAAATATAGAAAGATTCGATACCTCCAATTATAACATCGGAAACGATTTTGGCATTCCTGTTACAAAACCCATTCTGGGGAATATGAAAGATGAATTTCCCAATGACCCCATTATCAGTTTTTATGGTACTGGGGCCAAAGCTTACTTTGTTCAGTCCGTTAAAAATGAATTGAAGAAAGCCAAAGGCGTCAAAAAGTCAGTCATTATCAAAAAATTGCACGAAAGTGACTATAAAAATATTGTTGAGAAGGGTGGTTCCATACTTAGAAAAATGAATAGTTTCAAAAGTGATACCCACGACATATTTACTCAAATGAAAAATAAAGTCGCTTTGTCACACCATGACGACAAGCGGTTCATTATACCCAATACCACAAAAACATTGCCGTGGGGCCACAACGATATTGAATTTTATCAAACGGACCCCGAACAAAATCTGTTATGGTGTTCAAACATTGTGGAATCTGCGATTCATAATAATTCACAACCTGTCAACAATTTGGATTTGCTGATTTCATTACTGGAAGCAGAATAAGTCGAAGTAAGGGAACGCAAATCCTTAATTATCATTCAACAAATTTTATATTATTCATCCGATAGCGTGAAAAGGGAATATTCATCTACAATTGGCTATGAAACTGTTTTCACGAATATTTGAACCAATAATTTGATACGTTTCATATCATATATTTGAATTCCTTTTTTTTATGCCAACCTATATTTTGACATAGAAGGTACTGAAAAACGGTTCCACTTATATGTTGGAGAATAATCCAGAAATATCTCATATCGAAAGAAAAAAAAAACACAATTTTCGAAGCATGAATATTCGATATTGAAATTACATTTCCGAATTGTTTCTACTCATATATATTAATTTCATAGTGTAGCATAAAAATATTCAAAATTTAGGGGGGGGGTGTGGGGGGGGAGGGGAAATCAACTGCGCACAAGTCAGGTAACTGGTTTAGGTATGCGACCAAAACGGAACTTTTGGGAAAGTGACAGAGAAAAGTTATGCGCAGTGGGTGGCATTAACCATGCTACCATACATGTCTATGATTCTCTGTCATATATGCACTGAAAATGTTCTCCAGACTAGAAAACTGGATGCGCATAGGTTTTTTATTGAATATATAGGTGCGCAGTTGGATTCACTACTTCCGTTATGTATTATATTACATGGCTGCTGATAAAAATATCACAATTTTCAAAGAAATATTCCCTCTCCAACCAACTAAAATACTCAAGAAAGATATGAAGTGTATATGAGAGCATTTTTAACAACAGGGGAGTGTTCGAAAAATGAATTTTCATTACTACGCATTTCTGTAAGCTCCCGTTTGCGCATTAAACCAAAATGGAGCTATTTCAAAATGTGGGGTAAAAATGTATGCGCAGTTGAAGGTTTTGGTTATATTTTGATACAATTCATATACATCACAACGAGTTTTGGTTAAATACCAACTATAGCTAGAAATAATGGATGCGCACTAGTTTTTCATTAAACATTTTGATGCACAGATGGGCATGCCACTTTCATTTTAATATATTACATACACTTTTTTATTAGAAAATATATATCTCACTATTTGAAAGTATATTTTGAAGCTGAAATACACCCAGGAAAGCGAATATGTTTTATATGTGTGTCTGAAAATATGTTGCAATAGATATAAGAAATTTCAGAGTATTTAAAAAAATCTCACATGTTTAATTAGTGACATCAGACATTTCCAAACACAGTTTCTTTGAAATGTACACGCTAGTAGTATTTATACCACTTGAATAATTTTTTTGAGCTATTATTCACTATAGAGCTATCGATCATCAAATGAATGAAACATATTTTCATTTAAAATATATATTTCAGTCTTTTTTTCCCTATTATTATGCTATACGTTATACAAATCTAATATAAACACCCCGACTCAAAGTCTAAAAGTCCAATCGCATGCCTCTTCCATTCGGATAACCTCTTCCCCGCCATCTTCTTCAGACAATTGCGCCGGACACCACCAATGGCTTTGATCTGGTAAATTTTCCCAGTCCAATTCAATTGTTGAACAATCGCTTATGTCATCCGGCGGTTCGTATTCCTGAACAGAAACACGAGCAACACTTCCACACCGATGCACATCACTGGAACTGTCTGCAGGGCCATATTCCAGTATTCGGAAATTTGCAGTCGCTCTGTAAAATTATATTTTTTTAAAACTTGTATTGCAAAACAGGCAAGTGTCAATTAGGCGCACTTGACAAACAGTCATTCCACAAGCCACACAGTCGTAATCGGGAATATTATTGAAGTCCGTTTTATAATGCAGATCTACATTGTTATAATGTCCACTATCGACTAATTCACTGTACAGCATGAAGCACTTGTGGCATAGAACCTTACGATCCTCGGTGGTTGTTACTACCATCCAGCATGAAATTATCGAACAATACATATTTCTACCGACATCCCTCACACTGTTTATATTTTTGAACACGCACCTATATTCACCATCTACATCAGGGCCATCTTCGTACATCCCTTCATCCTCGCTAGAACCATCATCATCGTTAGCGGCAACTGCAATAGCTCCTTCTGCCGCAACATCTGCTTCTTCAACAACTTCCACTGCTGCAACTTCTTCAGCTATATCGTCCACTGCTGCAACTTCTTCAGCTATGTCATCGTCCACTTCTGCATCTTCTTCGACATGATTTATATCGATAGCCACTAGGTCTCGTAACACACTCATTCTATCATTTTGTTGAGCTGCCATTTCAATACGAACTACTCTGATATTTCAATGAAACTGATGCAGAGGTGGTATTCGTCCTCTCCTTATATGGTTTTTCCAATACTGTGAGGGGATGAAGGTCATTTCAAATTCGAAGGTCACCCGTTGCTCGAAGGTCGTTTGAGATGCGAAGGTCGTTTGGTGTTCGAAGGTCACTACATATTCGAAGGTCACTACATATTCGAAGGTCACTCCATATTCGAAGGTCACTCCATATTCGAAGGTCACTACATATTCGAAGGTCACTCCATATTCGAAGGTCATTCAGTGCTCGAATGTCATTTGAAAGTCACTCAACATGAAGGTCACTGGACTTCAAGGCCTTCGGAGGATACCTAGGTGGAGGGTATATCGGATTGTATATAATGAGGGTCGCTGAATGAGGTGGATCATTCTATGCGATTCTTTATAGCACACAAGTTTCATCATTTCTAGATATGTCGACATCAAGAGAGTGGGATTCTAAGCCAAAAATTGCAGTGTATCCATTAGTGATTGATAAAAATTTGTCATGTCATAACTGTGACATTGCATGGCCACCGAGTTTTATCAATACCTGCACTGGATTGTGTCAAGAGTGTGAAAGAATAAACCCTCCGAAGACTCCAAAAAAAGGAACAAAACGGTTCGGTTTATGGACGGAATGCCGAAAGTGTGGTGAAAGAATGGACACCACAAACTTTGGTATTATTAGAGAAGACTGTAGGGATTGCAGAGCAGAGGCGACCTTGGATTTCCAGCGATGTACGAATTGTGACAGCTACCAAACAGACTGTTGGAAAAACCTATGCGAACAGTGTCGAATGGGGTTGACATTATGTGAATGTGTCGGGTTTTTTTTCAAAGACAGAATAGACCATCTGCTCAAATGCTGGTGTTTGAACGAAGATCAGAGAGCCGAGCGGGGAGAGTTGAGGAAAACCCATGTGGTTCCAATAAGGAGATACATTTATGAAGTGATTGAACATCAATAAACACTTTGTATGACTAACGAAAAATAAAAAATTGCACAAAGTATTGTTAATTTTTTATTCATTTATAGTAATGAGAGAAACATTATATCAACGATTTCACTATAAATATATAACTCATAAAATTCACATATCGAATTAATATCAGTTTATGGCTACTTGATGAAAAAATACAGATATTCAATTATACGATCGAACTTTCATCAATCCATGAGTTTTTGTCGTTGGGAAACCCAAGCCATTTCACCATTACTTTCCCATGATTCCTCCTCAAAATTTTTTCCACCAAGTAAATGTCGGGCTGCTTCGTTTTACTCAACTCCATTTCATAAAAACAGCCCTTTATTGGTTTCTTATCCATGTCTTCAAGCTCATAGGTTACAGGCATTGTACTATTTACCTTAACAATTTTAAAAAGTTCAGTTGTGAAATTTGCTGTATAACCTTTATCGAATATGCTCTTGTACTTGCTTATTCGAACTACGTCTCCTATTTTGAATTTACTTCTTTTATATTTCGCATGTATTTTGGCGTGTTTATACAAATTCAGTTTCGTGGATGATGTCACTTCAACGGGCTTCATTCCAATGCTGCTATGAATTTTATTGTTGTACTGATCCGTTATGTGCGGAAGAATTTTCAACCACTTGTGATGCCCTTGAACTGAAAACTCTTTATACAACCAACTTTTCAATGTCCTAATAACTCGTTCCGCAATTGCCGCTTTTTTAGTACTGAATGTCGAATAATGATTGATCAGATGTTTCGCCATCAACGAGGAAAATTTTGTATTATAAAATTCAGTGCCTTGGTCGGATTGCAAGTTCTTCGGTGTGTACTTTGCGTCTTTCAACACACTCTCCATTGCTGCGGTAACGGATTTTCCCGTTTTATTTTTCAGCGGTCTTGACCATACAAACTTTGAATAACAGTTTATTACGATGAGGATATATCTATAACCTTTATTTTCTTTTGCATACGGCTGCATCTCCATCAGATCCATCTGCCATAAATCTGAAAACCCTTTAATTATGGTCTTCCTTCGTGGAAAATTTCGTCGAGCTGGCTTATGCAGTTCCTCAACAACTTGCCTTTTAGCGGTACTCATTTCAACTCTCTATTACAGAAGTCGGTTCCCAGGAAGGCGGTAAAGCTAATTGCCCAGTCCTCCAGTGTTTAGGTGGAGCCTTGGTTGTTGACTGCTCTACTTTAACGATTCGCTTTTCTAAAGTATGGATTAACTGCTCCAGTTTGGAAATTTGCTCGATTGAGCTATCCGACTTCTTGCCGATGACAAATCTGAGTTCAGTAATTTTGGAATAAAAATATGCTCTCGCTTCACGAATTACTGATGATACTGATTCTTGCACAGCGGACAGGGTCAACTCCTTAGTCTCTTTTATGCGGTCATCAACATAGCCCTTAGTGGTAGCATCTTTCGTGTCGGAGGGTTCACCAATATTCCACAGACGTTTACTCTGAATATTATAATTTCCATCTGCTGTGAGGATGAATCCAACTCCTGATCTTCCAACAATCACCTTCACACCACCCCGTCTACGACCAAATTTGTCGATTGTGTTATTCATCGTTGGAATATCTTCAGAAGAATGAACATAATTCACACACTCAGGAAATAATATACATACACGTTCAGTAGATTAAACCCTCTTCGCGCAATTCTTCTATTATTGATAATATTTCATTATCATGCCCTGTATGTCCAGCCATTTTTGAACTCCAAAGGAGTCGAAGCCTGTCGATTAATTCATCCAAGCTATTCCAATAAATGTAACTTATGGGTTTGTTTCCACCAAATAGTTTTCGGGATGGTATTTTCATTATTCCAGCACCTCCTATAGAAAGGTTTTCCAATGTGTTGTCTACAGATAATAATGGCTTGATTATTTTTTGATATTTCTTCCATTTATTAGGCAATAAACCCTGTGCTTGGTCGTGATTTTTATACGCTGCTTTTGTTAATCTGAGTATGTCACCATATGTATTCAGTTCAGTAGCAGACATATTTCCCGGAGGTACTTTCATGAATATCAACTTGTATAAGTTGGATGTGCCTTGGTAAGTACCAATGGTCCTACCATCTTTACTGAATACAATTCTTCCTTCAATAAAGTCTACATTGGAATCGCCCATTTTTAGCTTATTCGTAATGGGGTCTAACCGGACACCGAATATCGTATCATATGAAGAATTTCCAGATAACAACTTTTTAATATGGCTGGAGACTTCCCCATTACTGTCCGCTACCTTTGGTGATTCGGGGTCTGTGGTTACCATTGAGGATGATGGTGTATGCATTATCGATGTTTCTTCAGCATTAAATTTCACATCTTTGTCATCACTTTCCATAAAATTCAATTTTGGGAGCGGGGTACTACTCTCTATGGATTTGGTAAATTTTTTTGAGTGGCTCACCACCGGTAAAGGATTTATTTTGGACGTATTAGATGATATAGTTTTCAGTCGTTCGATTATTGGTTCATATATTTTTGAAATCGCCACTTGGTCGCTTATGCGGTTATTTTTAATGTAATTAAATTTTTTTCGAACTGCCTCTGTTGCCTCAATTAATTTCCGTTTCAAATCTATTTCATCGCTTTTTTGTTCGTCCATAGTATTGACGTTTTGAATGCTAACGTATCACTGACCTGTTCAACTTCAGATTGAGCCAAATATCTAAAAAACATCAGAGATATATGAAATTGTCAAACCCTTTACGGTAACGACCTTCTTGTAGTTCTCTATCTTTGTCGATAACTAGAAATCCATATTTGTCATTCCAACATTTTGCACACATATCTTGAAACTGCTTAAACGTCATATCTGGCGATACATGATCAGAAAAAATGTGGTTGAGATTCATGTCATCCTGTTTGAATGTTACAATGAAATTTGAATTATCTCTGATCAATTGCTTCGGAACACGGGAATATGTTTGGGCTAGATAAAAACAGTCAACATTTTTATGGCGCCCCATACTAAAATATGCTCTAATAACATCTTGCTTTTCACACATAACATCATCAAAGATGAATACCGAATCAGGTTTAGCCTCTGATGGTTCTACTATTCCAGACGTGACATTTCCAAAAGTATAAAATCCCAATCCTTCAATCGGCTTCAACACTCCTCGTAAATACTCATATTTGGGTTGATATAGAGATTTTGAATAAACATACACATTCGCGAATCGCAATCCCAGTGGGTGAGTTAGTAAAGAAATCATCACATTTGTCTTCCCACAATTCGAAGGTCCAATAATGAGACCCCTAATTGATAATGGGAGGAGAGATCCATGGCGTCGTTCACTGTGCCTCCCCAGTCCATCATTTACTTTTTCGTCAAAATTATCGATTTTAAACTCTTGTTTCTGTTTCACAATGCGCATTGTACGACAGCTAGAGACTATATAAGTGCAGTGCTTCGCTGGATCTTTTATTTAAATGACAAAACTCAATCAGAACGGTTGTAAACGTAAACAAGTGGGCGGTAGAGGTTTGGTTAATTCTCTAATCAATAAACTACCCATTGAGTTGCATCTACCTGGTGGTTATCAGTACTGTGGTCCTGGAACAAGATTACATAAGAGGTTGGCAAGAGGAGATCCCGGCATAAATAAACTAGATTTCGCATGCAAGGAGCACGATATTGCTTATTCACTGAATTCGGATCTCAACAGTAGGCACAAGGCAGACCAGAAGCTTGAAGAAGCTGCTTGGAGCAGATTCAAAGACAAAAACGCTTCTCTTGGAGAGAAAGGTTCTGCTTGGTTGGTTACAAATATAATGAAGGGAAAGCGTCGATTTGGTATGGGATGCGAGTCAACTAAACCGTGTAAACAGGGAAATATTCGAGCTATGAGAAAAATTAAGAAGAAAAAAGCAAAAAATATTAGAAAGGTAGTAGCCTTCGGTTCTGGCATTGTAAGAAAGGTGCGAAATGTTTTACGTGAAGCAGGAGGAGGTAAAATTGTTGCAAATAATTTGAGAAAAGCCACCCAAATCGCGCTGAAAGCAGCCCGTAAATACACAAAAGAGGCAGGAGGAAAAAATAAAATTCGTACACCTCGGGTGATACCAATTCCCAAAGTTGGTGGACTTCTACCACTCATACCAATATTTGCTGGGTTATCAGCACTTGGCACTCTTACTGGAGCAGCAGCAGGTATAACTAAAGCAGTACAAGCAGCAAGAGCTAGTAGAGACCAGTTGAATGAGTCAAACCGCCACAATAAGTACATGGAAGCTATTGCTCTCGGTAAAAGTGGCAAAGGAATGTATTTGAAACCGTACCGCAAAGGTCTAGGATTATATTTAAAGCATCAGAATTCAAAAAACCTATGAGTATGCCACCCCGGAGAGCTCTTTCTGACATTGACATCAAATTAATCGCTAAGAAAATGAAAATTACAAATTTTCGCGGTGTATTTATGCGTGACGATCTTCCACTTTCAGGACCGCATCGATGTGAATCCGCAGTAGTTAATTTAGATAGCCGATACGGCCCAGGAACACACTGGGTGGCATATAAAAAAAATGGAGGATCAGTGCAATACTATGACAGCTTTGGTGATTTACCTCCCCCCAAAGAACTGATTCGTTATTTTCACAGTGGACCAAAACCAGCTAGTGAAATTTGCTATAACTATGAGCGACACCAGCGGTTCAATACAGTGTGGTGTGGTCATTTGTGTCTGCAGTTTCTATACGGTAAGCCACTATGGACAAAACCCCTATCCAGGATAGAGAAAGCATAAAGAGGATGGCGCATTCATTAAATGCATATTCTAGACTACGTAGTTTGAATAAAATGAGTAAACAACAACTTTCTGATATGCCCAAAGAAGTGTTGATTGGATGTGCTGCTGGGGAAATTGCGGCAGTGTGGGATAAACTACCACCACACCTTCAAAATGATATTGATGTCTTGAAGTATCAGTACTGCCAGGAGCATTATAATGATGTTGATACTTGCAGTTCATCTGATGTGAATGATGGACCAATACCCCGAAAAATATTTTGTTGCTACTGTAATGTGAAGGATGTAAATGTAGTAGCAAAAAATGATGTTGACACCCATTTAACATCACCACCAAAAAAGAGACGGATGCTGTATCATTTCTGTTTCCAGCAATAAAATGTCCTGGAATACTAACAATTGAACAGTCATGTCACGAACGTTCTCGCTATCAGGAGACTCAAGCGAGTTGAGCGCTAACTTTTACCCACCAGTCGAATTGGATACGAGTAGCAGTTATGGTTTGGGTTTACATGGTTTCTATTCCTACAATTCAATTTTCAATGTTACTGTGAAGAATAATGTGATCAGCTATTCAAAACGAATCAATTCTCCACCCATAACCATTAAAATTCCACCTGGCGCTTATGAAATTGATGAAATCAATAAAGTTATACAGCGATCCATTAGATCTAAAGAGAAACTGGCTGAAAATGTCACCGAAAAGAATATGGATGATGTGTTTCTCCTACATCCAAACAACAATACTCTGAAATGTGAAATGCGATCGAAATATTACATCAACCTCTTACATGAAAACTCTATCGCTGGTCTTTTAGGATTCGAGCCTAAGGTCTTTGGTATCGGTGAAACACATGAATCAACATTACCTGTGAATATCAATAATGTGAGAATAATCCGTGTGGATTGTAACGTCACTTCTGGAGCGTATTTGAATGGTGAGGAATGTCACAGCATTTTCGAATTCGATATTGATGTCGAGCCAGGATACAAACTCACAAAGGAACCACGAAATATAATTTATATGCCAATCAAGCCCGAAGGCCGTCAGTATCTCGACAACATTACTCTGCGCATTTTGGACGATCGTGGGCATCTGATCGAGTTCAATGGTGAAAGAATAATTATAAAATTGGAGTTGAAAAAATTGTAATATTGACCTCTGCCAAGAAAATACAATGGGGTTTTGTTATAATGTCCGGCGATTGAAACCGAAACGGTGTATGTACAATGGGGTTGAGGATCATGCTGATATAAAGAAGAGAAAAATCATAAGCCGATTCATTTCACGTGAGCCCGTTAAACAATCAAGATATACCATCAGCTCTAGTAATCTAAACTTTCTGAAATCAATTGGCTTGAAGATCAGGAATACCAAGAAGAAATAAAATATGGCCGCTTTCACTACAAGCGATATGTTAGAAGTTTTTGAAGAGCCAATTTTCGATCATTCCCTGATTAGTTTGCATGAGCATACATATAAGCCGTATGGATCACCATATTATAAGAATTCGGACGAAATCAGAATTCCCATCAATTTTCAAGATCTAATTCTCGATATAGCAGATAGCTACATTTATATCGAGGGAAAATTCACACCTTCAGAGCCCAACAAACGATGTTATCTTTCCAATAATGCTCTGGCTTTCTTGTTTCCGCTACGAAATGGGTGGTGAACAAGTTGCAGTTGTACGAAAGCCAGGCATAACAACCACATTGAAAACTATGGTATCATTCGGAAAAACACATGAGAATAGTTTACTACCAATAGGTTGGGGTCTCAATCAGAATAAACAAGATATACTGGATCCTGCAAGTAATTTTTTCAGCGGCAAACTGCCCCTAAAATACATTATGGGATTCGCTGAAGATTACACCAAGGGTATTTTGAATGTTAAGCAGGAACTCATTCTGATTATAGCTCGATCCTTCAAAAATTCATTCATAGGCGAGGTCGATGCTGAACTAGAAATCACAAAAATAGAATGGAGAATCAGACATATTGTACCAGAAGATCGCCAGAAATTGAAGCTCTTGAACCGAATTAATAAAAATAGTAGTGCCAAAGTCAAAATGGCCTACCGTATGTGGGATCTTTATGAGTTACCATCACTTCGTGATACAGCTTCAGACATATGGGCTGTGAAAACTACCAATAGCCTCGAAAGGCCTCGATTCATCATTATCGGGTTCCAAGACACAGATCATTCCGAAAATATTTCAAAAGATGCGACGAAGTTTATTAATGCAAATATAAATAATATCCGTTTATATTTGAATTCTGAAGTATTTCCATACGAACGTTGGAATCTGGATTTCGATAAAAAATTGGACTCTTCAGCCTACTATGCTTACGAAAATTTCCAACGCAGTTACTACAACAAGCCTATGAGTGAACCAATGATGGATATTGGAAGCTTCCGGAATAATCCTCTTTTCGTCATCGATTGCTCCCATCAACCTGATGCCATGAAGTCATCCACCGTCGACATCAAAATTGAGTTCGAAACCCGAAAGACAAAATTTCCCGCCAACACGAAAGTAAATGCACTTATACTACACGATGCCTATTTGAGCTATAGTGCACTCAATGGTTCAATTCAGATTGGATTATCATAATATTTTATTGATATGTATCTTATTTTTCATATTTTGAATGTATCATAATATAGTAGTAAATAAAAAAAAATACTTTCAATGTTGTTTTTATTTATAAAATGAATATTAATATATGCATACTGAAAATAATTTTCTATGTAGACTGCAAAACTTCACCACTTTCACACACATTCCCTTCTTCTCCATCTGAGCTATACTCGTCTTTTCTCAGTTGATATTTTTGTGTTATATCTCCTGGTAAATATGCAATTAGGTCTGATAAAAATCTTCTCATTTCCGCTTCAATCATCTGCTTGCAATACTCATCCAAACTAATGAGTCCATAGGAATATTTGTTACACAACTTTACACCAAAGTCATATTTATTGCTGAGCTCCAAAACTCGTCGGACCTCTCAACATCAAAACAAATGTTCATATCATAATTTGCCGAATGTAGTGCATCCCAACTCAAATCATTCAATTCACAACGCAATCTTTCAATTGCAGAATCTATATCTACAGCCTCTGTCCACAACTCGCTGGAATATTGCATCCACATCTTTGTATGGAAGTTCTGAAAAATAAATAGTGACTATCAGTTTCAAATCATTATCACAAGGTATACCATACTCACCTTACGTTTTGAGTAGGTGGATTAACAATATTTTATATTCTACCATGAATTTACATATTATAATTATACTTTTACTCTATCACATCGAACTTTACTAACGATCGGGTTTTCGCACCTGAAAATTCCTGAGAACTCTGCCCTATATATGTTATTACCACTTTGGACTTTGATGAATTTATCATTTGAATAATCTCATCTGTTAATTGCTCGGTGACTCGTTTCGGAAGCCATGATTTGAATTTGACATTATCTTCCAACAGAATTACCTGAATAGATTTACCATATCTTGTAGAATACATTGCCATTTTTTCAACTTTATAAGCTTTACCGATCGTTAGTGAAGTTATAGGTCTTTGTTCTAGAGTTTCTATGTGTTGAATAGCAGAATTTATTTTTTCAAAATCAAATTTTAGGGTATCCATTTTCGAATATGTAGAAATTATGGTAGAAAACTATAAAATATTTTCACCTGAATTGCGATGTGTTCCTTTTGGTGCACTATAGTTCGATGCCAACTCGGAAAAACTGATTATGAAGGCTCACTCTGGTACTATGGGCGGTGCAAACTGAATTCGTAAGTATCTACTCTCTAGCTTTTATAGCAATCGTTGAAGGGAAGGGGTATATTTGAGGTTGAAATGAATGAAGATAGAAAAATATTCACTTCAACCGAATATGTCAATGCTAAATTCATTTCAATACACCCTCTTACTCAATAGTCTTCAAAGATATCGGTCTACAGTGAAGGTCAACCAATTGAACAGTCATCCACTCTCAAGCTCAATTGATATCAAGGTTACACACTTTCGAGGTGGCCCATACTCAAATTCACCCTTCAAAATCCATGGTCACCAACTTTCAAGGTCATCAACCCCCAATGTCGACTACCCTCAAGGTCACCAACCACTAACCAGATCATCCTCTGAAGGTCATTCCCCAAGGTCACTCTCAAGGTCAGTGGTGGGGGGAGGTCCAGGATTGGCATAAACCCCCTACTTCAGTTTTTCCCTTATTTTAGTAGGAGAGCACGCTGAATAATTTTCGGTAAGGTGTCGCAGTTGACCCTGAATATCCACCTCTCTCTTTACGTTTCCCTGTGTTACGTTTCATCTTGAACTACATGAAATATATCCTTCCTGAGACCTTGTATGTACCTATGGAGCGAACTGCAATATTATCGTTACCTAACCAAGACTTCCATTATTGGTTATCTCAGAGTTGACTGTATCCGCTATTGTATCTGGGTAAACAGAGCCGATAAACACCTTTGTTGAACAGAGACGACCACAGACAATGAAGGGGGTTTCATTAATGGTTTACGTTCACTGCATCAAGGGAGGTATGTTTGAGTTGGCAGCCTCAGACTGCTGTATACCACCGATTATATCGGTTATAAGCTACGATGGATACGAAACATACCTACCGTCTGTCTCGAAAAGTCTCTTTGCCTCTTCTGAAAAACTATTTTGACTACTTACATCTAAATACCAAGTTGGAGAAGAGCTTCTTGCTTTGTTTGCTTTTGAATGGACACTGTTCATAAGCTCGAGACAAAATAGGTAGAAATGTCACATCCTCAAGTACAGGAATCAGTATATTCAATGCATCCAGGAGTCTCTTTACGACTTTTAATATTTTAACCCTTGTCAGCCTATACATTTATAAGTGAGCTATCTATATTTTTGTGAATAGAAACTCAACGAAGATATACATAATTAAATGATTCATACATACTTCTGCTGCCAAGTCATACAAAATCTATTATTACACTGCCTGACTTAGGTGAATATTGAAAGAACCTATGTGTCTTGAAGATTTCAGGCTACATATATACAAGTTTGATTTTAGATTTCAGTTATTGGTCTTTAAATTGTTCTGTCCTCGTATTTCATTTTATTTTTCTGACTATTCCTTATGCAAAACCTGCTTTTTGTCATTTTATGGAAAATAAAGAATTCGAATGTTTTCGAATGCTTTTCTTCACCTTGTATTCCAGCTTCCAGCATTGTCGAAACTATTGTCTAGTCTAGTATTTTTCTTGGAACTTATTCAATCATTCTCAAAGTTGCAAGGACCTAAAATCCTTGAGTATTGTCAGATATCTGACACAAAGCTCCAAGTTCTTTGAGATATCGTTAAGTGACAATACTTGTTGCCGGCCGATGCTTTGCCATCTTTCACTTCCATCCGAATTATGGAAAATAACTTTCAAAAAACAACTTCGTCCCTGGCTGGTTCAAACAGACAAATATTATAATTCCAGAAAAAGATTAACCTTGAGTGAGATTCCGGTCGGTGCTCTATATACCGCATTTTCTAGAACTCTGATGTTAGTAGTATCCCCTACAAACTACAGCGTTTGTGAGGTGTTGGAGAGTTAGGAGTTGGATGGGAACTCATTCGTTTTCAATTATTGTTCATTGGTCGGACATTCACACCCAATTCCGCCAAATATTTCGACGGTGGTAGGTGTGGAAGTTAAAAGGTGAATAGGATCTTGATGATAAAAACGAATGAATTCTCACAAGCCTTTGCAGTGCTTGTTGCATAGAAATGTTCATCGAAACATTTGGACCACCTAGATATTGATTTGGAGGTGTTGCCCCGCTTCAGTATAGGACAGGTCAATGCAGGCAACAACTAACTCCTGCAAGAAATGGATTTATGATGGTGTCCGCAGAATAGATGAATCTAACTGCGAGCGCCATCGCAACTTCAGCTTTTCCAACTAGCTATACCTAGTTTTGTGGACCTTAAGACCACTATAACATCTGACAAATTCTGTGAACCACATCATGGACTATGGAAACAATCTCAAACCAAAACAGTCAAACAGGCCACGCCACCATTGAGCGATTTCATGAATCATTAGCAATGTTAGAGTCCAGAGGCTGGAGTAAAACTCCCCGCAAAAACACCCCTTCCAGAAGAAAATCCGAAAGAAACCTCCAGAAAAATTCTAATTCTAACGTCGGTAAAGTTGAAAATCAAATCTTCTGCGCAGGAGGACACAGTTATGGCCCTGCTAGAGGTCTGCTAGAAGGGTTTGTTATGAAGATGTTAAAGGCGGGAATCACTGAAAATATGGTAAATAGTCTTGATTCAGTCGAAGGAACTTGTCTCCACTTGTTGTTGTTGTATACAAAAAACTTCCCAATATCCACCAACAGAAGCACGGCTGTATATGCTGATGACACGGGAATTCATGCCAAGTCGTTCTACAGAAAGGGAGATGATGATCGCCTAAAAATATATCCAACTGGCTAGTCACACTATATCTGCAGGAGAACAAAATTGTGTTGAACCCAGGTAAGACAGACCTTATAAATTTGTTGAAGAAATACACCTACGATCTCATATTGTAGGCTTGGCAATTCAGCAATCAGACGCTGACATTGGAGGGACTCATTCTTTGATTGCAAGGAAGTCAGCGATGAAATTCTCATGCATTCTTCCTGAGACTCCAATATTGAGATTGGTGAAGATTACAATAAAGTTCTCCTTATCGGCAATAACAGTGACATGTACATTCGACTGGACAATTCGCGAGAATTGGCCAATATCACAGTGGAGAATATATGAAACCGATTTCTGAAAACTTCTACAGAAACTGTATGGGGGTCAATTAACTAGGGATATAACCGCAGTTAGAGCCCACCAAAAAGGCCAAAATCTCTAGAATCTCAACTTGATTATTTTGAAGCTTTTTCGGAATCCAATCAAAAACCTCATAGTAAACTCGAATAGCCTAATACTGTTTACATAACAAAGACCAATCACCTCCAAAACACACTTTAACTTTCTGTAGGGTCTAACACCCTATGTAGTGGTCTAGTAATAGTTTGTTTCATTGTGGTTCTGACTATTTAATTGTTGCAATTCAACTGTACAATACCCTATTGTGATTAATAGTGTTTTTAAAACTTTGAATATTGAATATGATATATTTTGTAATTAATTGGTTCGAGCTTACTGAAAAAATTGGAAAGAGGGGAAAACATGTAATATTTGTTTATGGATAAGCATAACCTAGTAGTGGTCTTTATCACCTTAATCATCTAATTTTCTTAAAACTAATTTTGACAAAAAAAAAAGACTGTCGCGCAATTAATTATATGTGAACATACTTACCAAACACAGTTCTTCACAAAACTTATACATGGTTATTCCTTAGTTGATACTTTCTTTAACTGTGAATAAATCTGGGCTTCTGGGCGTTTGTATCAAGACGTACCGAGTCTGTTTATGTTTAGTTTTTTGCTCGGAGATAGCAAATCTTTTTGTTGAAGGTAATGGTGACTTTGAACACCTTGTTGAAATTAAATAGGACCGTATTGGACACATTTTGTAATAATGTAACTTTGGTATTCTTCAGTTTTTTGGAAAAAGTTATTTGAACCCGATAAAATATCGAGTTCTATACAGTTGAAAAAAAGTATAAACTTAGGAATCACCCTGTATAAAAAGTCATGCAACCCATCGCCTAGCTATCAGAAAGCTCGCATCACTCAAGTTCTCCAACTGAGTTCGGCAAGAAGTACTGGTCTGTTTAGTATTCACCTCGTGCAAGTAATAAATACGTCTCCCAAGTAATTCGACCTATCCATCATGCATAAAAATCACATCAACAGGTACTTATCCTGACGAATGAAAAATTGGGGCAATTCGTAGTTGTCCCTAGGCCGTAAATCCATCAGAATGGTTCTTGGGGGTTAGTTCGTTGGAACAACTTCATCAGTAGCGTAGACGGAGTTAGTATCAAACATTCCAATATAACCATTAATAAGAAAACCCCACAGGGTATGAACATTTTGGAAGAACTGACTATTGGAGTTTGAGTATACACTGGCGCTCGATAAAAAGGTAAGAAAACTTGGTTTAACGCTGACGTCACATTTCATGCTCGTGCTAACCCACCACTACAAGTTCAGGCAGGGCCGAAAATTAGATTTGTCATAACTTTGCTAAAAATTATAGTAGAAGGAAAAGAAAACGAGCATATCGTTCCTGAAGACTTCCACTTCCTTATGCAGTTATAACAAGTGAGTTTCTGAGTACCTGAAATGTGTTTTGTCCCACTTCACATAACCCTTCTACGATATTTACGGAGGATCCGAAAGTCATGGTTATTTTACTTGATATGAAATAATTATACTGAATCAGGAATCAGTACCCTCTTTGGACCATATGGACTACATTTAAGACTAGTGAGACAAGTCTCACTTATACTTGCCAAAGAAAAAACTGGGTTTTACTCCTGCCTCAGTTTTCAAATCACCTATAATCCCGGTAATTTCTTCAGTAAATGTCGCTCATGCACATCCTATATAAAAATGAAGTAGGTGGAAGCTTGAAACAATTTTTTTTTCGGCATGTATAAGTGGGACCCGTCACACTACTTTAAAATTGCATATACTCCGAAGAAGGTATTGGTTTGCTGCTTCAGTATAATAATTCCATATTTACTAAATTATTTATGATTTTTGGATCATATGCAAACATCTCCGTGAAGTGCGACAAACACAAATACTCGCATATTAAATTTGCTTGAAAAGGTAGGAGTCTTCAGAAACGATATTAACTTTTACTTTTCCTTTTCCGATCATTTTTAGCAGAGTTATGACCAACCAAATATTCGGCTCCGCCAGAACATTCAGCAGCGGGTAAGGGTTCAATCACGTTTTCTGGGAAAACGAGCGCATTTCATAAGAAATTACTACGAATAATTTTTGTGGATGATTGAATTGTTTTTCAGAAAAATCATACACTTTCCAAGATTACAGCAAAACTGTATTTATATATTTTTAAACGAATATATATATATATATATATATATAGTGACCGCCAAAAAGTATGTACCATATAGGAAAAAAGTTTATTATTAGAGTATTAAAAAAAAGATTCTTAGGAAAAGTTTGTGCATGTTCGATAACCTAAAAATCGATTTTGACACATGTCACGTGATCGCTGGTATGGCGGTAAATTGAAAAAAAATACTATGAGAACGCAAAAAGTGGGGTAAAATGGCAAGATATCAAAAAAAAGTGATTCGAAAAAGTTGCTTAGAATTGAATTTTATACACATATACGAAGTTTGAAAAGATAATGAGAGAAAATTGAAAATTGATTTTTTTTTTAAATATTTTCCTAGCTGTATAAAAATATCAAATTATTATCATATGAATAGCTTGACCATACTGAAACATTTGTATTTCAATGATAAGAAAATTGGATTTTGTTAAAATCCTGGCTGTTACATTGGTTCGTATCTAACAGTTATATCAGAATTCCACGACCATTGTGATGACATGATACTCCAGAAACATGATGTTTTCCACATTATAATCAAGTTTCGATGATAATCGTGCCAGAGCGTTTCACTTCGCATGCAATGTTGAAAACTCAAGCCTCTTTAATTAATTATTTTTAAGATTATGTGCGAAGTGAAACGTTCGTGCACGATTATCATCAAAAATTGATTATAATCTGAAAAACACGATATTTTTGGATCTCCCTATCATCGCAATAATAGTGGAATTGTGATATATCTATTAGATACGAACCAATGTAACAGCAAGGGTTCTGACAAAATTCAATTTTTTCAATTTAGTGCTCTCTGGTGTGGAGAAAATGAGAAAGTTTTGTTATTATCATCGGAATACAAATATTTCAGTATGGTCAAGCAATTCATAAGAAAATAATTTGATACATTTCTACAGCTAGAAAACTATTAAAAAAAAATTGCTGTTTTCAATATTCCCACATTATTTTCTCAAACTTTCTGTATGTGTATAAAATTGAATTCTAAGCAACTTTCTCAAATCACTTTTTTCGATATCTTGCCATTTTATACGACTTTTAGACTATTCATGGTAATTTTTTTCAATTTGCTGCCATACCAGCGATCACGTGACATGTGTCAAAATCGATTTTTAGGTTATCGGACATGCACAAACTTTTCCCAAGAATCTTTTTTTCAATACTCTAATAATAAACTTTTTTCCCATATGCTACATACTTTTTGGCGGTCACTGTACATATATGTTCCACCCATGGAATTACTAGCATACCAAGTTTGGTGATGCTACAATAAATTCTTGTCTCAAAACCCAATCGTGCAGTGATTATTTGTAATATTGTTGTGAACTGAAACAATTTTATTATAATTATAATTAATTTCACTTTAATATCAACCACTAGCTACTGAAGTATTCTATATTCTATATCGCTTCAAAGACGCTATGTAAACTATTTGAACTCGTGGGTTTTATTTTTAATTCTGGTACGATCCTAATGAAAAACAATTCTCGATAAACTCATCTGAGTTGACGCGGCGTAAGTAAAGATTACAGGTGCCGACCAGCTGAGATCGTCGGATAACACCGAGATTAAGATGTCGAAAAATGAAGTTGGCCGTTTCTACTTTTACTCCCAAGGATTATTTACGAACGAGAGCCTTACGGATTGTTAAACTTCGGGTATTTGTCAGAGAGAAGCGTACGTCGAGAAAGTGAATCCAGATGGAAGAAAACCCTTCTGACATAATTGTTTCATGAGCGGAGATGAAGCCGTGATAACAGAACTACTTTGATTGTTTAGGAATGGGCAGTGGTTGCCACTCATCTAGACAGCTTTTCGAAATACAGAGTAACTCAAATTTAGATAATTGGGACGGGTTCACGTCTATAATTCACCATGGAAACAGAAATAATCAACAAATTAATCATTGTGGCATTTCTATGGTTAGAAAACTTGGGAACTGAATTTTCAGATATCTGTAAAACAAACTGACCTTTCCTGCGTCAGGTCGTTGAACTACTTTTTTGATAGAGAGAATAAACATTGACATTCAATTTGGAGACAGGCAAAACATATTTTTTTCAGAGCTGTGCTTCCTACGAATAGCAGAGCTCAAGAACTCACTGCCTCGTGAGGTTTTCTCTGAGGAATTTAAAATTTGAGTATATGGAATAATTTCATAAAATTGGAATTATTTGATATGCTGCTATCATTATTTATAAAACGATTGTTTTCAACAATGAAATCTTCAAGTGCATTTCAACTTTGGGAATATTATTCATAAAAGTTAATTAATCTCATTGTAGAAGGATGAAACGTTGAGGTCATGCCCAGTTGTCCGTTGGGATATAAGAATTTTTGAATGCTCTTTTGCATTCCCTCCTATCAGCAGTTCAAAGCCTTCATAAACAGAACACAGAGAACAAATGAAATTGCATGTATTTAAATTAACCACCGTGCAATTGTTCACTTTATCTGAAGTCCCCGACCCACAAGCATTGAGGTAATTAAAAGCAGTTTTTATCCTGGAAATGTCACACAATTTTATTATTCCAATGGTAAAGCATCCTATAATGTCACGCACCATTACGGGTGACTCATGGAATTGGAATAAATTCAAATTAAAATCCTGCTGGAGACGGCAAGTCTGTAGACAGTAGACCGTGAAGAGGGAGACAAGGTTAGTGAATATCACGAAATCCGTTCCTTTATGTTTTCGGGAGTATTCTGGTTCCTTGCTAATGTTTTCGTAACACACAAAAAACAAGGACTTTAGATGGCTATTTTGTATTGCAACGAATGGAGTTTTCTAACACATGAAACAGTTTCATTAGAATACGGGGTCTACTAGATGTGTTAAGGATTCACGTCCATGAATTCAAAATTGAATATTGGTATTGGAATTGGTAACTCAGTCGATAAGGGAAAATCCGAAAGAAAAAGTGAAAATGTAAAAGAATCTGAGAATAAAACAATTTTCTATCGAATAAAAAAGATGCAAACTACAACTCAAAAGATAGTTAGTATATATCCATCAACTATCCAGTGAAGGTTCAATTTTTGTCACAATAAAAAATCGTTTTCCTCCTACCCCTATAGAAAGTACACACTTTTCTCCCTCAAATCAGGGAAGAAACTCAAACTTTTCTTCCGTGGGGAGGCAAAAACAATTCATTCAAAATAGGCACATAATATTGCCTATGGAAAAATTTACACTGAATCTCAATCCCAAATGGATAAGGTATCCAAATATTCAATAATTTATATCTGTAACACAAGAAAAAGAGGAAAAAAAATTGCCGCGATCGAACTCAGCGCGGCACTTTCAGTTTACTAGTCAGCGTCGCTTACCACTACGCCATCTGAGTAATTTAGATGGGTATGAATTAATTTTATATACTTTCGATCATGCAAGTATAGGTTCGTTTTAAAAAAAAGCAGTTGAGATGCGTTTTAAATTTACAAAAAAAGGTTTATCAAGTGGGTAGGAGGAAAAATCATATGTATTACATGGGAGTAAAGTGCCTTTTCCTCCCTTGGATGTAAACTACATCCTGCGGGAGGAAAAGTGGCACTTTTCTTCCTTGTAATACAATAGTTATTTATTATACAAGTGAAAAATCTAATCTTTTTCCCGTGTATAATACACTTTTTTTTTCTGGGGCGGGAAAAACGACCATTTAATCAAGTATCTACCTTAACCTATGTGTATATACCGGGTGGCTACGGAAGTATTGCCTACGGAATATCTCAGTTATTGTATGAAGTAGGTTTGTGAAATTTGGAGCGTCGATATAATGACATAAGAGCTAGAATTTGAGCATATTGACATGTCGAAGTTAACTTCCGGTCTGACCGGAAGTAACATCAACTTTCTTATTTTAAATGGAAACCCTATTTTTTTTTCTTTTCGCTTTATTCAGCATTCAATTCCCTTTCTAATGACATATCACAAGTTGGTATCTAACCAGAAACTAGATCAGAAAAAAATTATTATTGAAATTCACCGAGTAGGCCGTGGAAGCAAAATGAAAGCCAAAAATTGAAAAGTTGGCTATGGAAACCATACGTCACTTAATAACAGTTGCTACTACTGTGATATTTTATTTTCATTCGTCGGCGTTATAAAAAGCCGCCAAAAAAAATATTGGAAAAATTGGGAAAAAAACAATACTCTGTAGGTCCATAACTTAAATAGGAACATACAACTTTTCTTGCCTGTACTATTCAGATTTTTGCACTATGGAAACCATTCGAAAGCGAAGTATTGGAAGTAGGGCTTCATTCGAGAAATAAATATAGTCTTGGTCTTGATGTTTCAAGAGCAAGACGAGACTGGCTTAGTCTTGGACTTGATCAATATCCAGGATGATTTATTCTAATTGAAAAATCGTTGCCAAGTTTAGCAGGAAGTGACAACAATGCAGTATCAGAAATATTTCTAAAAAATTTCGAATTCAAGCCAAATAACTCTTGTATTAAACTTTTCTCAATCTCCAATAGTAGGAGATACGAACCACTGCGACCTTACAAGATACACCCATTTGTTGTAAACGGTAAAACTACAATACTGAATTTGAGAAATGTATTTTCGATTTTGAGTGAACAAAAATTAAAAACCTACCATATGAATATTTTCCTTTTCCATCAGATTTTTCTTATTGAGTAGATTTAAGTTCATTATTTTTCTTTCAAGACCAATACCAAGACTCTTGGGAGAGAATCTTGGTCTTGGTTTCGAAAGTCAAGTCTTGGTCTTGAGAAGATTTTTTGAATCTTGGTCTTGGTCTAAGACCACGACTAGTAACTTGGTCTCGCGAAGCCCTAATTGAAAGCGTTTAGGCTATAGATCCCAGGTCTCCCTTGCTGTTGAGAAGATTTCTCCGGAAACCTGAGAGGTTCATCAAAACAAAAAAATTATGAGTTGTTAGGTCGCCTTAAGGAAAAAAGTTCCTATGAACATATGTCCGGGGTTGCTTCGTTTCTGAGATACAAAGGCGTTTGAAAAAAAAATCAATGCCCTGTATCTCAGAAAAGAAGCAACTCCGAACATATGTTCATAAAAACTTTTTTTCTCAAAACGACTTAACGAATCACCCTCTGTAGTTTGGTACCATAAATAGAAACACGAGGGAAACAAATAAGCACTGTTCTGAAAAATCGAATTCTCGGTATGTTATCCCCAGGAGCCACTCGTAAAAATATCTTCATTTTACTCCAAATCGATATACTTTTCAACCCTATTCGAGGCTTGTATGCGAAAATGGGGCACCTAAATCTGTCACTAGCTGACGGTCTAATATCCGCTCTTCGAATCCAGGTTCGAGAATATCGTGTCTAGGATGTCGTTTATTTCCGGAAGAAAGTGACTATCCTCCGTTGTCAACTAATATCAGGAGCATTCTCACTCAGATGGATATCAGAAATATAATCTAAAGCGAAACAAATCTGCCTCCTAGATGTTCTGAGAAAGCTATACGAATACTTAACAAAGCATAGACTAGACGTAGAAAGTGAGCAATACTGTGGGATATTAAATAGGCAGTTAGAGTTCAGACCAGGAAAGTCAACTATTAATGCAGTGAAATAAGTCATTGGACGTTCAATTAATATACGAGAAGCATGGGGACCGATCTTCAATACTGCCAAATGCCACATTATAGTGAACAGATTGCAAAATAATGGCGTTAGCGACTACCTGATGAATATTGGCGGAGAGAAGCCTGATTTAGGGAAAATACAGAAAATTTATTACGCATGGAGTTCTACTTACAGCGCTCGGAATCAGACTTAATTTTTTTCATTTTTGCCCGATTTCTTTTTTGATTTTATCACCAATGGTTTCCTTCATGTTGTCCATTTGTGTTTCGATTTCACTATTCTCTTTTCAATTATTCGGTGTTTTTCAGGAGCTTATTTTCCAGACTTCTTGTATTCTCTTGATGTTCTTCTTTCAGGTTTTTTAAATTTTCTAGAAGTTCATTTTCGAGAGTCTTCACTTATTTTTCATAGTTGAAAACAATATAAACCCTCCACTCAATTTTCTGCTCCCCAGTACCTACTCTGTTGAGAATATATTACTCCATCTTCTGCTATCTCCAACTTTGTAATATCACCCCACATCACTCTTTTCATGTTGAAGAACAAAGTCGTTTCAATTTAGATATAACAGCACGATACGTTTCGAATACATCCAAGAACGCAAATCTGATTTGTTCGTGAAATGCTTCATAATCATAAGTTAACTTTGAATTAGATACTGAGGCTGATTCAATTGTTAACTGTGACGGTATGGAATTGTTGTTCTCCACGCTTTGTATGGTTTCTTTTGATTTGATCATGACAGTACTCATTGGAATCGCATGAATTTTCAGTTAAGTAATGCTACAACATACAGAGGGGGTAATCAATATGATAATAATAATATTAACGAGCTTTATTTACGGAAATCTAATATATACAATGAGTATGTAAAAAGACATCGTGAGTAAAGTCATCAGCGATAGAGGTATTGAATTTGTTTCACGAATATATAAACATTTGAAAAATGAAGTACATAATAGAATAGTATAATAGTTATGCAACTCGGCCTAACGGTCTCGTCGGACAATTTTTTCTACATTCATGCAAATAGCAAAAATTGATTTTTCAAGGTGCGGCACTGGGTGTGGGAAAATGAAAAGCTCAACTTGAATAATTAATTATTACTATCGATTTGCATTGAAACAGATCACTATCACCTATTTTTCCATTAATAATACTCATTTTAAAACTGTCAATTCTGTAATTGTCAGAAGTAATTTTTGACTTTTCTATAACAACTACAGTTGCATTATAAAAATCAAAATCATAGTAGCTGTGAGTGTTTTGATTATGGAGTTATTCTCGGGAATGTATTTTGTTTGTTTAAATCTGGCTGCTAACATTAATACAAAATAATATAAACGTATTGCCAATATCACAGAATATCTGCTTAATATGTAGAGGGTTTGAAAGTTTATGTTTGTTACGATGACAGCACGTTGAAGTAGAATCACAGATAAGTGCAATAAAAACTTTTTTGCACAAGTGCGATAAAAAACTTCTTTTTTGACTGAATATTATAGTTCAATAACGTTTTGCTCTTCAATCATATACTTACTCAGGCAGGAAGGGTATATAATGCAAAGCACACAAAAAGTTGAGTGTGAATAAATCAATAATCGATGATCGTTTCCACATTTATTTCGAGAAGTTAAATTGTACTAACATATCTGAAACCGCGAAAACATGCACGCCCATATTGCACATTCGTCGTATAACGGACTATAGTCCGTAATATATTCAGTGATGAGGCACTCAACATGAGTGTTCGTGCAATAAATGAGAATTTCACATGTTCAGCTATGTTGATAGAATTGTAAAACTTAGAACTTAAAAATTTTAATCACACACACACGAATAAATGAGAAAATGTATAAGGAAAATCTAATCACTGATATACCTATTTGAATGTAAAAATAACTGTACACATACCTACATATGATAGATTGTTTTAAATGGTTATCAAAAGAATTAAAAATATGTAATAATACAGGTTTATTAAAATGTTAGGAAATATAATAAAAAAACAGTTTAGTGTACGAGGCTACTATTGAGCTATAGTAGAATTCCTCAGAATGTTACAAATTAGAAATAGGATCTGAATGCTAAAAATTCAATTCAATTTAAAAAAATTATTCGCTTTCATTTCCAAAATAGTAATGTTTTTCAATCATTACAAGTGAGTAATGTGAGATACATCTTACAAGGCAGAATGATATGTCTGTGTGTGAGGGATATATAAACTAAAAAACTAAAATTAACATTAAAGCTACTTAGTAAGTGGGTCAGTAAATTTAAATAAGATAAAATAAAATAAAATGAAAGAAGTGGAAAACTAATCAGACTGTTAAATTAGGTTACAGTATATAAATAATCAAATACGTTTGGATGGTAATTCAGTTTTAATTTAGGTTTATTTTTTGTCTATTACTATCTGCTCGAGGTGTGTCTTTAATAATTGAATTCATTTAATATTGATGAGGAAATATTATTTATAGATGACTTTCATGATCTCCTTGTTACCCTTTGCTTCCTATTTGATGAATAACTCTCAGAAAGGTCATCATTTATGCTTTTCATTCCATGATTTTCTAGGAGATTTAAGAATACAGAGTGGTTGACGGTATCAAAGAAACCAGCAATAGGTGGTTTTGATTTATCCAAGCACTTATCTCAGGTAGCACCTCGTGTTGGCTGAATCTTGTTTTCATATTGGGCCAATATGGATATATTGTAAATGTAAAATATTATTGAACCAATATGGATGCATATTGGAAAAACAATATTTCATTGATAATATTGGTGAAATATTGTCTCAACCTGTTCTGAATGTATATATTGATTTATAAAATATTGGGTCAATATTGGTTCAATAATTTTCACCGATATCGATAGAGCTATATTGTCTACATATTGTTTCCGGTACCTATCTCCAATATTGCGATTTCAATATTACTCTCATATCAATTTTAGAGATGAAAAACAATATGGTATATCCAAGTTTTATAGCACAATGGTGGAATATTATTTAATCCATATTTGAAAAATTATTGACCCTATATTAATTGAGATTGTTACGAAAACCTCACGCCAATATTTGAAAGACCATATTGATACAATATTACAAAATATATTTATCACTATCATTGAAATTTGAATATTGGTCGAATATTCAATAAATAATATTGAAATGAATTATGATCAAACTTGGGTAAGAAACCTAGGTGGCCCCATATATGGAACGACAGCTGAATCATAGTAACATATATTAAATAAGGCTTCTCACAATGCGTTAACAAGTCAATCTACCCAGTGGTTAATTGAAGTAGAAATGAAATTGTGGAATTTTAAAATTATTCGACATTTTATGGATATATTTCAACAATATTTCCAAGGCTACATATTCACTTTGAATATTTTACCAATATATGCAAATGATATTGAGGCCAATATTGCTTCCACAATATTTCACTAATATTATTTGTATAATGTCCATGAAAATTGAAAAATGAAAAATGTGATTTATTTGTAGTATCTAACAGAAAACAACTACTTCCCAGACACAAATTTGTCTTTCAGTCGCAGATGATTCCACAACAGATTTTATGAATGTCCTATTTATATTTTCGAAGTAAAATAAAGTCCAAGTAATATTGTACCAATATCCCAAAATAATTATAATTTTATGTCGCCAATATTACGTTTGAATATTTTGCCAATATTTTACCATTATTATTACAATGTAAGTGTGCTACATCGATATTGTACCAATATTGCTCAACATTTTGAGGCCAATATTGCTTCGAGAATATTACACCAATATTATTTTTTAAATATTGGACCAATATCACCGAATGTTCAAATTTTTTTTCTCGCCAATATTATTATTTGAATATTATGCCAATATTTTCACAATATTGTACCAATATTGTCCCAATATGGGTGTGCTACTTGGGATGTATTTGCTGTGTTAGTATTTTTATTGGATCTTGGGTTGATTTATTTTTTCTGAAGCCGTATTGAGATTCTGACAACAGTTTGTGTTTTTCGAGGAACATATTCAATCTTGTTTTATTCATTATTCATTATTTATTCATTATTATTTTATTATCAGCTTTATCTGTATGTATGTATCTCTCTATCTATCTATGTCTGTATGTAACAGAATATTTGAACGTGATTTTCACCCATTTCCAGACGTCCGAATGATTTGAAATTTGCCAGGTGTTCATAGTTCCGGTGACAATGCAATATGACATTTTTGTTACATAAAAAAAAAAACAATTGACCCAAGATGGCGGAGAAGATTTTCTGTGAATGATCCGATTCGATTCAAAATTGATATGTAAGGATATTTACTATATTATATTATATAGGTTTTGAGAATGCTAACTTTGTTAGTGAAACGCGCGTCAAGTGAAAGTGACGTAGTTTTGGTGTTTTGGGTAGCTTCTATTTCTTGGAATTAACCCGCTTTACTTCCAACATGTAGGTACTAAAAAGTAAAAAATAATTGACAATATAATACCTCAAATGTAAAAATGTATTGTATGTCAAATTAAAATGAAAAATAAGAGAATATAGATCGAAAGCACCCACGTTTTTTTTACATTTGAGTTATTACACTGTCAATTATTTTTCACTTTTCAATCCATGTTCAAATATTTTTTAATTGCATTTTGTACTATTTTAGCAAAACTTGTTATGAGAGATATCGGTCTGCAGTTTGTTGTTTAACAATAGAAAATAACGACTCTTTGATTTTTTTATGAACACCCCAATTGAATATTACCTTCATTTTGCAGCCACCAACAGTAACACAGCAAACAATGCGAATTCACGCAAATGTTACAATGTTACCGAGCGTGTGAAGTGAATTGTGTACAATTATTAGAGAACATTACCATCGAAACAATCCCAATTGCTGTTTTACGGTATGCAGAGCATTATATTACATTTGTTAACTGAAATGTATAAACACGATTTATTGGAGCTATTAACATCGTAAATTTGTAGCACATGTGAAGTTGTCAACTGAAATGGAGGGCTCGATCGACACGTTTCTCTAATTATCTCAATTAGTGAACTGGTCACTCTCAACCAGGCACTACGGCTGAGTCGGATTTTAACAATCATGGGTGGAGAACTGAAAATAAAGTCATTGGATTCAGTTGATGTTGAATCTATTTTCCAAGAATCTCGGAAAATACACTTGAATTAATTCTCTTCTTACTCCCAGATCGCTTCACAAATTCGAAGAACTAATATTTCTATCAAATATTTATAGGTATGACTAACCGATCATTCTGAAGGGCAAGGTGGATTATTTATTATCTATTCTCATTTGATGAATGCCCAATGTAGTTATTTTCTGGGTCAAAATGTAGGTGTCCTTCACACTGTATATTATACCCTATGACATTTAAGAACTATGTTTCGATTATTTATTTTTCAAATTAGGTAAACCAGCTGAATGCAATTCATTGCGAAAGAGAAGGATGGATATATAAACCCATATGTAGAAGTAGAGTAAATAACCCAACTGGATACAAGTAAAGTAAATTTCAAGATTTTTTTCAAGGCTTTTCCGAACTCTGAAAAAGAATTGAAAAATAAAAACACAACAATTGAAATAATCATAGAAAGAAATCATGAAACGGGTCATTTCCTTATGCGAAATATTTTTTTATCTTACATGATGTGATAAAATGAACAATTGTTTGTTTCTGGTTCATGATTGCAATAAAACCATTCTAGCGGAATGTAGTGAAAATACATATTTCGCGCACTGCATGTTGATTATATGAGATTTTTATATTTTAATTTTCATGGTCCTCAATCAAGCAAAAATCGAATAAATCATTTATTTCTAAATGTTTAACAATAACTAAGGCATTTTAAGACTTTTCAAATTGTGACAAAATATTATACTACCCAATTTTATTTTTTGACGTTTCTAGAAAAAATGTTGTTTGAAATTCGTGCGCGAAATATTTTGGTTATATCGAATATTTCAAATTTAAATCGGTTCTCGATCACCAAAGTAGAATTTCGCGCAAGAGATATTATTTATTGTTATTATTTGTCAACGTAAAACAAGCATAACAGGAACTAGTGTCCAATGAGGGCGACAGAGACTTTTAACCTTAAACACACATATTTTTTGCCCTATATCTCCGCAGCCGTTTGACATAATCCCATCAAACCTGGTATTACTGGATTTGTAATGACGATCCCTAACCAAATATGGAAAAATATACTGGGTATCCCATTTAAAAAGTAATTTTTACTCAAATACGGATAACCATATATATTTTGGGTGTGGTTCAAAAATTGGCCCATCGGAAAAGAAAATGGATCTGTCCGAGAATTTTTCCGAAATATCTTTATCTTCAGAAATAATGAATTAATTCCATAATTTAGCAGCTCAATGTATGTTGGAACAGCAAAAGGACCCAAAACCGTTCCCCAACTACATACTATAACATACTATAACCGTTTTTATTGCTCTCTACCCCACAAATGAGAGTTATTTGTTTTACTATAGGCATGAAAGCACAAGATTTGATGCCGCGGCTGGTGTTTCATAACCGAGCGTAGCGAGGCTATGAAACCAGTCAAGGCATTAAATCTGCTTTTCTGCCGTGTGAAACATATAATTTTTTCTTCAAATTTGTTCCAGTTCCACGCAAAATCGACTTTTTCATATTTAAATTGCGTTTCATTATCAATATCCAAATAAGTAACTAAATTATTTCATCAAAGGTAACTGTTACTATGTTTACCGCTGATGACGTTTGTTGAATTTGTTTGTTTACTGTTTACTTTATCATTGTCAATTTTGAAAAGTTGTCATGTTAGAAATGGATTTACTGCAAAGTGAGGATGAATTGATGCAATTAACACCTCCTGAGATAAGAGACCAGGCGCAAGATGTGGAATTTAACCTTTTACCGGAAAAATCAAGAACTGCATATGAACTGATATACAGCAGATTCATGGAATATAGATAGAAGAAAAATATAGGATCTTTCTCTGAAAATGAGCTGATTGTCTATTTTTCCGATCTTTCAAAGAAAATGAAGCCTTCAACGTTATGGTCTACCTATTCGATGTTGAAAGCTACCCTGAACATAAAAAATAACATTGATTTGGCAAAATACCTGAAGTTACAGGATTTTTTGAAACGCCAGTCAAACGGTTTCCATGCAAAAAAATCCCGAGATTTTCAAAGAGAAGAAATCGAGGAAATTTTTATCAGATGCCCCAGATGAACTGTATTTGTGTACGAAAATGATCTATTATGGATTAAAGAACTAATTTTCAATTTATATTTTAGGTTGTACTTATTGTTGCAGTCGCTGGGGCTTGTGATGTAAGTATGCGAACGGTAAAGCACATCATCAATTCATTGGCATTCACAAATTCGGTAAAATGCCAGAAGAAATTGTTACTTTTCTGGGACTATCCCATGCGAAAGAGTATACCGGGCACTGCTTTCGCAGAACTTCGGCCACGTTGCCGGTGCATTCTGGTGGGGACATAATAATGTTGAAGCAACATGGAGGATGGAAGTCTTCCGCTGTCGCGGAGGGCTATATTGAGGACTCGCTAGCCAATAAGTCGAATATCGGCAATAAAATATAAAAATTTCGTGTTGTAGTTTGTAGTTTTAATGCAATAAAACCAGTTTATTATCATCAGCATCATTTTGAGTTTTCTTAATGTCATTGTCAATTTTAATAACCAGTTTGATTTAAATTATTACTAGGAAGGTTGCATAGCAACGAACTTTTTCTGCCTAGGCAGCAAAAGTGGACTTTTCTGCCTAGGCATTAAAAGTACAACTTCTAAGCCTGCTAAGTGTCATTAAAAGGTCGCTTTTAATGTCATTTGGAGAAAAAAGTATTATGTAATATGTGGTCCAATACTGAATAGAGAACTGTCAGTGACGTAATATGACAGTTGCGGAACAATGTCATTGTGGGACAAACAAACCAAACTGAACAAAAACAAACCCATTGAACCCATTTTTCATAAGGCTACGTAAATCTTTCTGGCCAATTTGTGATTTATATATATAGCAATTATCCACTAACACCCACAAAAAACGAATTTGCATTTCGTCAAATGTCAAATGCTTTGTTTGTCACCCATGACCGCCATGTTGTGACGTCAGCTGTCAGTGCTCTATTGATCTACTATATTAAAGAAATGCAGGTAAAATTGTTGAAATAACAAGCATGAATATTCAGATCAATTCAATACTATGGTTAGAATAATTCCCCCTGAAATCTAATTTCGGTAATTTCCATAATGAAACCATGCCAGATTTATACAGCAATCCCATCATATCTGTATCACAGATCTATGCAATCCATATCAAATCATCGAAATTAAACAATTTTCCCTAATGACATTCGATAAGCTTATCTGCTTTGACACTTTATTGAATTAGCAGCCCCCATTTCCTACCCCTTTGGTGTGATTCACCAGTACAACCCTGCTGGTTATTGTATTGTGCATGGGAACCAGAAATGAGTGATATTGAAAAATTGCTGTATTTTTCGATTATTGAGCTGAGTGTATGGAAGAGAAATGAAATATTTGTTGAAGAAGAGTTGGGAAATGTAATAGTGTTCTTGTTTGAACTGTGATGCTTCATTTTATGAATAAATTGTCAACCGGCTGTGCCCTTAGAAGCAACCCTCAGATATTCTCGATGTAGGGAAGACGCAGCCCTTACCTTTTAACATATGATACTATGAATGAATGAAATTTATTTACAGAATTTTTTTACATAAGTACTACATGGTGTTTTATCTAATTGTTATGTCTCCGCCACAATATTTGTTAACTTGGCAATCACCTGGGAAGAACAGAGTTGTCAGTGAGATGTCATATTATCCGAACTTACGTTTTCATGTTGTTCATATTTAAGAGTTGGTTTTTGATGTAAAGTAAAATACAATTTCATTCAACCAGGCTTGGTTTCGGTACTTTACATATTGACGACGAGGATGGGATAGTCAAGTGAGATCAGTCAACAAATAACCGTTGTGGTTTTGCAATATAAAATGACTTCCCTGGGAAACATCGAACATTTCAACGTGAACAACCCCTTGGGTTGGGAGGCCTACCAGGAAAGAATCGAATTCTACCTGACGGCAGATGATATCGATAGTGATGAGAAAAAAAAGCAGTATTCTTGAGTTTGTGCGGGCCCGAGACATACGAGATTTTACGTTCGTTAACTGCACGGGACAAAGTTAAAGACAAGAAATTTGAAGAGCTAACAAAAACATTGGTGTATCAGATAATGGTTCATTATTTACGTCGGCCGATTATCAAGAGTTTTTACGAAGGAATAACATGCGGCAAGCTTTAGTTGCTCCGTATCATCCGAGTAGCAATAGGCATACTGATCAACTACGTTCCAGAGTACAGTTGGAGAATCTATAGACAGCGGACAATCAATGTCCGCTCAAGATCAATACCATGAAGAAGACATGACAGAACCGATCCATAGTCCAGAGAAGAGCCAACATGAGAACAACCCAGAGTCAACATCAGTTCAAGATGAGCGGGTGTTACCTCACATTAGACGTTCTGCCAGAATTAGGCAACCTCTAGCCTATTTGGGCGATTATGCGGTTCAATGATATTCCGTCTAGAAGGGGAGGAGTGTTATGTCTCCGCCACAATATTTGTTAACTTGGCAATCACATGGGAAGAACAGTCAGAGTTGTAAGTGAGATGTCATATTATCCGAACTTACGTTTTCATGTTGTTCATATTTAAGAACTGGTTTTTGATGTAAAGTAAAATACAATTGCATTCAACCAGGCTTGGTTTCGGTACTTTACACTAATACTACAAAGTTTTTATTTGGATCAACGACATACGAGAAATATTTTCTGTCTTTAGACAATATTTTTTTCAGTTTGATTTTGTATGGTCGTGACGAGTAAATGTGTTTTAATTCGTTCGGTTATTTATTGTATAGTTTTGAGCCGATATAGTGGAAACCTCTTTGACCAAGCGATTTCGGCGTAGCAAGAACATGAATAGAAGATACAATGTTCTGTCTGATGCTATAGGAATGTGGTAAATTATTTGTAATTCGCCTATCAGAGTACAGGAAAGACAGACCTCTGAAACAGAAAATTTGTCTAATGTCCATCACATTAGCACCCCTAAATAGCTGGTCAGAGGAGCACATACGAGGTTTCTTAAGCATGATTTTTGGAATCAATTTCTGAACTGAATCAATGGGTTGTAAATAATTTTTTATGATTCCGCCCTACCCCAAAATACCATATTGTAAAATGGATTCCACAAATACATAATAGATGGTTTTTAGAAGGTGAAGTGTTAGGAATCCAACTAGTTCTTTGAATTTATAAATTATACCTCCTAATTTATTCACAATATTTCGAGCCTGTAGGTCCCACCTCAGGAAAGAGTCAATGTAGACGCCTAGGTATTTGATTGAATGAACAAGTTCAAATGTGTTATTTTTTATAAAAAAACGTTAAATCCATAAGTTGTAGGCTTTCATTTGATCTCTTTAATGGTTTAAATTCCATTTATACAGAGTGTCTGAAAAAAGCGTAGTGACTTGGAAATTTATTTTTCTATCTGTTGCATCTTTCGGATTGTTCAATCTGTTTGTAATCCTCATATTGGAAAATGAATGATCTAATAATCGAATGTAATAATTCTGAAATATTTCTATTATTCTTATTCCAAAAAATACGATTGTCATGATGATGGAGCAATCAAGGATGGTGGGACTTTGTGATTGGTGTAATCCTGAGAAGAATGTTCTGAATCAAACCACCAATAATTTTTTTTTCAAACCGTCGACATATTTTTTTATCGAGATATATTGCCCATTTCATCTACTCAAATACTATGAAACTTCCCCTTACCATAAACTTATCATTTCCCAATGGGTTTTTAATGATAATAATCAACATTCCCCCAGCCATGATATCAATTACAGAGAAATATTTCCGATGTCACATGCCTTTTATTAGAGATGTCAATTGCAATGGTACGTTTTTAAGTAATATGCGGGAGCCAAATCTGATAGGGTGATGTGGAAAGAGAGTGTTGGCGCTGTATAGGGGTGCTCTATATAATAAACTGAATATTAGATAAACCATAACGATTTTTTGTAAATGTTTGCCTCCTGTTAGCATGCTCCTGTTTTGCCTTTGATGAGAAACTATCTGATGCATGAGGATATAGTGAGCAAAAATTAATTGGAACAAGGAACCAGAAAAAAAAAGAAACGATCGCTTGGACAGTTCGAATTTTCAAACGTCTGTGTCAATATAGTTGTGAGTCAGTTTTGTGTCAAGTCGATAATATTATTGATAACAATGTATTTGTCCAACAACCCAAAACAGTCCCTATAACTTTTTTGTTTTTGAAGATATTGGAATGAAATTTGGAAGATCTATATAATACATAAAACTGCATTTTTTGACAAGAGACTCAGCTTCTTGCAACTTCCGGTCTCACCGGAAGTGATATGAAATTTCGATTTTCAAATGAGACACACGGTATAGTTTCACTTGATATTCTGAATACAACCATGCATCATTTGTTACTTTTCGTAACAAACAATTTTTAAAAACGGTTTTCGGTTAAAATGAATCTGCTGGGTAAAATTTAATTTTTAAATTATTATTACTATTTTTTTTTGAAATGCCACATAGTGGTTTGTCAAATGAGAAAAAAAGAGCATTTCATTACGATTAATTTGATACCGCACACTATTAGGTCTCGAAGAAACTTTCGTCAACAGACCTAAATATTACGGTAGATCTTCCTTTTTAAGATTAAAAATAATATTAGAATTCGTCTAGTAACCAAAAACTAATATCTCGTTGCATAAATGATATTATTAACATGTTTTTCAAATAAATAGAGTACACAATAGTTTCCTAATTCAGATTTGGAGAAGTGAGGTAAGATAACATATCGACAAGTAATGGTTTTTTTTCAATACACCTTAATTACCTTGTTCTATCAGTTATGTAGTCACAGGTTACCCAATGTATTTCATTCTTATTTTAATCTGAAATGTTGTTTCATTTTAAGAAAGATCTTAACTATCTTCTCAAGTTTTTTTAACGAAAATTTGTTCTATAACAGTGAAGCGGTATCAACATAATCATAATTAAATTCCCAAAATTTCTATTTAAAAAATAAGTAGTACAAATTCTAAAATTGAATTGTATGTACATAGTAGAAATATTTCGACTGAAAACAATATTTCACAAAAATATAAGCTGAAGCCGAGTTAGGTACTTGTCAAAAAATGCAGTTTTAAGTCGTATACAAATCCTACAATTTTTTTTCTGACACGACTAGCGACTATTTGAAAATAAAATTGTAGGATTAAATCAAAAATAAAATTTTACACAGCAAATGCATCTTAACCGAAAACCGTAAAGTTGTATTTTTCCCAGTACCTACTCTAGGATTAAATTTAATAATTTGAACGTATCCATAGCCCTCTAGACTAAAAATTCAGTCTAGAGGGCTATTCAGAATGTCATATGGAGACAAAAAAAGTGAAAATATACCGGGTGTCTCCTTTAAAAATCAAAAGTTTATATCACTTCCGGTGAGACCGAGTCGCACGAATCTGAGTCACTTGTCGAAAAATGCGGTTTTATGTCGTATACAAGTCTTCCAAATTTCATTTCAATATCTGCAAAACCAAAAAAAGTTAAAGGGGCGAGCCACTTTTCGTGGACACCCGGTAAACATTATAAATTGATAGATGTAGCCGTCACTACGTAGTAGGAGATCATCATGAAAAATGACATTCCTATGTATTTGGATCAGTATTTGTATTTTAAAGAAGATGAGCTGCATCTTAGGATATGGACACATTTTGAAAGGCGTATAAAATAAGTGGTGCGCTTATGGTGCACTTAAAAGCGTCGGAAAGGAAAAAATGAGAGCTGTCATCTTCCTACTCTGTCTTAATTGAAGTAATTCAGTTCTCATTGTGTGCATACTTACAGTAAAAGCCAGTCGCAGCGCCACCCGTGGTGAAACCAATGTTGTCCGACCTACCCTGTCACTAACGAGCAGCAATAACCGCGAAACCATAGCCGACTTGATCTCCTGAGCCGTGGTGAGAAAATCGGTAACACTGCATGGAAAGCAATTTGACGTCCTACTCATTAATTCTTTTAAGTGAATTTCTTCGAAAAACTATAAAAAAAAAACATGAGAATGAATTTTTAGAAAAGAGAACGATGATTAATGTCGTTATTTATTTTTCAATATATTCAACTTCTTACATACGGGAAATCTGTCAAGTTTGGTTTGGAAATTTTCTTGAACTTTTTTTCCTGATAAGTGCAGAAACCACATAGATGATCCCTGATTTTTTTCAGGTTTTTCATTTGAAATCAAACTGATGAAAATAATATGTTATTGGAAGGTACCTACACAAAATGTACCTTCCAATAAAAATCTGAAAAAAATCAGGGCAAAAACCAAACTTGACAGATTTTCCATATATAAGAAATTGAATATATTGCGATATATTGCGATTCGTTTTTTTCCTAGTTTTCTGAATAAGCCGAGAAATTCACATTAAAGAATTGATGAGTAGGACGTCAAATTTGTTTCCATGCGGTGTTGCCGATTTTCTCACCACGGCTCGGGAGATTAAGTCGGATGTGGCGAAACTCGTCTGCAGGTGGTCTTCCCAGCCAAATGAAAGAAAATTTGCTGTATAATTACAATAAGCAATTGCAACTGGGACTTTTTGGAAGAACGTTGCACAAATATCTGTCAGATGTAATTCAATGCCCGTCGTGGTATTAGCCAGGGAAGTAGTTGCTTTCTGTCAATACACATTGTCTGTTTTATTATTTTATTTAAGACTATTATTGGTTTCATAACAATAAGTGTTTCACACTGTTCCCAAATGATTTTCGAATAAAATCGAAACGCATAAATAATAACTCCAATCATTTCCTGAACTCATTCCGTGATATTTCCGCTAGGATTTTTATTGACATTTTCAATTTAGCTTCGACATTGTTTCATGCTCCATAATTATTCATGAAAGTAATCACGGCATCAATATTTCAACAGGAATTATAGTTTTTCAATTAATAACGATGCCATTTTCGTTATTGGTATTGTGAATTGGTAAGTCACACGGAACGATACGAATACTCAATTTGATTGAAAAACATACCTATGGCAAAAAAATACCGATACCTTGTTTGCAGCAATCAAATTGGAAAGGTAGGTAAATGATATTTATGATATAACTGTCGTAAAGACTCATATTACGATATGAGATGGAATATTTGTCAGACGAGTCCTTTTATCGTACATATAAATTTACGATACAAATATTGTACAATATTTTACCTACCATCAATAATCCTAAATATCCCCTCAAAGATAGTTAACAATCTTCAAAACAATGATCTTATAGAGGAAGAGCCAGCAACGTTTTTCAAGTTGTAATTTCAGAAGCCTAAATTTAACAATACGTCAGTTTCAATTAATTCATCATAAACTCTGATCATATTCATGATCCAGTATCGTAGTGGAGTAACAGTGTCGTAATGAAGTTCCAGTGTCGTAATGAACCCTCATGTTTATGTTCCAGTGTCGTAATGGAGAAAGTGTCGTAATGAAGTTCCAGTGTCGTGATGAACCTCATTAAGATACTCATATCGGTATTGTTATGATTGATATTATGTACTTATGGTAGGTGAACGATATAATATCTCTTTCTGATTCAGGCTGGATTTTTCCACGAAGGAAAGTTTTATAACGTTTGCATTTTTACAAACGTTAATTTTTACCTTTGAACATGACAATATGAATGAAACAAAACACCAACTAGGTGTATTACGAATATTTGTTTGAAGGTTGTAGACGATGTAATTTTAATATGAAACCACGAAGATAAACACCTAGAGGACAGTACCCTGTCGTGTCTCTTTCTGAAAGCTGAAAGAACAGACACTGGCATTCTCACCTTTGTTTAACGAGAAGGAGACATACACAGAACAACTACGGCCATTCACCAGAATTCCTTGAAGGTGGCTTTGTAAGAACATTGGTGGAGAGAGTGGTGTGTATTTGCAATAACCACGAGTCTCTGGATGCGGAAATGAATTACATAAAAATGACCTAAGCCGAAACGGATACCGAAACCGAGACCGAGACCAAGACCGAGACCGAGACCGAGACCGAGACCGAGACCGAGACCGAGACCGATACCGAGACCGAGACCGAGACCGAGACCGAGACCGAGACCGAGACCGAGACCGAGACCGAGACCGAGACCGAGAACGAGACCGAGACCGAGACCGAGACCGAGACCGAGACCGAGACCGAGACCGAGACCGAGACCGAGACCGAGACCGAGACCATCAGGCTGCGTAGTGTCTCCTGGCATACGAGCTATTCATACTCATACGAAGACCAAGGCCAAGACTCGACTTTCGAGACCAAAACCAAGACCAAGACTCTCTCCCAAGAGTGTAACCTACCAATTTTTGTTAATATTAAAGTACATACAGCATTTTCCGGAAAATGAAGAAAAGCTGAAAAATTAAAAAAAAAATTATTTTTGTTTAATTTTAAACTACATTAATTACCATTATTTTATGAAATTATTCAGTACGTAATATAAGGTGTAATAACGAAAATATTACGAACAGTATATTATTTTATAGTATCATTTGTAATAAACTGTAATTTTGTTCATCCTCGTGTATTATGCCGTCTAAGTTAAGTACTTATGGTTCATCTTCACCTTCGTCTTTATCTTCAAATTCATCTGGTTCAAAGCTTTCTGGAACGGCAAGCAGTTCGAGTGGTAACGGATCTCCTTCAATCCAATCAAACTCAAGTTTACCATTCTCCAACTTCCATCCATGTCCCACTGGAGTTGATGTGGCGAGTTTAGCTACATATTCGTAATTTCATAGGTAAAATTGGTAGCTGACACGTTTTATGTGGTTTTCTAATGACGTTTTGTATGGGGGAAGTACACTTGAATCCACACCTTTATTATTGGACAGAGAAAATGCAGTTGTGGGAAAATACTCTTGTGAAAACGAATGAAACCGTAGTTTGTTTATACAACTGTACAAGCAACAGACGAAATCTTCCAAGCTGGTCAGTCCGTGATGCTCCTAATGATGTAAGGATAGGTGCAAACTTTGAAAACTTTTCCAATTCAGATTTCACTGGGTGGCGGGTACATTTATGGCCCTTCTTTCCGTTTTTAGGTAATTTCTGATAATTATTGAAATATATGGAACCTGCACATGAGAACCTCAGTTTTTAACTGTATCGCACTTCAAAGCTTCCTCTGGTAACTTCTGATGTCGTTTGTCAGTTGTTATGATTTTAGTTTGAATTTCATGGACAAATTTGTTCACTTTTCAACCGATTTTCAATTTTGAAGATCGTTGTTATCCCAAATTGCGTGCTTTTCCAGATAATCATTAAAAAAATGTACAGGGTGTGATTTGGAAAAAAAACTTGGGGTCACTTCCGGTTAAACCGGAGGTAGTGAATTTTCAGTAGTGGCGTCAAAATATGCGCATTCAAGTACTATAGCGACATACCAAATTTGAAATCTGTATCTTCAAAACTATAGAAAAATTGGGGGGCGTACCTCACCTCGTGATCACCCAGTATATACTATAAAAAAAGGGTCTAATAATTTTAATTTCATCAGTGAGTTGCAGTAAACTTCCGGGAAAATATACTCAGATGTAGACGCGGATCTGTGGGTTAGTTTAATTTAGAAAAATTGGTACTTAAGGTATATAATATATATGCGATTCATAGTGCTTTTTCTTATTTTTAAAATGGAATGTCACATCAAGACAACAAATCATCTGATCCTCCCTGTAAAATACTTCTTAAATCATATTCTTCACGTTCCTTCCTATAGGACAAAACGATGGTGTTAAATAAATCAACTTTAATTGAGCGTATTTGTTCCATTATAAAACGTGACAGGCGACTTGATTGATTATTCAATAACGTTACAGTATTTTGGCCTCTGTTGTGATTCTCTCTATCACTCATTTATTCAGATCGGACACAGATGCATTCCTACATAGCGTCATCGAGATCTAGATAGTGTCGCATTATATTCAGTGGATGAGGTCGTTGGAATCCATTGTGAAAAATAACGCAACAATAATTCAAATAGATATAATTCATTTCTTGAATCAGTGAGTTTATTTTCTCTACTAAGTGTGAAGAAAAATATAAATTATTGATGAAAAAATTTGGGAATGAACCAAAATTTTCTCCATGTTTCTCCAAGCTTCATGTTCCCCATTCTATAGGTATGCCTACTGTCACCTCTATAATCGCCAGTAGGCACCCTAATTGCAGTACTCTACCAATGAGGGAGGCATGTATTCATCCCCCGTTTTCTCTCAGTAACTGCTTTCTTGTTTAATATTTGCACATATTCTACAGAGTGACCCATTTTAAAGCGGGCCACCTATCTAAAACTGTTATTTATTATCCGATTCAGGAGTTTTTTTTCAATAGATAGAGCATCAATAGTTCCAGTTGAGTGACATACATTCGAAATAAAAATAAAAATAATAAAAGGCCTACTTCGAATTTTTTCAAGGTCAAAAATCCAAAAAAACATACAAGCGATTATACTTTAGATAGAATTTGACGGCGCCACTGGATTCACGACATTCTCAAGTGATTTATGATATGAAAATTATGTCAATAAATCAAACCTTTACCTCAATTTCAGAACTTTCATCAAAATTTTGACTACACCACTGTATTCAGAATACTTCGAAATACATTTGGTCAGAATTTCATCAAAATCTGTTCATAAATGAAAAAAATATAACATTTGAAAATAGTGGAATTTTATTTTAAATTCCTAAAATTCCACTAATTTCGAATTTTATTATTTTATAATTTTTTTATTCATGAACAAATTTCGATGAAATTCTGACTAAATATATTTCGAAGTATTCTGAATACATTGGTGTAGTCAGAATTTTGATGAAAGTTCTGAAATTGAAGTGGTGGGTTGATTTATTGACAAAATTTTCAAATTTTATACCCAAATAACTATTTTATTGATTTTACAGAAGTGTATTCAGTTTTGTGCCAGTTTTTCGTGAAATTTAAAAATGATTCAATTTTCGAATGCAGGAAAGTTGGATATGATAATATATGGCGAAGCAAGAAGGGATGTACAGAAGCATTCGGAAATTGAAACATTTTTCAATTTTACGAAAAACCGGCACAAAACTCAATACACTTCCGTAAAATCTGACAGGTTTTCTGACAAATCGATGAATACTCGTATAATTGCATTTATTTTGACGTTTTCATGGCCCTCTTTATCATATGCCATGAAGATGCTGTGGTTCATCAGTATTCAAGGGAAACTATGAGTGTGCTATATGGCTGAATTTAAAATTTGATGCAGACGATTTTTAGGGGTGAACCCCTTGCAACTTTTTCGAGTAATTTTTATTTTCTTTCGATTGACTCGAAATTCACAATACATACTAATTCGATCATTCTGAATCGATTGGCGTTCGCAGAATTCGTCTATCTCTAACCGTTCTCGAGTATGTTAGCTCTAAATCAGTTTTCAAATGGTTTTTTTGGCGTGAAAAATATTTCTGATGAGTTTTCGACATTTTCGTTCAAAGATTCGAAATCAGCTCGTCGAAATACGTTCGGGGACGAAAATTTGAAATTCGAAAAATGAAAAATAAAAAAGTTCAAAATATTTATCTATTATGATATACTCGACTTTTTTGTCCGTTCATTTTTTTTGTTCAAATTCTTAGTATATACTAATTCGGCCATTCTGAATCGATTGGCTTTCGCAAAATTTGTCTATCTCTAACCGTTCTCGAGTTGGTCCACTCTGCCGCCAAAAATATTTCTGATGAGCTTTCAATATTTTGTTGAAAATTTCGGAATCAGCACGTCAAAATACGTTCGAGGACAAAAAATTTTAATTCGAAAAATTAAATATAAAAAGTCTTAGAAAATTGGATTTTTTACCTTAAACACCCTTTTCTGGTTAAATCGTATATGTGAGCATATAAAAATCATACATTTTTGGAATGAGCATAAAATTTTACATATACAGTCCGAATTTCAAGTCGATGTGACGACTTGGTATTTTTCATGATTTTTAGGGGTGAACCCTTGCAACTTTTTCGAGTAATTATTGATTTCTTTCGATTGACTCGAAATTCACAATACATACTAATTCGGCCATTTTGAGTCGACTGGCGTACGCAGAATTTGTATATCTCTAACCGTTCTCGAGTTGGTCAGCTCTCGACATTATTGTTGAAATATTCCGAATCAGCACGTTAAAATACGTCTATAATTTTAAATTCACAAAATGAAAAATAAAAAATCTCAGAATATTTTATTTTTCATCTTAAACACCTTTTTCCACCTAAATCTTATACCTGAGCATATAAAAATCATACATTTTTGGAATGAGCATAAAATTTTACGTATACAGTGCGAATTTGAAGTCGATGTGAAGACTTGGTATTTTTGATGATTTTTTAATTTCTTTTGATTGACTCGAAAATAACAATACATACTAATTCGGCCATTTTGAATCGACTGGCGTTCGCAGATTTCGTCTTTCTATAACCGTTCTCGAGTTGGTCAGCTCTGAATTAGTTTTCAAATGTTTTTTTTCGCGCGAAAAATATTTCTGATGAGTTTTCGACATTTTCGTTCAAAGATTCGGAATCAGCACGTCAAAATACGTTCGGGGATAAAAATTTGAAATTTAAAAAATTTAAATTTAAAAAGTTCAAAAAATTATTTATCATGATATACTCATTCTGCATATAGTCATTAAAAAATTTGGAGTGCCATTCGAAAAAGTTGGCGTCGGTGTCGCGACGCCCTAAGGGATGACGCCCATTAATGAATATCTACGTAAAGAAGAGAGCCCTTTGAAATCAAAAACATTTGTTTTTACGAAATATAGATATCCTCCTCAATTTTCCAGATATTTGCCCTCGGAGTTTTATATGGGACACCCTGTAAAGTTGAAATAACCCCTGGTATATCGTAGACTAATTTGACAAGCCATTGATTCCTAGTTACAGTATATACTACTCGGAAAATAACTTTTTTTCACTCGACTAAATCTTATTGAACTTCAGGAATATTGGCAAAGAGTAGAATTTCGTTTTAATATTGAATAGGTCTTGATATATCATTGCAGTTCGGACATATTCAAGAAATATATCACAGTTTCCATCCGTCACGTTGATAAGGGGTCCACTTTTCTCCGTCTCAATTTGAATATTTACGGCTCCTAAGCAAAAGTCTTGCACCAGAAATCAAAGATTCATTCCGACCCACATGTTTTGGAGAAATTACTATCTGAAGCACGTCCCTGTAAGTGCCAATATGGACCAAGGAGCAAGGAGTATATATCTTCGTACAACGGTCAAGATGGACGCCACCCAGCCATTTGAATTCACTTTTCTCTGCGTACATCATGTCCGAGGAAGATCCACCATGCCGTATAATGCTCCTGGGAATGCCAACCTGGTCGACAGAGATAATAAAGAAGTATGTAAGACTGCTTCGATAAAAGATTGATGGAGCAAGTGGAGCGATGTCTTTTTGAATGTTCCGGTAGCATCGGGAAATTATTGGCATGCATTTATCGATTCAACATTATGACTAACACGATCTAATAAAGTTACTGATGTGATAATGCTGAATTGATTCATTCAATAATTCATTATTATTGAATAATTCATTTGTTCTCGAGTGAAAGGAATTAAATTTTGCCACTTACAGCATCATTCATGTAGCACACAGAAATACTATCAGTCACTCACTCAATCAATCATTCAATCAATTTATTTACAGTGGTGGTAAATAAATAATACAGAGCGCCCAAAAAAAAATTCCCTTGTGCATGGGTGTAGGTATTTACAGTTTACCTACTATCAATATGTAATGTCATTACGATACTGATATGAGTTTCGTAATGAGATATTTCACCGCACTAGTGCGGTAAAGTAAAATTCATTTGTTTCTCTTTTTAAATGTCAGTCTATTTAATGGAAAAGGATAACAAGAATTAATTTATTATAAATTTGAGTATATATCTCGGGATTTATCAGGTAATAAGGTTTGAATTTTTTTATTTGTAGCGGATCCTATATCTGAATCTATTCTCTAATGGTCTGAAATAATGTCGATGAAATTTTACTATATTGGAATAAACGTGTCAAAGTTGACAGTTCGCAAAATAAATCAACAATGGGCGCAACGCTTGCTTGTTGCATGATTCTAATATCATTAATTTAAAGAATATTGACTAATTTTTTGGTAAATAATTAACATTATTGATAGCAGGTAAAATATTGTACAATATTTGTGTCGTAAATTCATATTACGATAATCAAACTTGGCCTAAAGGCCTCGTTTGACAAATATTCCACCTCATATCGTAATATGAATCTTTACGACACATATCGTAAATATCTATTACATTTTACAATGGGGTTATATTACGGATGGATATGCAGTATCACACATAAAGTTCGCGACATATGGAAGTTTTTTTCATTGATAGATATAATGAAAATCTGACTCCACAGTTAGTTTGTGCTTGGGAATTAGTGAAAAAAAGCCTTTCCTTTTGTCATGTGCTACTCTATACCTGTCAAATTTTACATTTTTTTTCAAAAATCCTCTAACAATCAGTTTTTTTTGAAAATTTCGACAAAAGTCAAACGAAAAAGTTGGTCGGTTTCCAATTTTATAACTTTGCTCAAAATTTGAAATATCTACTGTCACTCCGATTTTTTTCCAATTTTTTTAATTTTTCGAATATTTTGCTTTATCGATTCGGGAAGATGATTCAAATTTCATGATTTTGATGACAATGAGACTTCAACGTCATATCTTGCCTAGAAAATACCCACATTGGTCTGTTACCCGAAAAATAAACAAATTCACCTCCAGAAATTCGTCTTTGTTGTTGCAAAGTTTATCTATATTTTTCACTTCATTGTTAAACTAATGAGGATTCTCAATATATGGATGTAAATTAATATGTCAGTGATTGAATAAAAAAATTTCTTTCCATTCTTATTACACTCGTACTTATTTTTTTTTAATAGAATTTTATTCAGTTTGATAACAAGAATTAATTTATTATAAATTTGAGTATATATCAGGGATTTATCAGGTAATAAGGTTTGAATTTTTTTATTTGTAGCGGATTCAATATCTGCCGATAATGCCGATGAAATTTTACTTTATTGAAATGAACGTGTCAAAGTTGACAGTTCGCAAAATAAATCAACAATGGGCGCAACGCTTGCTAGTTGCATGATTCTAATATCATTAATTCAAAAAACTTTACGAAATATTATTATTTGCTCGAAAACTACATACATCGAACATCGAACTCATCTGCAGCTAACGGGATACAAAACTGTGGAAAAAGGAATACGAGTATAATAAGAATAAAGAGAATTTCATTGAAATCTCGTATTTATCAAAATTATGAAATTTGAGTCACATTCCGTTCGATTCGATGAAGCGAAAGATTCGAAATATTAAAAAAATTGGAAAAAATCCGAAGTGACAGCAGAAACTCCAAATTTCGAGCAAGGGTATAAAATTACAAAGTGAGCAATCTTTTTATTTGGTATTTTTCGGAACTTCCAAAAAAACTTGATTTTTGAGGATTTTCGAAAAGAATGTCAAATTTAACCGGTTTAGAGTAACACGTGACAAAAAAGAGGCTGTTTTTCTCAAACCTACTGCGTAGTCAAATTCTCATTATATTTGTTAATAAAAAACTTCCATATGTTGCGGACTTTACGTGTGACACTGTACAATACATTATAAATACATTTGTGAATATTAAAAAATAAAATAAATATGGTTATCTATGTTCAAATACACAGCAAGAGGCATACTGAATCTGACTTCCTATCAATTTCTAGATGCATATATAATTAGAATGGAATAAAAATGTAACGTATTCAAAAACATTATAAGAAATGCTCGAATGTCAATTTTTGTGTTGAATGTGACTTCACTTCAACTACAATTGAAATGTGCAGGGTGACTCACTTGCGTTTTTTGAATGGAGCACCTTTTTTTCATATTCAGGGATTTTGACTAATGAATGAATCTCGGAATGAATTATATAAGCTACATTCTGAATTTCTTCAAAGGGCCTTGAAAAAACTTATAATAGTTGATACGTTAGAGGTATGAATTTAGTACACTTTTAAATTGTATGGAAATATAATACAGAGCAATTCATTCAGGTGCAATAGTAACAAGGTTATTGTCAATAAAGCAGCATGTATATTTCAAAAAAATATTAATTGGCTCATAACAAATATATGACGTTGAAACAATAAAACTGAAAGGTATTTCCGTTTTATCGTACACAAAATTGTTTAAAATGTTTTTCATTTACCTACTTGTTGGCATTAACGTAATCTGTACAAAACTTCCGGATAACATTTGCATTTCTCTTCTATCTTTGAGATTTTCAATATTATATGTCTTATAAACATACACTTTATTGTCGAAAAAGGCTTAGGTCGGGAAATCTAACGGCGTTAGGTCTAGTGACCCAGCTGGTCACTCCAGATCACCTCTTCGTTAGTCATATTGAGAACAGTTTCGTTTGTATAACCTCTTACAGGAACAACTTAATGGAGTGGTGCCCTACTATTCAACTAAATGAATGAATGAATTGATTATATGAATTTTTTGCCATATTTCCCTTAATTATATTTATATATTATATTTATTATATTGTAAATTTCAGTGTCAACAGACCTTTGTAACAGGATGAGAGCCAGCCAAAAGAGGGGGTGATAAGTGACAAAGTGTCTTTTGTTATTCCGTAGTTGGAAATCTGTACGAGGAGTCTAAATTATTCTAGGGTCTAGAGGCCAACTACGATTTTCGTTGTTCTCCTATTAAATAGGTTATGTTATTGCCAGACACGCTGGTCCATTTGTCGTATAATGTATAGCCAATACACTTGTGTTGGTGACGCGAAACATGTTTTTACATATTTCATTCCTCTACGCTTTTTGTATGTCCAAATCCGCTGCAAGTGCAATCTTATGATGGTTCAGTGTTTTGCTGATTCCTGTTACGAAGTTCTTGAGGGAAAATTTCTTGATTTTCCAGCCAGTATGCCTAATATTAAATATTAAGGATGAATTTTCGGAATATAAATCCCTCTACCGTCCAATTAGTCCAATACTAGACTGGGTCTGAATGATCTCAAGGAAAATCTCTGTTATAACTTTTTATTTCGGGTTCTTCAATTGCAATTTGATTTTTTTTGCATCCTGCAGCGTGTCTGGATGTTAAATATCTTAAACAGATTTTAAAAGTAATAGTATAGTTCTACAAAAAATGATAATTTTTCTATTTGAATGTTTATAACAAATTAATAGTCCAAACCTTAACAAAATATAACTACCGGACTTGAATGCCCGAAAAACATGTATCGGTCATGTGGATTTTTCTTTATCCATAAGTGACTCAACTTCCCTAGGTACATTGACGTCATATCCAATCTAGGTTGTAATGCAAGTTTGATACCCTCATTGAAACAGGTTATAATTTTTTTTTCTTGAAATGTTTTTTTTTTTATCATGTTTCGATACTCGTTCGTAAGAAAAACGCACTGTATTCTAAAAGGTGATGAAACCACTGACCTGGAGTATATCGGGCTAGAAAATCGAAAGATCTGGAGGGCCAGAAGGAAATAAAACGGAATTTAATCAACAGCAGCACTTGTCAAATTCGTAACACACAAACCAAACACGTTTATGACGGTGATAGAAAAGTAATAGAGAGACCTACAAAGCACTGAGCCTGCCAAGTTTGGACATGTTATGTGCATGTTTTATTTTTTAATCCCATCCCCTATAGTTTATTCACTGGAATTGGACTTGAGTGGAGTGTGGTCTCCCTGTTTGACGATACAAGATGTGTCGTACTCAACAATGTTATGACATATTCAGGAAAATATATAGTCCGTCTCGAAAAGTGTGCCACACATAAAACCCGCTATAGGACCCTGGAGATGGCGCTGTTTTTATAGTGCAATGTTTAGCCTAGACATTCGTAGCATAAGACAAAGCATTTCGATTTAATCGTCTGCACTGATGATTGGCAATAAGCTTTCAATCCTGCCCCAAAGTATATAAAAGAGAAGAAAAATATTCTCCACTGATAATTGAAAAATATGAATTGAAAATTGAAAAATCCTATGATAAAGATTCTTTTGTCATACCTAACACAAAACAATTTTGAATTCTGAACTACATCTAATAGATATTGTAGAAAGACCTATTCAATTTAACTAAAAAAATCTGAAACTGAAAATTTGCCTTTTTATTCAGATATGATTTTTCAATCATCAAGTTTGCATTAAAAATTTATACAGATTTCATTTTTCGAGGTGAATGACCCCTGTTGAGTCATGTCTGTGAATTTGGTGCAAATTGCAGTGCTTCTGGTTTTTCTTGTGTGGAGATCTCAGACACCTCATTATCCGGATTCAGTGTCCCTTGCGGTGTCCTGTCTGCAAATTTCATGAAATTTGCAGCACCTTCTGATTTGTATTGGGTAGAGACCTCGTTTTTCGAACTCAACACCCCGTTCTGAGTCATGTCTGCAAGTTTCGGAAAATTTGCGAAGTCTTCAGTTTTGTAATGGGTGTAGATCATATTTTTCAGAAACAGTGATGTGTAGTCCAGTCCCTGTCTGTGAATTTTGGTTGATTTGCAGAACCTTCAGACTCACCATGAATAGAGAACCACAAATAATCTTATTAGTAAATTCAAGCTTTCACTTCCACTGACAAACCCCGATCGACGCAATTTTCATTTCCGTTAAAAAAACAATTTACATCGGTTATCGCTGTCTAGGACTATTGGCAACGCTGTACAGTAAGAATAGAATAGTGACAATAATTATGTGCAACATCTGGTGGACAAATGCACAACTATTTTTGTCGTTTTGTTCATTTACTACAGAGGCAGCACTTATTGGAGGTTTCAGTTATCATTTTTATTTTTGAAAATCACTATTAAAAATAAAAATCCTCTGATTTCAAGTCAGAAAAGTAGTATGGATAGTTCCTTAATGTTCACTCTGCTAAATTTCATATAAATTTCATTTGCCAAAGCGATTCTTCTCAGCTGTCTTTGATTTCATAACAAGCTTTCCTCAATTTTTGAGATTGTGAGAGAACGATGAAGTAAAACATTCCTGATTTTCTCGTACTTCGATATTGATATGCATATTTTAAATGGAATCTGATATAATATGGTGTTTGAGAAAACTTGAACAATCCTCTAAAAATGAAGTTTTTACTTTTTTTCTAGGAAACTGTGTATCAGATTTTCTTCTACATCTCTGTAGTAATTTTATTTGAATGCCCAAATAACTGACATTTTTATCAGAATTTTTTAACTACCAGTTTATTTTTTTATGGGTTTACATAAACCTTAGCCATGAGCGCCATCAGATTTTCGTCGTATCGATTTCAAAAGGATAGGCTTCTATAGAGGACCTTTGATTCTATGTAACTATGTCTGCGGCAGCACCTCAAGATTCTTTTCGGGGGTAATACCACGAGTGGTCGCAATACTATCGATAATTCTGTCAGAAATCAACGAGATCAAATTGCTTGGTAGGGACGAGTGGTGTTACCTCAAAGCAATTTGATCGAGTTAAAGATTTCTGACAGAATTATCGATTGTATTGTGAGCACGAGTCGTATTTATTGATATAATTTCACGAACCAACCAAGTTATTATTTGAAATTTGATCGAGTAAACAAAGTGAATTCTTCAATAGTTGCAACTAATGAATAATAAACATGAAGTCTGTCAACCTGACGTTTATGTCATATTAGATTACAAGATGTATCATTGCTGTTTATATTTGTGGTTGACTTGACGACGTGGTCTTTCCGGATCGGAAAGAAAGGAAGCGAAAGGAAGCGTGTACTTTCGCGAAATCCCATTCTGATTGGTCCTCATATCGCAGGAGACGCGACTTTAATATAGTGAGTGAAATTGTCATGGATAGTCAAACAGGCTGCAGTAGTATTTCTCTTCCATTAAAATTTGAAGCAATCTTCATCCTATCGAAATTAATTTGGTATAAAAAGAAAGATAAAACGTTGCTTCAAATTAACTGCATTTTTGGGACATTTTTGAGATATTTTTGTGAAAAAGTGGATTGAAAATTCATTATCCCTTACAGCACGTACGTAGAATCAAACTTTCTCTATAAGCCTGTCCTTGTTTGAAATCGATAAGACGAACCGTTTTTGAGTTATCAGTTGACTTTTCTTAAATGACATCGTCCACCGATTCCATAAGCCACCCCGTCGTTCATTTCAGGATTCTATGTCCTTGTACTTCAACGGACAGAGTTTCATATGGGGTACCTACTGACTACGCACCAGCTGAGTGCTTGGCAAAAACTACGTTAACAGAACCCAGAAATTGGAGGGGTATTGCAGTTGAAAAAGGGCCGGAGAAACACTTTATATCTGGTAACCAATAAGAATTCTCGAGAGAGTCGTGCAGGTGTCTACACACCCCACGTATGACATTACAGGACGCATTGTTTTAAAAAGGGGGCAATGTAATGAATTCGAAGCCAGCCCTGGATCTTAAACATTAAAGCTCTAAATAATCATAACGCATGATGTTTTGATACAAAATAGATTTCTGTAATAACATGTTTTATAACCGTCCTATGATTTGGGCGAGAAGGTTTTATTATTTGAAAACATTCCTGCGAACCTTCATAGAAGTGTGCCCTCGTACACTCGTTGCAGATTCATAGGGGTATGGATGCTGTTACAGCAAAACAGTCCCGTCGTAGCAGTGATTGTTATGGTCCTCAGAACCTCATGAGGGCCATCATAAAACAAAATTATTACCTACTTGGGAGTGGAAATGAGTTCAAGTTCTGAAAGCCATACCAAATGGTTTCATTTTATCTTCTACACCCATACTGCAATCCAAATAATCGCTTTGTCATTTATCGCAGTTTTGAGTGAACATATTTCTTCCTAAAAGCCCAAACCATAATCCTTATCTAACAGAACTAAAAACTTTTCAATACTTTCAAAATAACAATAGCGAACAACACTAAAAGAACATCATATCGCGTAGAAAGGATCTGTAATGCCCACACTTTAAAAAATTCCATTATATATTCAATGAAAAAACTTTCCGAGGACGAAGTGGGTCCATCTTTCTTATCCCAATCGAGTTAGTGACAACAATTTTTACCTTACCTCGGCCATTATCTCCAATCCGAAACCTCATAATATGCAAACTTCCGAGAACAAACACTGTATCGGTACTTCGATGAAACTTTGTTACAAAACGCCACAGTTGCGGTAGATAAAAGTTTTCCGCGAGGCTGAAAAAGTCCCAACAGCCATTATAGCCCTCTAATGTTCAGACAGACACAGATAGTGCTCGGAGCATAGCGTCTTCACAAATTTTAGGGGTGTCTACGAGTACAGTCTCTTTCATAAAAATTACCAGCCGTTTTCGATTGGCGTTTGGTTCTCGTTGCGGTTGACGTTGACAGTGGTTCAGCTTTTGGTTCAATTGATGACGTCATGGTTAACAAGAATGTATAAGTTTGGCAATGAAGAGGCCGAATACTAGTCCGAGAAGGTGCAAGTAAGGCCCTGAATGGCCCAGAACCATTTTGCGGTATAGCAAAATATGTCAGGACCAGCTGGCTCAGAGGTTGAGAATGTCGCGTTCAAAACCATTGACTGCTGGTCGGATAGGTTCGAATCCTAGCGACTAAAGATTTTTATCTGATGGCCCGAGAAAGTGCTAGGAATCGCACGTTGAAACGTGAGACCTCGTTAATCCTTGGCTCGCACAAGTTTCGATTTTTGAGGGCTGCCGTGCGTAAGGGGGCGACAGCTGATTAACGGAAAAAACAAATTTTAACAATGTACTAAAAACAAATACCAAATCATGGATCCCACAGAAGTCTCAAGAATGAGATTTTTTTAGAAAAAATCTGACTACACATAATCGATAACAAAGTTTTGAGGAGAGAAATTTGAAAATTATACCGTTTAATCAACCCACCAATTTAGTTTCAGAACTTTTATTAAAATTCGAAATACATCACTGTATTCAGACGGTCTTGATATATCACTGGTCCAAATTTTATCGAAATCTGTTCATAAATAAGAGAATCATAAGATAATGAAATTTGAATAATATGCGTTAATGGAATTTCAGGAAAATGTCATTTTATCTCATAATTTTTTCGAAAGATGAAAGTGAACCCACTAGTAGTAGTAACGGATAAGCCCAAATTCATTTTGATCGAGATTGTCGAAATATTAAGAAACAGTGAAAAGGCCATAGAGTCATAGTCGAGATCGAGATCAACTTTGAAATGTACATTTTGTGGTCACTGTTCAGTCACATTTGATACATTCTGGGACATTTCTCATCCGATATTACGGAGAACAGGGACTGTCCATTCAGTAATCTTTATTTGCAACAGTGATTGTAGTAAAGCGCCATTTGATCCCATTATTTGTATCCCACCCCTGACACCAATTTCAACAACGATGGCTCTTTCAATTATTTATCGTTGCTTCATTTTATTTTCCTCGTGTGATTGTGTACTAATGTTGAAATTTTCAACTAAGTATTTCTATTAACATACCATTTTTTTTTGTCGGGGTGAAGAATTCCTGAATTCCAATTCTATTACGTTTTCTGGACTGTGTTATTCTTTGAAATATTTTTCCATGCAGTATTTTGAAAATAATTAGAATAAAAATTCTTGTGGAAAAAACTGCCGGTCCTCTAGGAGAGTAGCCACTCCCTTCTATCAAAATGCTAACCACGGATGACACTCTGTGGTCGGAAATAAATCAAAATTTGTTCAATATCTGTGCAGAAAAATGGCTAATAAATATTGCAGGTGCATCACTGCATGCATTTTTTATTAATAATGATAAGAGGGTCTGAATGGCATTTCACGAGGGTGTTTATTATGATTTGGATATAAATTATTTAACGAAATGGACCCAAAAGTGAACTAAGATGATAGGGGATGCTCCGAATGAGACAAATATGAATAGGTGGATGATATATGGCTGCGTTATGAGGCCCAGAGGAAATAGAGCATGACTCATACTTTCAGCAGAATACATTTTTAACAACAGATTTAGCATATTTCCCGTTTCCATAGTAACAGTATTTCATCTAATATTCTCGTTAAAACTAATATGTTATTATTTCATTATAATTTTTATTAATATATTATCATCATGAAATTCAAGTATTAACATCGTTCCTTGATATGTGTAATGAAATTTAGTTTTTTCGGACAACTGGAAGTCAAAGGAATTTAATTTGAAGATTCATAGTATTATTATTATGAAATCTTGTATTGTCGTCTATTCTTGATATGTGTGCAAAATATTAGATTATTCAGACTATTGGAAGTGAGTAAAGATTAAATTTGAAAATTTACATTATTATTATTATTGTTATAATTACATTATTATCATTATGAGAACGGTCCTGGATATGTTTGCCAAATAACAGATTATTTCCCGAAACTTTCTTAGTTGCTATAGTAACAATTAAAATACATGCCTTTAATTGGTCAAAAATGGTAGAAGTGGAATTTTCAGCAATAATAACACAAGAGGTGGTAATTTTTTGACAATTTTTTAACTAGATGCACGAATCTTTGTTGCTATAGAAATCTCACGAGTGGACGAAGTCCACAAGTATGATTTCTTATTAGCAACAATGACGAGTGCTAATCTAGTTAAAATTATATATCTCAAAAAAATTATAACCACGAATGTAATCGGCTTGATTATTTTTTACCGGACACTTGTCAGTTTTATCTTGACAACCAAGTCAATGGGTAACTATCTTATGCGCATTATTATTAGTTAAAGTTCTCATTTTTTTATTATTATCACATTATCATTTTGGAATTCCTGAATTGTTGTTGTTGGTGTTGTTTGTTGGTTAAAATCTTCATTATTTTTATTATCATTACATAAAATCTCGTATCGTCATGAGTCCCTGATATGTGTGCCAAAATTCAAATTATTTGGTTGACTGAAAGTGGATGAAAGATATCATTACATTGTTTGTTAGTTGCAAGTCAAGCTGATAAAAGCGTGTTGATAAGCCAGGAAACACACTGATCGACTAGGACCGACCGTCCGCGACCGTCCACTTACGACCAACATTTTCAAAACGTATATTCTTATCGTACAACTCACACTGTATAATCGCCATTGACCGTCCTCGACCGTTTTTCAAAGACCATGTTCGAAATTGTAGTCTGCTGGAAATTATGGTCGGTGTCACACTATCCTGACGTAATGTCATTTTGACACACATTTATGATGAACTTTTGACTTTTCACATTTCACATTTTGACAATTCACATAACCTTTCGAATGTCAAATTAATGTCAGATTTACAAAATTATTCTAGTCGTCGGTCGTGGATGGTCGATCAGTGTGACTTTGAAAGTTTTCATTGATCTATTTCTACTTTTGGTCGTAGGTGGACGGTCGCGGACGGTCGGTCCTGGTCGATCAGTGTGATTCCTCACTAATGAAAACGTAGTATAGTAAAGTAGTAAAGACATTGGGTGTTATGAATGAAATCTAGTAAATGCTTTTACTATAGTTTTATCTTTCTCATTAATCAATAAAATGAATAGGTCTGTTTCAAGAAATCTGAATAAAAGGATTTGCTCAAGGTTTATTCATTAGACCCAATTCTTCACACTCTGACGTGATCAGTTCAGTGACAAAAATGATAATTTTGATGATCTCTTTCATCTTTTTACGTTTCGCATTCTAAATCATATATATGACACTTGAAAATGGCAAGTTATGTAGTGGAAATTCACTAATATATCCCAAAAACGATTTGGTTGCCATGGATCCCTTAGAGAAAATTACCTCTTTATCCTGTAGGTAATCTGTTTCGTTTTCAATTCCACTAAAATGAGAGCAAATGCAAAAAAGATTACCGCAGCACATGAATGATTAAAATAAATCGAGCTATCCGAATTTCCTGGCCCATCAATTATTTATTCTGAATAGACCGAGAAATGTATAAGTCGGAGGGGCACATTCCCTGGAGTCCAGACGGGCACAAATCTCACTTAGGTAGCCATGGGTAACAATGATGGATCGCCACTAGCTAGCGACAATAACATGCAGGAGTCCAGGAGGCTCCTGTTATCAAAGTGCAGGATCGTAAATATAGCGCAGTCGGTGCATGTAAGAAATTCCTACAATTTTTTTTAGAATAAATATCACAGTAGTTATTAAAGCAATCAAAGAAATGGAGGGTTAAATCAAACTCTCTAAATTTATTCTAAGGATTGGTTGCTTGAAAATTCTTCAACTATGTAGTATGCTTTGGTTATCAGTACATTTTTCAAATAAATTTTGAAGAGTCTAATTTCCAGATTCTTCAATCTATTAAATAATTTTTCCGTCGACCGTTCATTTATGATGTATTTTAACGCACTCAAAATCGTTGATTAATGACCCCTGTTAATGAATGATTTTCTATTAATCAACGATTTGATTATATGCAACCCAACATACATTGCTCTTATACATTTTATATTGGTTAGTACTATCTGTCATTATTTATTTGTCAATTTTCAAATAAAATTTTAGAAAATGTTTATTACACCAGTTGTCACTAAAGACCATATATGGTCCCGTGGCGTAATGGTAAAGTGCACCTGGCGTGCAACACTGAGGTTGAGAGTTCAAAACCCACCGAGGGTAAATTTTTTTTTCTTTATTTCAATTTGAAAATAAATAATAAGAAGTAAAATAAAACTACCACTGAGAAAAATTAAACTATCTTTGAGTAGAGTTAATATAAATAGGAAATAGTGATTGTTTTTTATCGTAACGTTAAATAAATAAACATTGAAAATAAGATATCTCTATTTTTGAAAACTTCTGTCGACGGAAAAGTTTTGTAACAAACTCGTGAATTAAAATGGCGATTAACATTCTCAAACATTAACGCGCTCGCTCCGCTCACGCGTTAAAATATCTCGATTGTTAATCGCCCTTATTAATACACTTGTTCGTTAAATAACTATTATCGTATCATTGGATTTGAAGCTTCCTTTAAGTTAAATCTTTATTACAAATTATTAACATCATAATATCATAACAACACATATATTAGTTACGATATAATACTTTAGTTACTTTATAATAGATACCAAATGGCAAGCTCAAATGACAATAACGTGACATAACCAAAGTTGTTGATTTCATTTTCATATCATCGTTGTAATATGGTCGTTTTTCTGATCTAGTCAGTCTATGTGTAGGTACCTCTCGTGTGTATTTATTTATTTCTCGTGTAGTAATTGCTGTGCTTAAGGGTCTTAAAATTGAAAATATTAGTTTTTACATACATCGGAAGCTTATATATACAGGGTGTCCTACGACGACTAAGACATATATACATATGTACGTGCACGGTACAGTAAGGATCTTCAACTTGGTGAAACTTTCTTTGCATGTCCCTCTTCCTCTTATTTCCGCTATTATTCTGACAATTCTTTTTTGGATCAGGTAGATTCTTGAGGTGTTCGGAGATGCGCTCCAAGCAGAATTAGCATATGATAAAAGATGTTCGTTCATTTTCAAATTGCATATATCACGTAATTATCCCTTTGTAAGTTATTTACATAAATTATGTAGAATAGTGGTCCCAGAATAGAACCCTGAGGCACTCCTATTGTGTCGGAGGGGCACATTCCCTGAAGTCCAGACGGGAACAAATCTCACTTAGTTAACCATTGGTAACAATGATCGATCGCCACTAGCTAGCGACAATAACATGCAGTAGTCCAGGGGCCCGATTCTCAAATATCCTCTACCCTATGTCGCATGCGACATAATATCTCTTACTCTTTTCAATGCTCGGTCCAGAGAAGTGATAGAAATATTTTGTCGCATGCAACATAGGGTAGTCGACATTTGAGAATAGGGCCCCAGGAGGCTCCTGTTATCAAAGTGCAGGATCGTAAATATAGTGCAGTCGGTGCATGGAAATTTCTTACGCAAAAATTCGTCACAGGGATTTTCCTTTCTATACTGATGTCCCATACATCATAAAACCTCAAAAATTCGTCATGGGTGACTTGGCTTCCTCCCAAAAACTACCCTTTTAGTCAAAAAAGTATGTTTTCGCCCTATAACTGGCCAGCCGTTGAAAGTGTCGAAAAATAATCGAATTGGGTTCTTAAGGTGATAAAAAATACTTACAGACCTTGCCATTTTTACTGGTCATAGGGGTGTATCAATAACCAACTTTTTTTTTATTCTGCCTCCAACAAAAAGGAAAATCCTGTTGTTCAGAGATCATCGTGAGAGCCCAGGGAAAGTAGGTAGGAATTGGTGTTCTTATTGAATTTCTGATGGCTGTATGCCTCAGGGAACACCTCTCGAGGCAGTGAGTTCCAAAGCTTAGCAATTAGGTGGAAAAACGAGCCCTGGGACACAAATGTTCGGCATGTCTCCAAAGTGACGGCTTATGAATGTGAGGACCGAGCTCGAGGGGTCAGTCTCGATGGAACCACTAACGGTGGAACGAATAATGATATATACTTGAATATGACTCATCATCATCTACCCAAAATAAATATATAACTTGAGAATGAATAGAAGTGAATATTTTAACCTTCAAATATTAAAAACTCTGAACTCAAACACTTTAACACATAGAAAATTAGAATGAAACAATGAGATCAGCAAACACTCACAGCAACAAACTTGAATTGATCAATTCATCCTTAGCTTCCTTTCGAAAAGCTGTTAGAAAATTGTAATTATTATTTTTGTTTTTCTCTGTCCTTTTATTCGTATTTATCCCATCATAACATTACTGTGTACACATGTATTTTTACTTTGTATCTTGTATGTAATTGTGAATTGGCTTTATATTAAATAAATAAATATTTAGGAAGAGCATCGCTCATGGAAATACCTGTAAAATAGAGACAGATCGCCAACCCTTCTGAGATGTTCCAGAGAAGTAAGCGAGCTTGTGGGTACTGCACTCCATATATGGGAACAGAATTGCAGAACAGGTCGAATTTGTGCCTCATAAATAATCAGTTATAGGAAGTAAAATACTTTTTGCGCGAAACAGAAAACCATGTTTTTGAGAGGCACTCTTGGCAATGGACTTGAAAGGGTACTGCTGATGGTGATACCAAGTATTGAAATTGAAGATTTCATTGCTATGGATACTCCTGACATAGTTACCCTGGCTACTGTGAGATCGGCCTTTCTAGAGAAAAAACATTCTTGGGTTTTATTTGCATTGAATTCCACCAAGTTAGTGGATTTCCATTCTATAATTTTTGCGAAGATTGTATTTATTCCATTCACGATTCTTCCCCCTCCAAGGATTCTAAATAATAAAGCCGAAGGCCCTTATTTTCCACATGAAGAATTTTGAAGTTTTCATCTAAGTCATGGCTTTCCTTCAAAATATAATTGGCATATGATGGGTGTGTTTTATTCTTTTCATAATTCATACGGTGTTCACGTATGCGGCTTTCAAATGGTGTACCTGTCTGGCCTATATATAGTTTGGAACAAGATCCACAATTCAATTTCAGGAGTTTCAGTTTATAAATTCCCTTTATTTTCTTTGATACTGTAGATTGCCACGATGTTTCCGCTCTGGCAAAGTTGGTGAAAAAATATCGGAGCTTTGGAAGAGAAAGTGGTATGAAGGGTAGTATCATCCGCAAAGCTGTGTACTGGACACTATGTAGCCTTGACATACCTCATGACGGATTTTTGTGTTTTTATGATGTATGGGATCTCTACTAACAGTGTATGGAGGAAAACTCCTTTGCCGATATTTTGGGTAGGTTTAAGGAATATTTTACCTCACCGACTGTACTAATAGCTTTGCAATGTGTTGGGAATTGAAAGATATGGTGAAAGCGATTCGATCAAAGGTGCGCAAACTGTTTCTGAAGTGATCGACGAAACTTCGGCAGCCCATTTTGTGGACTGAAATATGCGGAAAGTTCAAGAAATGTTTGTAGATACGCCGTTAGTGTGTTGTTGACTGAACGGCAGGAGTCAATATTTTTCCCGGTATCTTATATTAAAACTGAATATGAAATCAGCGAACTGGAGCGGTAAAATAATATTATTTAACTTTTCAGCATGGGAATTCTCAGAGAACGACATTTGTCTCAACTTTTTATGCCAATGAGATATATCAAACTGTGTAAGCACAGTGCTCTTCAAAACAGTATAATATACATATGCGGGAAGTTCGAGAGATGTTGGTAGATACGCTGTTGGTAAGTTGTTGCAGGAATTACAGAGGTCAATATTTTTCCTGGTATCTTATATTAAAACTGAATATGAAATCAGCAAACAGAAGCGGTAAAATTTCATGTAACTTTTCAGCAGGGGAATTCTGACGACATTGGGCCATCTTCCACACCGCAGGCCATAAATGCCTACTTTACGCCCTTGATACATAAATAACTATTACGCACGTGATAGATACAAGATATTATGCACCAGAACGAGTATGGAGTACCAAGTATTTTACTCGTTACTCGAGTACAGTACTCCGAGTAAATGTACTCGAATTCTAAGAGTACTTTTTGCAAGTACTTTCTCATCAAGTTGTACGTAGGAAGTCCAAAAATAATTGAAGAATATATCTTCCCATTTGGTTTTCTCTGAGTTTTGCATTATACCTTCCCTCCTTTTTGTACCCTATAAATAACCATGAACTATCAAAGCAATGATTACTAAAATAATTATTAAAAGGTAAAGGTAAAGGTAAAAAACAAAACAGTTTATCAGAAAGGTTTTTGTAAATAAACATAGAAACAAAATAATTATTGAGTAATGGCATAACTGGTTGATTCTGCCTGCCAGGTTTGGTTTGGTCATAATAACAAATTTTTATAATTTATAAAGCCGTTAGAGCTTTGAGGTTGCTGGGTGAGGCATTCTGGACTGGATAGAGAGGCCAGACGATAGATACGGATACGAGTACCGAGTACTTTATTGAAGATGTACTGGGTAACGGGTACAGAGTACCAGAAACATACTCAAGAGTACAGTATTAGGGTATTTGTACTGAGAACTTCCCAGCTCTGATCAAGAGTAACATATTCTCAAGAATGTGTATAGTAGCTGAGAGCTATCCTGAAGAAACAATTTCAATTAAACTAATCATCACTGGAAAAAAAACAGCGATTGTACCGGAATGATACTTGTTCTCGTAGCGATGCGAATACTGTAACACAGCTTTCAATGAGTAACACCTAATTATTATGTTCAAGAGGAATATTCCATCCTCAACATCAATAACTGTACCAACTGAATTTTCAATATTCAGGCTCTTATGACTTTATTACATGTTGAAAAAAAAATGTCTATTATGAAAAAATGTTGTCAGGAAGTATATTCCTTTGTTAAACTGAAATGATTTCGATTCGTGGTTAGTCTTGCATGAAATGATGTGTAAATATTTTTTTTAATAACATTCTCCTTATCTAATTTATTTAATGATTTTTACAAGGAAAACTAGAAAGAATTAAAAAAGTCAGCTATCTGAATGAAAATGCAAATTTTCACTTTCAGATTTTTTCTTTCCCTTTCAGTTAGAGTCTTTTCACAATATCTATCAGATGTAGTTCAATGTCCAGCGTGGCTTGTGCCGGGGAAGTAGTTGTTTTCTGTTAGATATTACAAATAAATCATATTTTTCATTTTTCGATTTTCATGGAGAATGTTCCCCTTTTCAACATATATGGGCAATTTGCTATTACTAATAATATTCACTTTTGATGCATGTGTCTTCTGTATTTCTAAATGGAATTATATACAATCAGTTATTTTTTTTCTTATATTGCTGATCTGAACGTAATAAAACTCATTCAAAATGAACGACCGTTTGTGAATGTTCACGAATTGTTTCTTGAAAATAAAATGTTTTCATAGAACAATTTCCCTGCGGACAGGATTGAAAATGAAAGTATTTTCTTCAGCCAACATGCAGCAAAGTCCTTCTACCAACGCAATAACATCATATTCATATCATCCTCAACTCCCAAACGAAAGCTTCGAGGCTTTTGTGAAAGCATTTTCTCGAACAAAATTCTCACATTCGAAGTGAAAAATGTCATTCGGAAATATTAGCTTTTTGATTAGGCACTACATATATCCACGGATTTCAGTCGAATTTGACAAAACAAATGGAAACACCGCGTTTCCCATCGCATTTTTATATGGTGTTATACTCTGATCCTCGAGATTTGACAAACTGATTAGATGGATGTGTGTATCCCATCAGCGTGGTATCCTTTCAATATTTTATTTTTTATATACTGTCATATATGTTTGTACAGGGTATCAGAGAAGTTTGATAAGGGAGCTTCAAACATGATGATTTTGGTGGAACAACTATAGATAGTTTGATGGAGGTCGAAACGGATTTATTGTGTGAAGCATACCGTGCAATATTTTAATACACTCGAATATTCCTGTTTGTAATTGGTCTTTTTTCTTAAAACCTGTCACAATTTTAGACGTCAAAACCCTTATATCAAGTTTCAAATAATATAATTAGAAGAGCAAGTCGTCACTTATGTTCACCATTGGTATTCTTAATAAATAAGTCCTATGAAACGGGTACATTTCCAGACTGTCTCAAACTAGCAGAAGTAATGCCTCTCTATAAGAAAGGAGATTGTGATGACCTTGCAAATTACAGAGCTATCAGCTTACTCTGTAGTTTTTCCAAAATCATTGAAATGAACGTAAAAAATCAGCTGTACTCGTTCTTAACTCAGCATAAAATGTTATCGACAAGCCAACATGGATTTCGTACTGATATGGGTACTAGTAGTCCTTCTTACACCATCACACAGGGAGTTCCACAGGGATCAGTATTGGGGCCTCTACTCTTCAACGTATTTGCAAATGACCTCATAAATTTTGTAGAAAATATTCCGAATGTCAAGACTATATGTTACGCCGATGATACTAACATCATTATATCTGGTGATAGCAAACAATCACTGATCTCTTCTACAGAAATGGTATACAATAATATACTACGATGGTCTGTAAATAATAATTTCTCATTGAACCACAAGAAAACAGTCTTAATATATTTTGGACGTAGACGACAAGATCCACCTATAATATTTAAAGACACAGAAAAACAATTACTCTGCTCTGATAACGTGAAACTGTTAGGAGTTACTTTTGACAGGCAATTATTATGGACAGAACATACCAACCAATTATGCAAGAAACTTCGTAGTACTTGCTACAGCATCAAATATTTGAAAAATCATTGTAGCAAACACATTCTCATTACTTTGTATTATGCCAATTTTCACTCCCACATGAGATATGGAATACTGAGCTGGGGTAATAGTGCTAATGTAAACAGAGTTTTTATTTTACAGAAATACGTATTACGCATTATTGAGAATATCAATATAAGAACAAGCTGTAGGGAACTTTTTAAAAAACTTAAAATCCTGACACTATATAGTGTATATATTTTGGAAGTGTGCATATATTTTTATAATAATTGGAAAAACATTTCAACCTGTTTGCCAAAACATGATCATAACACTCGTCATCGAAATATGTTACAGCCCAATTCTCACTCCACTACACTATACCAAAAAAGCTTTTATTTTATCGGGTGCAAAATGTACAATAAATTGAATATGAAAATAAAATCTGCACCAAATGTCAGAATATTCAAAACTAGACTGAAAGAACTTTTAATTGAAAAGTGCTGCTACTCACTAGACGAATTTTTATGTTTGTGATAATTTTTTGATATATATATATATATATGTAGGTGTATATAATTTTGTGTGTACTTAATTTTGTTGACGTATTAATTCACTAGACGAATTATTCATCCGAATTGTAATTCATTACTTTGTTTTTTGTTGTTTCTGTATTCCTATGGAACAAATATCATATCTGTCATATTATAAGTGATAGTTCTTTTTTGTATTTCTATTTTGTGCTTATTGACGAATTTGTTCATTTATATTTTCTTTGTGTAGATTTTAAATGAAGAACGAATAAAATATCTATCTATCTATTTATCTATCTATCTATCTATCTATCTACCACAGAATTTGCACAGAGGGATCTCAATCTCTTATTTGATACAGTATTCATACATCAACCAAATTAATTGGAATTGTATTTTGGTAAATTTTGTAGACTCTTTCATGTATGGTAATCTGGATACGAGGTAATAGGGTGAAGGTAGTAATAGATAATGAGTGACAGGTGGCAAACGAGGGATGACAAATAACAACTGATGGATGAAAGGTGATAGATGACAGATATCGGATGATAGTTGATAAGTGATGAATAATTGATGATGGGTGATAATAATGATGATAATATAATAAATGTCTCTATTGTTTTCTTTCGCTTAAATGATTCAAAAATCAACAAGAAAAATATAAGAAGATACAGTACTGCGAATTGATAATGAAAAGCGAAGTTCAATTTTCACAAAGACTGATCCTTAGAGTATTCGCTATCAATTGTTCTTGTATTTGTCGAAAATATAAATATACTATCGGACCCGTCAATATTTTTTCTGTCCTTCATTTTGTCTATTGATATATATTTTTTATTAGCCGACTAACCCTTCCAATATATTTTTGTTAATGTTTTTGTAGGTACAATTTTATGGCGAAGTCGAGGGTAGTAGTCCCATAAAAGAATAAAATTGCAAAAAAATTATTGAGGGTCAGTTAATGAAAAAAAAACTGTTTTATATCTCCAGTTGGACCAAGCAATACGAATTTACAAAATGTCACTGGAATCGGTTCTGTGGTTTCGGAGAGTAGCGTGGACGAACATCATGATACAAGATTTTTATACAGTATTTTTGTAAAGTACTGAATAAATTAATTTTAAGCCAAACTGTACAGATCGAGTTTTAATCTCAATTTGCAACATTTATAAGGAAAAATCAAATATACAGGGCAATTCACATTTGAGTAATAACATCTGCGACAATATTTCAAATGGAACACCCTATATATTATTACGTTTTTAGAACTTTGAAGGAAAGAAGAATGCAATACATAGGGTTTGTATACAGTGTGTCCATTGAATTCAGTGATCTCGTAGAGTAATGGACACATTATTAAAAATTTCAAAGAATAATTTTTGGAAAAAATGTTCGAAGCCGTCGAATTTTATTTTCATTTGGGCATTATTTAAAATTCAATTCACTCATCCTATGATGGGAAAATCGCTGTAACATACTTCAGTTTATACCAGTACGGTGAATCGTTCTAAGAACATAGGGAGATCCTACGTATTTTTGTACACGAGCAATTAGGTAATCTAACGTCTCGCACTCCGGTGAAGGACGGGTGTATAATACCATTTTATAACGAATGGCAGATGTAAAAAATAAAATAAAAATTGTGGAAAGTTTATATTGTGTTTGAGAATTGGCCGAAATTTTGAGAACCGCTGTCCGCCGAACGTCAGCTGACCGGATTAGAGCCGCAATAATACTTGAACTGCCGTATGGAAGAAATTGTGTAATTTCGAACGCGGTTTCCAAGTTGAAAAGGGGAATATTCTCCATGAAAATTTAAAATTTCCACATATTCTTTTCGAATTTTTTATACCTGTAATTCGTTAAAAAATGGCGTTGAATTTTACACCGGTCTTGAACGGCAGTGCAAAAAGTTAGATTGCTCCCTACATTATCACTGTTGTAAGCATTCTCCTGTTTTGAAATCGCTTCACCGTACGGTATGTTCGCGTATATTACTGAAGATATTGCTCATATTTGAAAGTTGAAGCTACGTCATTAAAGCTCTGATTTTAATTCAGATGAGGCAAACAATCCTTTGCAAACATGAAGGAGTTTCACTTATAATGAGTTTCTGGAGGAAAACTCCAATATCCAGAGAACGTCTATTTTTCATATCGAACCAGCCAACGGGCATTACTGTAATTACTTGGGGGATATTGATCAGGAATTACTTTGGTCTTACTCGGGAATTACTTGGATATAAGAGGCATTATTTACGAGTTTTGGTTTAGGTTTTCGGTTTCCCCCTCGTAGCTGTCAATCTCGGTGGCGGAAAATGTCTTCAGAGTGTTGATGATTCTCAACATAAAATATGCACGTTGTGGTACAGTTCAGTACAAATAGCTGAAACAGAGAAAACATGAACGCCCATGATGAGCATTAGTCGCTCGAGCGACTATAGTCCGTAATATATTCAGTGATAAAGCATTCAACATTAATGTTGGCGCAAGAAGTGGACATTTCATATGTTCAGTTACGTATGCCGAACTGTACTTTATTGATATGATTCTCGTAGCTCAAATCAGAGTGAAAAACACCCAAACTTTCCTTACTGTTGAAATTCATATATTTTCGTTTATATTCAATCAAACTTAGGGAGCACTGGCAAACATAACATTAGGACACGATTTAATATTTTTATTACTTTTCTGACATTGATTGGGAGAATTACTCGGGAATTTCTTGGGTATTACTCGGGAATAACTTGGGTATTAGTATTTAGAAAATGTACTACTGCATTACTCATTTCTAAGCATTTGAAATAATTTAAATGTTTTTTCCCGCTGGCGACATTGTAAATAGTCCATACATGCTTAGCAACAAAATGGTAAATGGTAAATGGCCTATATCATTCGTTTACTGATTCTTCTTGACAACAGAATGTAAATATTGTCATTTACATGCCTAGGGTAATAATAACTTTGACAAGTAATACCTCAGCTTCATTTATATCAATTTTTTGAAATTTTTTTGGATATTATTGTTGTCTGTTTATTCGGTAACTTAGTTACGCGCACAAGCAACTTAGAATGAAATAGCGTAACGAATAATCATGAAGGAATAGTAAGTAAACAAACTTCAATCCAGGCAAATTTTAAGAAATGTCAACGAGTAGCGGGAAAAACGTAATAAGTAACACGACGAGTGTGCAAGATTCTAAGGCGAGCCATAGGCGAGTCCTGGAGTCCAAAAAATTGTTTTCGGACGTGTTGTTTACAATATTTTTTCGACAACCGTGTATGTAGAATAACAAATCAATGAGACACATTTAAGCCTAAGAGACAAAGAGGGGCTGATCTTCACCCATCTATTAACCGAACGAAACATACTTTTTATGAAGTTTCATAAAGAGACAAATAAACCTAGAATGGCTTACCTATCAAAATGTAGACCAGGCTATATACAGTGGAAAAATGAGAGATGATGTGTGACGTGTGATAATCGAGGTACGACAGGAATTAGATGACAGGCGTTAGATAGGTGACAGATGACCAATGACAACTTAAAGTGCCAGATAGGAGGATAGGAACGTGATAACAGATGAAAGATGACATTTCCCAGATGACAAGCGAAACCTGACAGACAGTAAGTGACAGATGATATGTGACAGGTGACTGATGACAGTGAAGTTTCAGATTTATTGATGGTAGGTATCCGATTTTCCCAACCAACCGTCGGCGCAACTTGAAGGCTTGCCGATATTGCTTTTTCAGTACTTGTTCTTTCAATGATCGTTAAAGTTCGCTGCTTAGGATACTTCAATGTGTGTTTCGTTCTCTGAAGAGGATTTTCATATCCGTGTGGAGAAATAATCTTCCGTAATAAAATAAAACATTTACATGATAACAAATAAGTTTGTTTTGAAATCATCCATATTACTAAACTGATTCAGCAAATCGATTCATATAAAATTTTAATGAAATATTGTGTTTATTGGAGAATATGATAAATATTGCCATGAATAATAAAATACCGCAGTAAACTCATGCAGTCGCGATCAATTATTCAGTTCGTCAATTAAAAATGCAATAATAGTTGGTGGAGAGAAACAACTACGGATGATTATCATAAACAATTCATTTACAGAAGGCAATATGTTTTTTTGCCTGTCCTGAAAACTGATCAACATAGAACCATCGCATCGGAAGGAATATTGTAGTGAATTATCTTAGAATTTCTGATAACCGTATCTGTATTTAGTACATTTTCAATAATATCAGTTGATCCCTTTCTACCTGTTGACTTAATGTCGTAGTTTTCCTTCTTTATTTTGGAATTTCTAAAAATATGATTCCATATTCGGTTGGGGTCACAGTTTCTTCTTTTCTGTTGAAATTGTCCGTGTGTTTGTGGATCTCTATTGCCTCCCGTACAAGTCGGCTATGGCATTCCTGATTGACGGCAAAACGTTTTATCACCTCAAAGTGAAAGTGAATAAAAAATTATCAAAGAAAATCCTGCGATTTCCCTCACTTAGCGCGTGTTCTGCCACTGCCGACTTGTCCGTTTGGTCTAATCTGCAGTCCCTCTGATGCTCCTTCAGTCTTGTTCTAATGGATCTTTTTGTGGATCCGATGTATACCTTTCCGCAAGTGCATGGTACGCAATAATCCCGCCGCTGCTGATAGTGGGTCTCTTCTGTCTTTGCCGACCTGACGCTTTGCTGTATCTTCTTGTGGGGTTTGAAGACCGTTTTTATAATGTTTTGCCTCAAGAGTTTTCCAAATCTGTCTGTGACCCTAGGGATATATGGTAGATACGTACGTGCAATTATCTGAACCTCCTCCCTACTTCGACTAGTGCAATTCTTCGGTTTCATAGCCTTGTTGATTTCGGGCACACTGTAACAATTTCATTACAAGGTTGCTTGAAGATGTTCCAGTTCAAAAAGCTGTCAATGTCTTGGACAGATCGAAAAGATGCCTGGCAGTCTTTCTTGATCTGGTTAAGACATTCGATACAGTTTCTCATGATTTGTAGGTAAATAAACTTGAAAATTATGGAGTCAGAGGTGTTCTGCTGAATCCAATGCGGAATTATCTATCACAAAAATTACAAGTAGTCAAAGTCGGGGACTGTCAAAGCGAACCCATAGATGTTAAAATTAGTGTTCCACAGGGAACAGTACTGGGTCCAGTACTCTTTCTCATATATATTAACATAATTGTAACAATTAATGATTTTAAAGGAACTGTAGTCTCATATGCTGATTTTGAGGATGTCATCGTAAATCGATGTTTATATTTTTCGTTTCTTTAATTTTTTGCCTTGTTCTTGAACTTCTAGTTTTTTATAGCTCCTTCGTAGAAACATTCCCAATATTCCTGTTCATCTTTGCGAACATGAAGGAAATGTTACTGAATTTCTGCACCAATAATAACTACTTTCATGATTTTTGTTCGTCCTAATTGATCCATTTTCCAGCCAACAGCTGCCAGCCGTCAGATTCCCATCTTATATCTCAGATAACTTAACGGAAACCATCAACGTGTTTGTTTTTCTAAGAGTTAATAACGGCGAAATATCAACAGGCAAATGAAAAGGATGGTGTGGAAAGAAAACACAGAGAACTTCACAGAAAGAAACGATAACGGGAACGCTCGGGTGAATTCACTTCTAGATGTAGCGGGAATGATTGTTTTCCTCAAGGGTGAATCTTAAAGATTAGATAAACTTCCGAGTTTTATTCCATGAAACTTTTATTTTTCGTTATTTTTCCGGGTTGTTGGACAATGAGCAATACGCTGTTCCAGAGCGATATATTTAAATGTTTACCTTATCAAAACGAAGGTAATGTGATAGTATGAATTCCGATTTGAAACTGATGTAATATTAGAACGTAGGGCAAGGATTAGCGTAGTGGATAGCGCTCGCGCCTAGTGAACGAGGGGTCCTAGGTTCGGTTCCCAGCCGGGGCGAGCTTTTTTCATTTTTCTGAATGATTGAATCTCGTTGCCTACTGGAAAGAATTGTCCACGATTCACTTTTGCTTAAAAAAATTAACAGTGCTGCTCTCAAAGTGGCGTAAGAAATTAGTAACAGAGCCTACCCAAAACACGTGGCTATTGACCATAGCAGTCGATGCAGAAACACAATATATATATATATATATATATATATATATATACAGAGTGGTCTAACAAAAAGTATGCACCTAGCTTTTATCCTTTTTGTGGAATTGCAAGCAAAAATGCTTGGACACGTGGAGTTTGTTTTTGAGGGCGACACATTTCAAATATATTTTGCAACTTGTGCCTTCAACCCCTCAGCGACGGGGTGTCACAACCCCAAAATTTTAAATGGAACGTGGGGTCGACTGATATATCATTTGAACGGGCACAAAATTATCTTCCCAATGATACCCTATTTGTTGAAATTTACTGAAGCAGTTAATGCGAAAACGGCGATAATGTTGGTATTGATGAAAAATACAAATAAGTTTTGGTTACTAGGAATTAAAACATGTACAAGTAGTACTTAGTACGTTTCAATATTTGTTACTTGTAATAGTGCTTTGTAAAAAAAAAACAAGCTGTTAAATTGATTTATTGAAATGTTACTTAAACAAGTGTTCAAATTGTGACCCATTTGCTTCCATACAATAATACAGACTTTGTTCAAATCTATGTCTAACATTTTGTAGCATATCAGGTGTTATGCTTCAGCACTCTGCTATAATCCGTTGGCGAACATCTTCTATGGACTCGGGCTTCGTAGCAAAACATTTATTTTTCAAGTGTCCCCATAGAAAAAAGTTCAAAGGCGATAAATCAGGTGACCTGGCAGGCTATTCCATTGGGCCTCTCCTGCCAATCCACTGTCCGGGGAACCGGTTATCTAAAAATTCTCGTACAGGAACAAAATAGTGCGGAGGTGCTTCATCTTGCTGGAAATGAAGCCGATCAGCATAATGATTTTGATCATCTTCTATTTTTTGTGTGATGAAAGGATCAATTGCGTCTTCAAGCATGTTTAGGTAGATTTCACCATTTACGTTTCCAGAAATGAAAAGTGGTCCTATGATATGACTTCCTAATATGCCACACCAGACGTTTATTTTTTGAGGGGCCTGGGAATAAACCTCACGGAATAAATATGGGTTACTGTCATCCCAGTAACGGCAATTATGACTATTCAAAGCTCCATTCAAATAAAATGTACACTCATCTGTAAAACAAATGGTACACATATCTGCAGTTTTTTTTTTACACTTATCTGCAGTCGTTTTCGACAAAATCACGAATACGATAAATGGGGAATTTAGTTGTGATAACAAAAAATTATCATTGAAATGTTGCTTTCGGCAAAATAAAGTAATTTGGAAATGATTGTCGTTATCCTGATTCCTAGTAACCAAAGCTGATTTGTATTTTTCATTAATACCAAAATTATCGAGTTAATGTTCTTAAAGCCGTTTTCGCATTAACTGTTTCAGTAAATTTCAACAAATAGGGTATCATTGGAAAGATAATTTTATGCCCGTTCAAATGATATATCACTCGACCCCACGTTCCATTTAAAATTTTAGGGTTGTAACACCCCCTCGCTAGGGGGTTGAAGATACAAGTCGCAAAATATATCTAAAATGTGTCCCCCTCAAAGGCACACTTCACGTGTCCGAGTATATTTGCTATGAATTCCAAATAAGGGAGAAAAGCTAGGTGCATACTTTTCGTTGGACCACTCTGTATATATATATATATATAAATATATATATATATATATATATATATATATATAAGAATGTCCTTTTAGAAACTATCCTTCGAAAGATAACAGTACACTGATCAAAATTGTAATTTTCTGTAATTTTCAATAAATGATTATGAAATTTTCACAAATCTCATTACGTTACTTTAGTGAAAATCCGGAGTGAAACTGGATTTCACATGAAGAACATTGAAGCCGGTATGTTTCAGGAAAATTTGTTTGAAAACAATTAGATACATTTATTGTAAAATCACAAAGTAAATATTGCGTGTTTTACTTCAACTGCCTAGTGAAAAGTCTTAATAATATTCAAAATTATGTACAAGATGAAAAATTGAATTTCACACTAGATGTCAGTATTGTAATTTAAAATAATATGGATGAATTTGGATTAGTCCATTATACTGGGATTCCAAGCTTTCATTTAATAGATTGGTATCAACGTAGAAGGTGCAAAAATATGTTCTGCAGAAAAATTCATAACCTCTGGCCACAAAAAACTCTTACGTACCAATTTTGAATCTAATCGTACTATTTTCACCAATCTTGTCCGCCATCTTGAAGCCGCCATTTTGTTTTTTTCTATAACAAAAAGGTCATATTGCATTGTCATCGGAACTATGAACACCTGCCAAATTTCAAATCTGGAAGTGGGTGAAAATCGCGTTCGAAGATTCCGTTACATGGATACATACATACAGATGAAGCTAATAAAAGCAATGTAAAATACACTTTTTTTTTTCATCTATTTCAATCAGTACATTGTCATTACTGTATTCATCACGGAACGTATGGTTTATCCGAGGAATAGTTTCATTATTCGTTGTTCTTTCAAGTTAATATCACCAATAATATTCCACACCATTATTTATAACCCTCACACAAAAGCCCTAGTATGTGAAAAATATTTTTAATCCGTTGACAATGATTCACCTGTTCCTTCGAAACTTTCTAAAAACGAGTTGCGTTATATGAAGTGAACAAACTAGATTAAACGTCGAGTTAATAGACAATTGATAAGGGTTTCTCCAGCAATCGTTCATCTTTCCCGCCTGTCTGAGTCATCAGTTTATGGTTATCAAATTATCTGGTATAAAAAGTGAAATCCGCTGTACCTTTCACTTGTCACTTGATGCTGTGATGCACATACATGTTTGAAATATTGTGGACCTCATAGTTCGTTATATGAAGCGAGTCCCGTAGTGTGAATGTTGTGAGACATTCTTGATGGCACAGTTCAAAAGAATAATTTGTAAAGACCTCTTTGGAAGATTCACATTATTTACCACTGAATATTTGATCTGAATTTCATTGTATGTAAAAATACAGAGATATCAGTAAGATTCAAGTAGGTATTTTCATTTCTTCGAATCTGTTGAATGATTTCCACAATTTCAAAATATTTCAATTTTCACCATTAGATCAGATTATATTAGTTTGGGGCGTATGTGCACTTGAAATCGCTTTGAGTCTTCTGTCTGACCCTGTGACTCTCCCGAAACCTTAGTCGGCACGCGGAAGCGTTTTTGGAAATAATCATTGGCGATGGTCATTATCATGTCGGTTTTTCTCTATGTTGAAATCAGTAATGGACGCTACAAATTCCATGAAGGAAAATTCAATGAAAGCACACCATAATAAGTAACATCTGATTATCCACTTGAATGGACTCTTTGGTGTACTATGAGGAGAAGAGTAATTACCGAATTTTCATGAAGCATGTAGGTTGAGAGTTGCATTCGTATTCCTGTCAATTAAATTTCCATGTTGGCGGAATTTCCAAGTGTGGAGTGGTAGAAGCTCGGTTCTTGAACATTTCTTGTCTGTGGAACTATGTAGCTCCATGGAATACAAGGCGGATCATACAGAAAGATCCAACATGTACCCAAAGTATAACGGTCCAAATTACGAAAACATTTGTATAATACTATACATAAAGTAATGTTGGGTGGTAAAATATTGAATATTTGGCCATGTTCGTGTAATACTACTAACGATAAATTGGTGAAATATTGGTCAGCCATATAATGATATTACATTGAAACCATTGGAAATTGGAAATATTTATCAAATGGTTGAAAAAAAATAATAATATCGGTAACAAATTGTTGGGCTGACATGAATAAATGTCTTCAACATTCAATATTTCGAAAATATTGGAAACGCAATGCTATTTTGACCCAGCCTCTACCTTGTTGTCATATTGGGACAATATGGATATATTGTAAATGTAAAAATTATATTGATTCAATACGGGTGCATATTGGAAGAGAAAAAATTTCATTAATATGTACATTGTTTTATAAAATATTGTGGTTCAATAATTTTCACTAATATCCATAAAGCGATATTGTTTCCAATCCAATTTGTGTGAAGTTAGCCACACTTTTCTGACCACAGTTTCTGACCTTGAGTATATCTTGGGTGGAATTGAAGAGTGAACGTTTGGGGTGTTGCCGCATCTAAGTATTATTTTTACAGATTTGTTCATTCTCAGTTTTTGGGAATATTTTGCAACTAGAGAGAAGGATAGCATTATTATTCAAGGAACTATTGAATTGTTTATGGAAAGAAACAAGAAACTGTTCTAAAAATCTCGAATTGAATATGAACCAAAAATACTATGCGCAAGAAGACTTCTAGAATTGATCGTATTTACAGAAATAATCTTATTGAGTTATTTATCCGTGAAAGTTGGAGATAAATAACTACATATTCATTCCCAATCTGCCAGATATATTCCGAGTTTGAAAAAGGATTTTAACAACGTTCGATACACGGTATCAAGAAGAATATGTACAGGGGAAGTCAATTTGTTTGCCAGTTGAATCATTGTGAAACCATTAATTATTATTTCATAGATGTATGGATAGATGTATTCCGAGAACCAAAATAATTAAAATGTCAAAAGCTCTCCTCATAAATATAAATACAAGGTCAAATCAACTTGTTCGGACGTAAATATAACAGAAAAAATACTTTGTTTTATTTAGACAGTTCATAACTTTGTGTTGCAGTCCTCGTTACACATGAAAAAACATAAATAAGTGTGAAAATTGTCGAAGAATACATCATAAAAAGTCTGAAAGTGGAAATAATGAAAAATGTGAATTATGTGATAGATATTAAAAGTCAATGAATATTTGGACTATGACGAATTCATTGAATTTACATGAATTTATCAATTCTGTATTGTTTCACCCCACACATAGTTTTTAATTGCCTGAGTGGAAATGTATTTTTCTGTCACTTTGACGGCGAAACAAATTCATTTCAATAGCGTCTTCTACGTCATTAAGAGCCCTCTATTCAACTGTATTTTTTTCCATGCGGCACGCGGGCTGCACACAACGTTTTCAACTGCCGGAAGGAAACTTAATTTTTCTGTTACTTTGACGGCCGAACAAATCCATTTCAATAGCGTCCTTTACGTAATTTCGAGCCCTCTATTCAACTGTATTTTTTTCGATGTGGCACGAAGACTTCACACATTGTTTTTAACTGCCTGAATGGAACTATATTTTTCTGTCACTTTGACGGCCGAACAAACTGATTCGGATAGCCACTTCTTCGTTATTTTGAGTCCTCTATTCAACTGTTGTTTTTTTATGTGTTATAAGGACTGCGACACAAAGTTATCAACTGTCTAAATAAAACTAAGTGATTTTTCTGTTATATTTACGTCCGAACAAGTTGATTTGACCCTGTATTTATATTTAGGCGGAGATCTTTTGCCATTTTAATTATTTTGATTCTTGAAATATATCTATCCATCCATCCATGAAATCATAATTATTGGTTTCACATTACTTCAACTGGCAAACAAATTGACTTCACCCTGTACATATTTTTCCTGATGCCCTGTATCGAACGGTGTTAAACTCATTTTTTAAACTCAATAACTCAATAAGATTATTTTTGTATATATATATATATATATAGAGGAAGGGTAGTCGTTGCTGTCAACAAGTTTGATCACCATATGAATTACGATGCCACGAAGGTCTTAGCTAGTGAATCGCATCTATCCAAAAGGACCTTTCTTGAAATGGCCTTTATAGCAGAAAATAGTAATTGCATAAATAAAAAAACAGATATCAATCATCTGAGTGAAATTTATTCCTACCTTTTGACGTTGGATAAGAATCCATCACCCATTAACAATGAAAATTGATTAACAAATATTTTATGACTTTGATAAATAATTTATACATTCAACTTAACTCATTTTCGTCCAAAAAAAAATTTTGATTCTACTAAAGACATTTAGTTACATGCCAAATGTACTCAATTCAGGTTTCTTCCTAGCTCACTAGGTGTCGCCTTACCAATTAAAAATCGGATTTACGGATTCCAACATAGGTTGGTAACTGTAAATTAGTACCACTGACTGAGTCGTATGACATGTTAACTGTCTGTCTTCTCCTAACCTAGAGCATTGCTTTGGCCTGGTGTGGTCAAAAATAAAAAAATTTTTTAACAATTTTAAATGTAACGTATTTTATGAAAAAATTTTAAGACATCCTACCAATTTTACATGTTTTATATCAACTTTCATCTTGCACAATGTGTCACTTATTGTTGAATAACATCGCGTCTCACAATCTCAACAAAGATGTAAGTTAACAATACATATATAATTTTTTTATATTACTTACACATGCAATTTGTAGTATCCCTGATGATGGAAATGATTTATTAAATTTCCGAAAGCTTGGACAAACTTTAAAGTAGTACTCTTTGATTTTGCTGCAAAGCCCCACTATTTACTAGTTCCATATATATATATATATATATCAATTCTGGAAGTCTTCTTGAGCATAGTATTTTTGGTTCATATTCAATTCGGGATTTTTAAAACAATTCCTTGTTTCTTTCCATAAATATTTCAATAGTTCCTTGAATAATAATGCTATCCTTCTCTCTAGTTGCAAAATATTCCAAAAAATTGAGAATGAACATATCTGTAAAAATAATACTTAGATGCGGCAACACCCCAAACGTTCACTCCTCAATTCCACCCAAGATGTACCCAAGGTCAGAAACTGTGGCCAGAAAAGTGTGGATAACTTCACACAAAGAAAATTATGTTTCAATTTGTCTACAATCGAATTTTTTCCTAATCATGTTATTTTTTTCTTGAGCAGTTTGTAAAGAGCATTCGGGATGGTATATTGCAAATTCATAGGTATCGAAAAATCAAATTCAAAAAACAGCTTCACCCTCCGTTCAAAACATTTTGGAGTAGGCAACTGTTTTTTCATACGAGATATCTTCATTCTATAAAAAAAATCATCACCAGAAAAGATTTTTTTGAAATTTTGATTTTGATTTTGGTAATTTGTCTTCGAGCTGCTTCAGTAACTCTCATCATTCCCCAATGAAAATATCCCCGAGACGAACAGCCCATTTCAAATACACCAACAACAAAAAAAGAGCTAACCGTCAAGCCTCAGACTACAGCTCATCGTCGATTAAGATATTTGTCTTCTCCATATTTACCATTATTCTTCACTCATGTAGGGAAAGTAATCGATGTGGCAGGCCATTCAATAGCGACCGCGAAAATCGCACACACCTGTATCCTCGAGGCGACTCAATTGTAACCCCTTGAGAAAACAAAACATCGATTCTTCTTCGAGACGAGTTCGATAAATAACGTAACAATGTATCATAATTGAAACTCATACCGAGTATGTTTACTCTCCTTTGTACCGATGGAATACGAGGGACGTTTACTTTGTTTTTGCCCCGCAGCTCTTCGTCGGAATATGTAGTAGTAGTTGCATGTTAAACATTCGACAAAGGTACGGATAATATGAGGTTTTTGCTGTGGTTCCGAGATAACAGTGGTGAAATGCCCATTGTCATCTGAGAGAGGAATAACAGTCTGTTTGTGGAACGCATTACATGTCCTACATGTCCTTTAACAGTGTTAAAAATAGACAAACGGCTCATGCACAACCTAACATAAAAATTCATCTGGTGCAAGAACGCGCTGATCCTGGATTTTCATACGTGGATAGCCAGATTCCCTGTCGAAATTCTATTATCAAAAGTGGGACCTAAGTTGCTTCTTTGAAATAAGTTTCAGCATAACTAACTAAAAAATAAATAGTTTTTCAAAACACAATACAGCACCTACCACAGGATGGTTGAATATCCGCGGAAGGTAAACGCTGTCATAACGAATGCTATATGAAATAAAAAAATCTTGGATAATCAAAGGTATAAAAATCACCTTAAAAAATATGAGATGTATCCATTGTATCAAAAAATATTTCATGAAAAATGCCTTTTTTCTGAATTACTTCAACCGTAAGAAAAAACTTATAGAACGATAATTTCATCTATTTCATCAGAGTAATCTTAACTCTGAGAAACAATATACTCCGAGAAACAAATTCTACAATTCATCCAAGTAATATTGGTATAGCAAATTCATTTAGTAACATACCAACTTCTACGAACGAAATAAAAGAGGTTTAATTCGAAATGAAAAATAAGAATTTTTCAGAATGGGATGATATCGCATTGAAAATATTTTTTCAATCACCTGATAATTCATTGAACATTTTTTGCCAGAAACTATTAACAACACTATCTTGCCTAAAAATATCTCTAGTAATACCTATCGTTATTCAAAGAAGGCGATCCTCACATTCCTGCAATTTTTCTGTATTTCCCAAGTTAGTTGAATTGTTGAAAAATTATTGAATATTTTTCAACCCACTTGAAGAAATTATAAACTTTAGCACAACCAGTTTAGATTTAGATCTACTAGAAGCACTACTGATGCAATATTTTCTCTTCTTGTTGACTTCTATCTGCAGATGAATAGTGGAAAGTGCTGCAAAAACTGAATTATATGGTTTTTGGAGAGAATATCTTATTTCGATTTAACTTGTACTTGTCAGACAGAATGCCAAAGGTGACCTTTCAAATCGAGTGAGATGTAAATCACTTGCGGAATGCCACCCACAATTCTTTAACGATTTGACTTGGTGGGAATTTCAGCATTTTTGCATTTGACACGTCCATCCTTTGTCATAACAGGAAGATAAAAGGTGGTCTGAACTAACATCATGACATTCAAACTCAACAAAGAACAGATGTCAAACAAGTGAATAAATTTCCATGTCTACATATTGATAATCTTGAATTCAATAATCACATCAATTGGTTTCACACAAATATTTCTCTGAGCTGCTATGCCCTTTAAAACCATTTCTAATTCCCTCGATTACAGTACAGCTAGATACGCACATCTTGCACTTTGCGAATCCTACTTACGTTATGGAATATGTTCTATCTTTACACTCCAAAATATACATACACATACATCCGTCAAGCAGTAGTAGTAGTAGTAGTAGCAGTATTTGTGGGGGCTGCTCCTGCAGTCAGGCAAGTAGACCCCTATAGACCCTTTTTACCATTTCCTGGTCTTCTCATCCATGGTATGCTCTTGAAACTTCCTATTTTCGCCCTCCCGCAGTCTCCTCAACGATTCTATCAATGGCTACCAGTCCCGCAATATCCGGTCTGGGGCTCCTCCTTGGCTCCCACTAGAGACAAGTTTTCCAGTTCTCGCAGCAAGTTCCTTTCATTTTCCCTCGTGAAAGTCCTGGTAGGGCTGGTTCTCAATCATTGTTACGGCGGCCGCGGGCGATTCGTGTATGTTTTTGGCGTCGGTGTATGGAGCCCTAGGGGCCCACAAGTCGCTATACCCGTTGGCTGCGGCACCTCAGCCACCCCTATGTCCTCATTACTCTCGTTAGCCGTCATGAAAATTCATGCCGTTGCCCAGGATTCACCACGTTTGGGTGAGAGTATGCCCGGACTCCAGACATTCCCTTGAATCCCTAGATTTGTCAAACTGTAGTCAGAGATTCATGTAAACCTCTTTTCAAAACACAAGGAATGCTACTATTAGCATGGATTTTTACCCTTCAAACAGTATGTTTGATTTGAAAAAATACATCGAAACATTATGTCTCAATCTACTTATTCAACCTGTCTGACCTATAACATCAGGCTTCCCATCCGTTCAACCACACAACTCCAGAATTCAATAATCTAAAATTGGAAGAACCCATTCAACTGTCTCCACTTACTATCACAAAATTTAAAGGAGAGAAGTTTACTGTGACTTGAATGAATTCTCAAAATTACGGAAGGTCTGGCAGTCGTGGGCTCTTGCTCTAATCATGGACAACCTCACAGCTCACTCCCAATTACACTGAAAAATCTCAATGTGTCCTAATCTTTTGAGTTTTCTGAAAAACTTTGCTGTTATCATTTTATATACAGTGAGGTCCTAAAGTGAAGAATAAGTTATTTAGAAAAAAATCTTAGAACCCCACCCAATAAATATTTTGGGTGGGGTTATCTGCCTTTGAGTAAAAATTACTTGGTGATATTTCAATATGGGACACCCAGTATATTTTTTGATTATAACTGAGACTCAACACAACGGTTTTGGACGTACGTCAAAAACACGTATGTCAACATACCTTTGGTGGCGTGAAGACCTTTCATATAGGTCTGAAACGTCACGGTGCCGTCAACCTGCCGATTAGCAGCCGTCAATTGCCACTACAATGTACAGATATATACTGAGCTCAACCAACGGTAAATAATTGTTGTGTGTGACAACAAAATATCGTACATCTTTTTAACGTACGTCACCATTCCTTTGGTGGCATGAAGAAATGCATAGGACTTTTCAGACAGGGTAGAAACGGCACGGGGCCGTGGACGTGCCGGTTACCAGCCGTCAATTGCTACTACAATGTTTTATTGAAACGTGATGAAATGAATGTTTTCACATACAACGAATTTCAGTCGTTCGACGATAAATCAACCATTCATTGCAACACAGTCTCATTAATGGCGTACAGATATGCACTGAGCTCAACCAATGGTATATAATCGTTGTGTGTGAAAACAACATGAGACGGCAAAATATCGTACGTCTTTTCAACGAACGTCTGAAACCGTTGTGTGTGTAAGCAGCGTTAGGGTTTCCAATTGAATTTTCTGAATGGTTATGTCGTAGGATGATTTTGTTTGTATGAATGATAATTATCAAAAGTATTGGCCAGTCGGAATACTATTCCTTGAATGGGTCACCCTGTACAACTGTACAAAAACATTTTGGAGAATCAATTAGGAATTTCACCTGTTGCTTTCGAGGCTTCGTTTCATTTTTCCAAAATATCACTATAATGATCATAATTGTATCGATCCTTAAGTGTAACACTGTTCTTGAATTTTAGTTATTACTTTAAGATCAAAGTTGAACACTTACTTGTGGCAGTAAGTACACTGTTCAAAAGACGAGTATTGCTGATATCAGAGTAAGTTTATAATTGGATTTCTGCACAAGAATATTAAGATGTTATCCCGAACATGCGGTTCTAATGCATATGTTCTCCAGTCTTCATTAGTGGAAGTCGATACGATTCAACAGTATCAAGTTTAGCGAAATAACATTTAATGGGATACCACTGTAATAGGCATTATAATTGATCGGAAATGCAGTTTATTTTATGAGTGATTCAGTTTTATTTTCATCATTATCTCTTTAAAATAGAAATTTAATGGTCAATAGAAAGGGATTATTAATCAAAGTTGTTTGATCAACTCATAGAGTAGGTATATAAATAATTAATAGTGTATCTATTTATTCCCAAAGTCAAATGCTTTCAAGAATGCTTGTGCTCATCCCGAAATGTTCACGCTACCGCAAATAATAATAATAAAAATAATAGCCCCACTCCTCCTTCACAGTACATGGATTTGGGTACACTCTCATCATGTCAGTTTCATGAGGGAGCATTACCAAAATTACGAGTAAGGAATATGTTGGCGCAAATCAGACATAAAATGTTAAAATTGCAAAAGAGAATTGAAAATATGGACTAGCCAGGATTTGAACCCGGGTCACTCAAGAGTGCAATTTCAAAAGTGTGCTATTGGTCTTCAACTCACAAACAGGCGACTCGCACTCCCAATTCGGCTTTTCATGCTGGTGAAAGCTTTATCAGATCCTCAAACATACACGCACACATGGGTTTATACCACTGCCCACCTAGAGACAGGATGTGAACAAAATTACGAAGGAGAAAGTCATTTGATATGCAAAAAATACTGGCAAACACTGGAAATTGTCAAACGAGTACAGTGAACCTACAACCCCAAAGAAATAGCAAAAGCGAAAAAAACTCTTGGTTACGGCTGAGTAGGATTCTATCTATAATTTTCCAAGAAATTATTCTCATGAGGAAACAGAATACCACACATACACTGCCGTCCTCAGCCCGAAAGGCGTATCTCAATTTTCAGCACTACCGAGTTACGCCTATACCTATAGCGGTGGTTATAGAGAGTGAAATTTAAAATATGGAAAAAATTGAGATACGCCCTTTGGGCTTAGGAAGGCAGTACACTCTAGCTTGGAAACTTGCCTCATTAAAGGGTTCGTCAGTGGAGTGGGTCAAAATTAATTGATCCAGGAAGCCAAAAAGAAGTATGATTGATTGACTTCACCAACACCAGCTACTCAAAGAGCGTTTTGGATTCAAGCCAAATACTCTAAATTCGATGGTCCATATCTTTCCAAGAGTGTGGACTGCTTTGTCTATAAAGACATGATGAATTTATTTGGAACAGAAGAACTAATCTGTGTTGCAGTCTCCTCCCGCCAACAACGAAGGATGATCCAAGCCGGTCCTGCTTCCCCTCCTATTCCCTATTTCCTCACACCTCGGGTACTTTCCTGTCCTTCTGATTTAGGCACTGGACTAGAGAAAACGGGAGCAGTAACGGAAAAAATACACCGCGTGGATGAGCTAATCAAATAAGGGGAATTATGCAGGCTACTAGATGGCTTCATCCACTCTCTACCAAAGCCCAAACACCCCTAGAAACGATTCAAGCTCAAAGATGCATTTTCAATGCTGATGGGGTTAATAAGAAGATTTCACTTTCCATTTACTTCATTATTAGGCGAGATGTTGACCTGATGTTCATATTAGCCAGCAAACTTCGGTTTCACCACTATAATCGGTTCAACACTGAACACAAAATATTGAATTTGGGGGGCTTGAATGCGAGAAGAAATGAGAGGCAGTGCTTCAGTTAGTCAAAACACAACGGCAAACTCTGTTGGACTATCATCTGGTTAGCGAGTTGCTAGTAGTGTAGTCGGAAAAGCCTCCTCCTCTACCATGATGGATTTGTTAATGTAAGGGATCTGAGTGACCTCGGACCATGACCCACTATCTGGGCAGGGTTCCGAAGAATCATGAACTGATTTACCAAGATTCAAAGTCAGATGTCCCAAGAAGAAGTGGTGAATAAGTTAGCTAGAATTGCAATAAGAAAAAGAAAGGGAGAGGAGAAATGTCTATGGAAATATATTTTATTATTAATAATATCATTTAAATTTTTTTTATTAGTATACATTTTTCATTTGACTGAAATTAATGAAAGTCGAGAGTTATTTTTGACCTATTTCATTATATGAGCTAAAGATGTATTGACGCAACATTTAGGGTCATGTGCGGTAAAATATTATGGAGTTTTCATTTTGTGATCAAATTTTCAAAAGTTGTCTTCAACTTGATTGAAACAGGGTTAAATAACACCGGTTTTTGGAACTGGAAAAAGAGTGAACCTCACTGGTGGTTATTCTATGACAGCTTGCACATATTTTGGATTGTTTTTGAAAAACACTATGTTTAACAAAGGAAATTAGCGCTTTTTCAATTCGGCTTCTTCAATTTTTTGTTCTGTATTTATCAGTTTCAATTCGTTCATTAACATTTCAATAACTTGTAAAGAATTGTTGGTTTTGGAATACAACTCAGTGTTTTCATTGCAACATCAAAGATTTTATGGGAACGTTTCGTTTTCCCATTAGACTAATCACTTTCAGATTTACGTTTCCTTTTTAAACTCATGTCTGGATTAGTTCAATTTCTATTTGAGTTCTTTGAATCTATGTCACAAATGTCAATGGTCACTGTCACTTGTCAATAGTGTCATTGGCATACATTGTCAATTTAAATTTCTTTTCCACTTCCGCTTCAACATTCAGACAGATATGATGTAGTATCCCATATCTCTTTATCTTTAATAATCCTTAAACAGGATGAAAATTATTCAATTTTAAATATGTTTTATATTTTGTAACATTTTAATTTGGTCCATGGACATGATGTTTTTATATGGCTTCTTGTACACCTGACGAGTAAGTAACCTCACTTTTCATAACTTTCAAATTTCAAAAATTTTCAATTTTATCAAATTCATTTTCAATCATTACTTACTTGCAGGTACGCACTGATGATGACTTAACAGTCGAAAGCGCTTTGCTACAATTTTTAAAATAAAAATATTTTGCACGAAATACAAAGTTTCTTCCTTCAAGTTTTTCGATAAATGACAAGGAAATATTGATACCAAGTAGTCAAGTGCCAGACCTGTTGACGTGTCTGCTATGTATCCATATTCCTAAGTGTGGTGGGTTTCAAATTGGTACCCTATCACTGATATATCCATCGAATCGTTATTCTTGAAGTTTTCAATGCTATGTTGTGCAACAAGTGCAGGGAGGTGCTCCCAGACAGCACCAGATATTGCATGAATAATACTAGAACATTCCTTTTGGAATATTGGTATATTCCAGGAATAAGCTGGGATATTCTGGAATATTGGAGGATTATTCCCTGAATATGCGAATGGGAATTCCTCAGATAATCATAGAATATACTTAAAAGAATATTCTATAGACATCCAGAATATTTTCAGGATATTTCGCGGATATTCCATACAAAATATTCCTATAATATCACCAATGAATATTCATAGAATATCTGGAATATTCCAAGATCATCCCCAGAATATGGGTAGAGAATATTCATGGACTATTTTGTAGAAAATATTCTATGAATATATAGTATGATCCAGGAATATTACAGAAATATTTCCAGATGTACTTTTTGAATATTACATGCAGAATATATACAAATGAGGAGGAAAAAAACTGTGGGGCGTTTCATAAATTACATGTTTTGATATTAAATTTTTATCCAAAAATTGAACGTTTAGATACCTTCGAGTATTAGCATCACCTTATGATATGAATATGTTAAGGAAAGAAATATATACACCTGTTTCAGGCTATATTTATATATAATATATATAGAGGAAAAAACAAATATGTCATAAAACAATCTCAAATAAACAAACAATTCATAAAAAAAGTTTAAATGAACAAATATTTCATAAAACAAATCTCAAACTACTATCGTCAAGCCTGATAAACTTCTTCCCTTCTGCTTCAGGAATTTATTTCTGGGATTTCTCCTAACCCTGTTGAATTGATAACCCTAAAAAGAAAAGACTTTTACATTTCGTGAATTTCAAATTTATTTTTACGAAAAATTTGCTTATGCATTATTTATAACCATTAAAAATTTCATTTGTACTCGGTGTATAGCACTGGAAATTGTTTGCTTTCAAAATGAAACATTTAATGGGAAGTAGTTTAATGTTCTGAAAGTTTCAAGACAACTTTGATTCTATTACCTCAGTCATTAATGAATATATTAGTCAGTGTAAAATACATACTCTTTTCTTTTCAGCCGCTCAGAGGACTTTGCCAGATAAATAGATACAACCACTTCAATCTCCTTCAGATTAGCTCTATTGCGGTCACATTTTTGAATTGCATCTAGAAATGAAAAATATATTATTATTATTCGGTTCAACTGTTCACTGAGACGATTCTTTCTAGCTTCAGTTGATGATATTTCGAACAAACAAAAAAAAATTATGTTGTATAACAAAACCCCTTTAATTTTTATGGGAATTTATTTTCTCTAAAATCACAAGAAATACATTTTTGGTCAGAATCGTCGTATAAAGCATTCAATTCATTTATATTTGTTTTTGTGAATTTGAATATTGACTACTTTTCCAAATGCAGTACATATCATAAGTTTGTGATTATCAGAGAAACACTTATATATTAACTTCCCTGAAGAACTTTCAGAAAGTTATAAAAAGAGAAAATATTATACCAAAACTTTAGAATAAAATGCAAAAATACCTAGAAGACAAGCACATATCCTAGTAGACCTGAATACTTTTTTTTTCTTGTGTCCCTGCATACTGTATTCTGCAGCAAATCTATCGTCTAGAATTTTTTTAAGGAATCGTCTGCTGCAATCCTTGAAATCTCTTCCACCAATCAGGCAAAGATTATCCACCTGAAATAAATTGATCTTTATTAACTTGCAGTTTTTGTATAATTCACAATTTCATTTGAATACTTTTTACAGACTGTTTCATTTCTGTTTAATTTAATTAATGAATATATGCAACAAATAAATAATTATTGCTTCATATTGAATTGAATACTCAGCATCATTCCTTACCATATTTTTATAGGTTTTCTCATTATCAAGTTTCCTTTCCACATTTTCAAGCATAGTCTCATTTAAAATTGGAAATTCACTAAACAAGTCTAAATATGTGTCTTTGGAAGTATCATCCTCTGATGGCAATACCTTATCTTTCAATGAAAGAGAGACTTCATCTAGTTTATCAGAGAGTTCGTTAATTTTACTGTCACATTCTTTCAGCAACTTGATTACTTTCACCATCATGTTGATACATGTTCGCTTGAATTTTGTATCATCTTGAAAGAGAAAAGATCAAATATATCAAGATAATTGAATGAAAAATAAAAAAAGGAGTGTTACCTAAAATTTCTGCAACATTTTCTGTTTCCTCTAGGACCTTTTCAGATACAGCTGCTTTCGAAGCTTTATCAGTGAATATATCCATAGCAGCTCCATTTGTTTGTTGATTGGTTAAGCCTGTAAAAAACAAATAATATTAGCAATTCAAGGTGTAACTTTTCAAGGAGATAAAAAAAGTATAAGCATCTGGATAATGAAAATACTGCCATTAAACCATTGAATTTGACGGGATACGTTCTATAGGATCATACAGCTAGCACAAACCCAAGGCTTCATTGTGACAAAATTACAAAATTAAAACTTACGTTTTCTAATGGCTTGGGGTCTAGGGATATCCAAATCAGATCCACTATCCTCTTCTGATGAACTAAACTTTTTCTTGGACACCCTCTTCTCAGATGTTTCTGTTTCTGAAATTTCGGATGTAACACAACACTTTGATGCTTTTCCACATGCCATCCTAAAGTTTTCATACTTTTTTTCCCTCATTAGAGACACGCTGTACTCTTTCCAATCACTTCCTGGTTCAGTTTCATTCTTTATTGCCCTTTCCATCCTGTTTTTGGGAAAGGGGGGGTACAGGAGTGTTTGACTGGTTTCATTATACCAGCAGTATGGGACGGCCTCAATTTCCTCAGATCCGGCAAATTTGACGATTATCCAGGGCATACTAGTAAAAACACAAAAATCTGAATGAAAATAATAGAACTCAACATTAATAACTTATGTACATTTCGAAATCCCCTTCTCTCCACACTATCTCACAAAGTGAAAAACTTGAGGTATATATCTAGCAGGAAACAACTACTTCCTCTACGAACAATTAATTACATCTGACACCCATTCCTGCAATGTTCTTCCAGAAGGACACAATTACAAGTGCTAATATTCAACAATTGATTGCAATTAGCACTTGCAATTGTGTCCTCTGGGAGGAACATTGCACAAATTGATATCCGATGTAATTCAATGTTTGCAGGGGGGTAGTAGTTGTTTTCTGAGAGATAATTTCCTCAAATTTTCTACTTTGTGGGATACTGTGGAGGGAAGGGGATTTCCACTTCGTTAAAATTCGTTTCATTTATTAAAAAACTTATACAAATGTCATTAGGTGATCTGAACCATACCGTATTTTGGATATCTTTATGAAATGAGATTTGAAAACAAAAATATTCAATGAAAGAAATTATAAAAATAAATTAATGTTAATTATTAAGGTGCTATACAAATTCATATTTACTCTTGTTTTATGTGTATTAATGGAAAAACTGTATATGCATTATTATAAGGTATTCTGACAAGTTTGTGACTGATCTCTGTTACAGGCCATGATTTCATTTCACTTAAATGATCAACATAAAAAATATTCAGTAAGGATGATTTTAATGGTAGATTGAAAAAATCCAATTTTTCCATATATTCTTGTCCAACTACAACATAATCGTTCAACTGTGGCGAAAAAGCAACATTTTTTATTTCAATTAGTGTACCATTTTTCAGAGCACAGCATGCATCTCTAGGAGTGCAAGAAAGCTTGAAAGTTGTGAATTCAATAGATCTAAACTCTGGAGCAGAACATCCTACTATCAATGGCCCATCACAATGTGGTTGAATCAAATTAAAACCCGAAAATTTCTTGGATGAGTTCACTCTTCCTCTACAATTAATTAATTCTTGGTAACGGCGAACCACTTGTTGCAACGGTTTATCGTGCTTCCTAATCAATGTTTTCAAGTATTGAAGAAAATTTTCACTTTCAAAATTACTAAAATTGTCTAGTATACCAAATTTCCTGACATCATCAACCAAATGCAACAAATTATGAAAATTATGTGTCAACAAATGGGAACCATAAATTTGCTTGATACTTTTTACAAAACAAATGAGTAAGTTTTCAGCATAATCAATATACATTGTACAATATTTTTCACTCGACAGAATTCTAATAGAAACAGACAATATCAAAAAATTTTGATACTTTTTTTTCGTGAGTATATTTTTTAATACAACCGGCCCCGTATAAAGTAAAAATTGGCGAAATTCTGTTGCTTTCCACCTCTTCACCTCTTTCAGAGATCTAGGCATCCTAGCAAAATCAGAAGGAACAGAAGTCCTCATACCCAATAAAAGTTCGGAAATTCTTGTGAACTGTGCATTTGAAAATTTATGTGGAGGTGGTCCATTGCACCAAAGTCCACATAGCAACTTTTTAACCACTCCTAATAAAATAAGGTGCATGTAGTCCAAAGGAACATCTGATATTATATTAATATTTGGAAGATCTAATAAAATGGAATAACCTGTATGATGGGCAGAATCAGATTGATCAACAAAACTTTCATGTGTTCTTCTCTCAAAATTCAAGAGTGGAAAACAAATTCGGTCTTGAATACTTTCTCCATGCTGAAAGCATTTCGTGCAGGAACTATAACCTGCATGACCTTTTATTGCTAATATAGATGCTTTGGCAACAGCATCGAATAAAAATTTTGTTACTTTAAAACTGTAATGTTTACCAAATAACTCCAAACCATTATTAGTAAGCATTTTGGCTTCATTTATTAAATCACAAAGAAAATCATTGAAGTTTTTGGGTTTCTCATATCCATGATATAAACCAATTAAAAAAACACTTTTGGATTCCAAACCAAGAATCGGATAAAACTGACTACTTGAACTTTTAGCTAAAGGTAATCCATCTATATTAATACTGATTTCAACTGGATTCGGTGGTTCCCTACAATCTCTATTGAAGACAATTTCAAGTGATTTTTGTATTCCAAAATGAAAATATTCTCCTGGATCTACTTGGCGAGTAACCGTCTTTTTAGGGGTAGCTAAAAATGTTCTAGAATCTTTAGGCAATCCCTTAAAATCGCCAGGTTTAGCATCAGCTACTATTACCAAAAGTTCATTGAGAGCAGTCAATGTTATTTTATTTTTAACTGCCCAGTTCTTGAGTCTTTCTACAGTACTGACAATATTTGTGTTCCTATCAGTGTCTTCGATATCAAAATTATTTGTTACAACTTGTGTATTACACAAGTAATTCTCTGATGTATTGTGTTCTGAATTGATATCACTATTTACACCAAAATCATCACAACTACTACTACTACTTTCATCAGCAGAATCTAAATCGACTAAATCTATACTAATATCATTTTCGATAGAATTTTGCTTATCTGAATCAGTTTCTCTATAGTCTTCTAAATCGTTTCCTCCTAAGTTGGATTGTAATATTGAGGAAAGTATATTATCCGTTTCCTGATGGACTTCTCTATACCAGGTACTGCCCCTTTTTCTTTTAGACATTGTAACATAAGAGTTCTTGAAAATAAAACGAAAATAATGTTACACAAACTCACACAGCTACTGGCCAGAGTGGTGAGACATAACCTATCAATAATTATAGTCTGATTATTCTGAAGAATAGTTGTTATCAGATTCTAATAAGTGCTTTCAGATAACATCTAGGAATATATTAGCCTGACTTTTGAGAAGATTTTTATCATCGACGAGGTTTTGCTCACCTACCCTTAGCGCCATAATATTTTTGTCCCCTTTTCATTTCACTAATTGATTAAAAACTACTAGTATACTTACGTTCTAGATGAGAACACCACACTTGTACACTTTTCAGTGAAAACGCAGTTAAATACACAATTACGGATTACAACTGACTTCACCTTCACCAGCTTCACCCTCGCCTACAAACAACAACAACCTGAACCTGAATTACAACCAAGAACCAAATTAAGTATGGCGGTATCGCGCCTTTTTGTTTTCATTTAACCACAGACCTCTGTTTAAGTGTTTAACCGGTTTAGCGTTTCGTCTTTCGTCAACGTCAAATGTCAGTGTGGCTGCGCAGTGCGGAGGTGCAGGGTGCCAACTGGCGGATAGATATAGCAATTCTATCCTTGAAGTGCGCATGTCAGACAACGTAGACGGTCTACGATTGGTCTTTGTAATGGAGGGAAGTTTAAATGACAAGACAACTGTATGCAACTTGAAAATGCATGAAATAGTTTTTCGCTCGCGATTTACACACAAACCTAACTTGAGCAAGCTAACTTAGCTTGCGATTTTAAAATGCTTGAATAATTAGCTAACCCAAACCTGACCTGACTAACCTTACGTAGACGTTAGTGATAGTGAATTGAAAAAATCTGTTCATGTGACATGCGCACTTCGAGGATCGTATTCCTAAGTCTATCCCTTATTCGAAAAGAAGTTACGGTACCAACTTGCCTAACTGATCAACGCTGACGCTAATCGCGAAATATTTCCCATTGGTAATCGCAGTAAAAGTCTCGATTTTGGTAACCACTCATGAATATAGATGTTCAGGAAAATGAGAATGAACAACGAAAACATGAAGCTGACTTAATATTTGATCGAAATGCAGATTAACTACATTATTATGGACCATCAGCGCGCATTACAAAACGTACGAAAACAAAATTTGATATGAATACGTCTCAACTGTAATAATCCAGGAATATTCCGTACATAACATTCTATGAATGTTCTAGGAAGAATATACAATAAGTCTTATTCCAGGAATAAACAACTGAGAATATTCATATTAAAATATTCCTGGTATATTCTTTCAAGAATATTCTTTGAATATTCCAGTTTGTATATTCCTTGAATAAACTCAGAGCATATATATATTCCAGGATTATTCTATGATCATTTGGAATATATACATCCATTCTAGGTTTTCTGAGGAATATTCTATGAATATATCATGCTGACTGGGCTAATTCCTCACCAGTTTGAAAAAGTTGCTACACGAGCGTAAACAAGGGAAGAATTGCATTTATGTTACATACTATAATTTTTCTACAATACACTTTTTGCTGAAAATAAAACTGATGAATTAGTCAGTTGAAGTTAGTGTCAATTGATAATGAAGTAACTTGTTCTCTAAGTTCTGGTAGAATATTTCTAACTTCAGAACTACGGAAATATGTCTATGAGGCAACTTTTCTGTACACTTGCATCATACTTCAGATATAGTGAAAAATAATCATGGTTGTGATCGTAAAGCCATGCAGAAAAGCATGTTTTTTACCTATGGTTGAAAAAACCATTGTTACTTTTATGGTATGGAAACCAGACTGATTGGTTTCTAGTTCCCAAGGTGAACAAGAGTTTTCTGAGATGCAAGTCTATCCATTGCTGGAATATCACCGTTATGGTCAAAACTGACCCATGATTCCTTGAGTGGCTGCCAATTTATTTATTATTTATGACAGATCTAGGAGAGTGTTTTCGAAAAGCTCTCTTCTCATGTTCGTGAATGTACCAATTTCTGTTGCTGACAGTGTTTGATAATTCTGTTATTCTGGAACAATCAGATATACTTCCTGAATTACCCCAGCTCCTTCTCAGAACTCCCTCTGAGACTTTTTCAAGTCCCTGTTATATTCGGTGTAGAACAATTTGCAGCCATCTCTCAGATCCGTGTTCCTTGACTAACTTCTGAAGATTATCCACTAAGAAGAGGCTCTTAAAAGTATTACATTCTCTTCCAACTCTGTCGCAGCCAAAGTGGTCCATATTTCTCGAACTTAATATTTTGTCCCCCTCAACAAATTGCCAAGTTTATATGGTAATACAATCTCTGTCCCCTTGAGCTGCATTTTCACACAACTTCGTACATAAGGAAAATAGTTGAGCGTCAAGGGTCTCATGACGTAACTTTATCACTTTCACCTCTGGCTACTAGTAGAAGTTTTCAAAGTGTCTGAATACAATTCGTGTTGACCCGTTTAAGGTCTGAAACTGAAGCGGTAGCAAGAATAAGCAAATAACTTTTTCCTTGATGGGTGAAACTTGTGAATGATATAACGAAATATTTGTTTTTTCCAAGTTTGACTGGAATTGAATGACTGCAATTGGAAGATATCATTATCTTTCATGAAGAAATACGTTTCTCTACAATTCATGAATGAATGTTCAGTCGGCATACTTACATGGCAATCAAAGTTTGACGGTTCTGATGAGTCAACGTAGTTGATATGGGGGGTAATGGTGGTAATTACCTCTACCCCAAAAATTCTTTTATACTAGTGTTTTATTTTAAAATCAAATTTAAGCCTTCACCCTCACAAGAGAAAAAATTAAAGCCTTTTTACTGCCTTCCACCATCACAATTCTGACGCATCAATATCATCGCTGCATTTTAGATGAAAAGCTCTGTTTGGAGTGTGCGACACTGGTTTTTGAAGTAGAGTTACAGTTGATAACATGCACTAGTCTCGGGTTCAAATTCCGGCTTATGCACACTTCAAATTATTCATTTATTCATTCATTTATGTATTTCTTCATACAGGGTTCAACTTGAAATCGTCCCTAATAAATTTATGTTATATAAAAGTAATTTGAAAAAAGATGTTGTTTAACCCTCTGTGTAGGAAGGGGGGGGGTAGATGTATCTCCCTACACAAGCGGCACATAGTTTCAAGCTCGATTCATCATCTTTTCAATAATACCAATGATATTTTAGCATTTGAGTAGCAGTTCCTAAGAAAATGGTTTCCAGACGTAATTAGAAGTTGCCCACAAGAATCTTAGTACTTATGTAAGGCATTAGGTCAATAATTGATTGTGAAATAAAAAAAAAGTGGGCGAGACCTTCCTAACTTTAAAAAAACTAATCTAATAGTATAATTTTGAAAGTGGTTAATTTGTGTGTATTAACAACTTTGGTGTTATAATTTCTGGAATGCCCAACCAACCTATTTTGCCACTCCTGCGAAAGGAGTCTCCAAAAATTGAAAGAGAAATTACAGTAAATTTGAAGGATTCACTGACACAGGTTCACTGATTGAGTTATTTGGTGATAGTTTCAATGAGTGTGAAGATTGAGATTAATTTATTCTACAACTGATTACCAAATTATCCCTTGGTGCTTTCAGATTTTATTGCAAAGTTTACGTTTTTCAAAAAATGTCATTTTGTTACAGCATTTCCGCTCTAACGAGGCAAAATTGAAAAAATGCTCGATGTCAATCGCTTTTAGTATTTGTTCTTGCATCATGCAATATAATGACAAAGTATTCTAAAAACTATCATGATCTGATGTGTGGAAACAATATCCTGATATTTGAAGCAAGCAGAATTTATCTCGATCTTGAAGCAGGGAATACTCATTAAAAAATTGGATAGGAAGGGGGCAAAGGGTTACCCATAGGTGTACCCTCGAGTTTTTCGTAAAAGCAGTTATTGAACTAAGAATAATCTCATGCCTTTTGCAAAGTTTGGCTAAGCTTGAATACTATCTGACTATTTTGTTAATGAAACCGTTGGTTAGCAGTTAATTTGCTCAGATATTCCAAGAGGTATTTGGACACTTGGAAACAAAATCTCACATCAAAAGAGATTAAGATTCCAAGATGTCTCCTTGCAGTTTTATGTTCCTAATCCAGTGGTGTAGCAAGGATTTCAGTTTTAGTGGGGAGGAGGGCTAAACATAGAATTCATCAGCCCCAAATTGTCTTCTTCCTGGCTGCACCACTGTCTCAATCTAATCGATAAGTACAGAGTTTTTTACACTCAAGTTCATATATGTCAATGGAAAATTCTCACACAAATAATTGGTCAAATCGACTTTCCAGGTTTGTGAATCTTGAAATTCGGCACTAGTTAGGTGATCAACTGATCCACAAACGAATATTTGGAAAGCACCTTTTTCCGCAGTTCCGAATCTTAGAAACAAATCGCTGATTCTAACTGCGATCAGAAGAAAAGTAAAAAATTACCAGAAAGCCAACTCAAAGTAATTTTCTATATTTAACTTCCGTCTTCTACTTCAAGGCAAATTTCTCAAACGCTGAAATGAACCCTTTCAATAAACGCTTTCCCATCAACTTGATATTTGATGAGAATAATCAGGATCAGCGATTCAATCAATTTCCGTTTTCAATATTCCCGAGGAATGCTGAACACTTAAGATAGTATAATATTAGTCCGAAATGAAATCAGTTGGAAATCCTTTCAATATTTGAAGGAATTTCTAAGCCGAATCGAAAGTTTTCAGTTTATTAGGCGATGATTATATTATACTTGGGGAGGACCATTTGAGTTGATCTGGTTAACAGAGTTATTAATTAATGTGGATTTCTGATAGGGGTCGAATTTGAATTGTTCAGAAAGAAAATGGTACAAAGTTCTCTAATATTCGAAGAATTTGATAAGTAACTTTATATGATGATGCTTCCATCTAAAATATATTCATTCAACAATAAATAATTGAAGTAACTTCGGTGTTTTTTCAATCTTGTCAGAGAAATCGTGAATAGTTGACCACTAGATGTAAATGATGTAGAATGGATCAGATGAAGTGGCGTTATCACGATTCAAGTTAAATTGACCGATTCTACTTCACCAACAATAGTTGAATGAATTCTGTTGTGAGAACCTTTTTTTTTTTAAATGCAAGTGCCATCCTGAACTTTGAACAGCAATTTGTTGATTTTTTTTCAGACATTCGTATATGACTCATATGTCCTTCTTTATCATCTGATGCTAGTTCCTTTAGCAAACTGTCTGATGCTCCTATCGATTTCATCTCAATATCCATAGCCTATACGTTTTTTCAGTTTTTATTTTTAATTTTTTTTTTAACAAAACAGTAACTGTACTTACAACTTCACGCACAACTGTTTTCGAAGTCATTTTCAACTGACTTTATTCCTTGAAAACTGTTCGAATTGAATCAGACTTGTTGAAATATAATTCAAATCGTATTCCACTTTTGTTGATCAACAAATTAAATTTGTCAAATTATTCTTTCCACTCGTTTGCCTGTTTAACGGTTTCGTCCGTTTGTCAATTTTTTCGGTTTTATTTATTCGTGTTTGTTTTTCCTTTTTGTCCGTTTCTCAATTTTGTATGTTCTGACCGTTCTGCAAATCTGTTTGTTTATCCGGTTTCCTGTATTGTATTTGTATGTTGTTCAGTTTTTTGTTTCGTCTGTTTTTTGTTTGTGTATTTTGTTCTTTTGTCCATTTGTTCTTCCATCCATTTTTTCTGTTTTATCTGTTTGACGATCTGTTTATTTGTCGTTTTTGTCAGTTTTGTGCGTCAATCTATCTGATTGTCGTTCGATCTAATGGCGGTATGTTTTCAATTGGTTATTTTTGTTAGTTTGTCGTTAGTCTTTTCTATTCGATTTGCAGTTTGTTTGTTCGTCTGTTTTCTTTCGTTCATTTATTTTTGTCAGACTATCAGTTTGTCCGTTTGCCTGTTTTTCAGTTAGATTGTTTTGAAGATTTTTCTTTCTGTTCGTTTTTATGACTGGTCACTCTATCCGTTTATCTACTTCATATATTGTTAGATTTGTACGTTTTCAGTTAGTCACACTTGTTTTGTCGTTTGTCAGTTCATTCATTTGTATGTTTTTATTCATTATTTCAGTAAAAAATTGTCGGTTTATCATTTGTCCGTTTTTTGGTCTGTCCGTTTGCCAGTTCCGCTTTTTTTATTTCTTTTTGTTAGTTTTCTCCGTTAGTCCTTCTTGACCGTTTGTCAATTGACATATTTGTGTTTTGTCTCATGTGTCTGTTACAACTGTTTTCCGATTTGTATCTTTTTCATTTTTTCTGTCCGTATCGAATTTTTTTTTTGTCCGTTCGTCTGATCGTTTGTGTTTCATTTTCCGTTTGGTCTGTTTCAGTAATTTTGTCTGATTTTATAATTGTCATTCTTGTCGTTTGTATGTTTTCTGTTGATTTTGTCAGTTTGTTGGTCTGTGCATTCGTCCGTTTCATCATTTAAGTTCGTTTTGTCTATTTTGTCTATTTTAGTTGGACTGTTTGTCTTTCTCTTTGTTCGTCTTCTCGTTAGTTGTCTCCATTGGTCAGTTTGTTTGTTCGTTTTTCCTTTTGGTCAGTTTGATAATTTTTTTTCCATTTATTTTTCCTTTCTGCCCGTTAGTCTGTTTAACGTTTTTGTCTGTCTGATTTGTCTGTTTGTCAAAACCAGAAATGTCATCAATTTAATATTACTGGTAAGTTATACATTGGGAGAGTATGGTCAGAGAGCAAAATATATTTTTTTTCTAGAGGAAAGTATTTTGAAGTTCCATGATTATATTTTATGAATTATCAGGTTGATTTTGATAAAAGGCACACCATTTCAATTTATAATTATTAATATTTTTCCATCACAATTCGCTGCATGTTCAAATATAATGACATCAATTTTTCACTTGCTCTTCAATTATTCAGTAAAATATCCTCAGCAAGCAACACTGACATTGAAACAAAGAGAACTGGGAAATGTGAAAATGAATGTGAAAACTTCCCGCACATTTCCTTCAAATTATATTCATTTTTTATTTGGACATTCGGAAGTGACATTCTGTCTCGTCGGGACTAATTATCAAGGGGATGATGAACTCCCCAAAATTTTTCACGGAGAATTTTAATATCAAAATACATTATGAAAAATATATAACAAACAAAATTCCGTGCAGATAGATAAATTTCAATTCATTATTGTAACTCAGACTCATTTTCTTCCTCTTGAGAATTCAACCACTTTTTTATCCATTTCCATCGATCTACTGTGTCTAATACTTTCCTAACTTTTATTCAACTTCACTAGCTGCATTGCATCGAATAAATTATGCTTTCAACCCGCTTTAGATCAATAAACTCAATTAAAATCTTGAAAATAAAAAAGAGAAAATATCTAGTTTACAACTTCCACTGGTCTGAACTAATAGCAATAGAAAATGAACTTACAAATTGAAAAAGTTTGCGGTTGTCGAAGTTTTAATGTCTTTCCAATTGACCTATCAATAGAACCGTTGAAAAGGAGGTCTCAGTAGTTCTTTGCGAATGTAATGAAGATGTTCAATAGATACTTCCTTTCGAAATAAAACATTTAGAGAATGTGGAAAGAAGTGTTGATATATAAGAGAATTTGGTGGACAATGAATTAACTGACTATTGACTGAAACTTCACAATTTGTATTTCAAAGATCGCCCCAACACAATATTATAATAATAATAATTCAGATAATTATTATTGAGATTTGTTTTCACGTCCAAAAATTGTATTTGTTACTTGCTTTTTTCATTGTATTTCAAAAGTCCTCCTGCTCATGATTAGAGTAGGTAATCATTTTTATTAACATTTGTAGTCAGTTTCAATATCTTTGTATTCAATGTACAAGACTCGTGCAAAATAACAATTTCTCTTTTACAATTCTTCGTAGATCTAACAAAAAAAACAACCTCACTGTGACATTCCGAACCCCTCGATAGCTGAAATCTTTTCCTATTGTTCCATTCATTCTTTATCAAAAGTTAGAGCCGAGCTTTGTTTTTTCGCATCGCCACATAAAGATATAGCGAATATGAAGTCGAACTTTTATGGTAGCACATAAAACAATAAAGTCATCATCCGAGTCACTAGTGCCTTACAAATGAAAACAAAAGAGCATAAACGACATTGTGTGGCAATTACAGTTACATCACATTTCATACGAGACATAAAATGGAGATAATGTGACCATGAATCTGCTGGGAGTGTCTACGGCAAGAGAAACACGTAGACAATGCCGCAGTAATGCCTGAGATAACATTATGGAGGAGATAAATATTATATTGGACGAGATATGGTTATGGTCTCTGTTTGGAAAATTGTTTGTCGAAATGACAAATATCCAAAATGAACGCTACGCTGCCAGGCGAAACTTGCACGTTTGTAGCAGACAAAAGTACACGATACTCGATATGAAATTGTGGATAAGGCATTAGGTCAACTCAAAAAATCTTCTGTTCATAAACTATTGAAATAAATGATATTTATTATATTTAGTGAATGACGAAATTGAGACAGTGTCATGTTAAAACCTTAAATGTGTGTTTGAAAGCTTGTTTGCTTTACTTGTAAGCATTCATTCTCTTCATTTTGTGGAAATTCACTGGAGAACGACTGCAATCTCAATTAATTTTCGAGCCCCAAACCAACAATTTTTGCCGTTATTATCCACGTCCGACTACTTTTTTACAATTTCTACTATTTTTGAGGAACTTTTTCGAGAGGTGGCATCTGTGCCCCACGAAGGATATTATTTTCGTTTCAATTTTCTGGTATGAAATTATTATATTACCGTTTTTCTCTATTTTTATGTTTTATTCTGATATTATTTTTCGTGAGTTTTGCAAATTTTTCCAAGCCCCGGGAACAACATTTTTTTGCCGATATCTTCGACATAATTTTCGACGTAAGAAACCAACAGAACATTTCCACCTGTAATCGCCCTAGTGCTTGAATTATTGCCGAAAATTTTTCGAGTACATGAATTTTCTTAAAAAAAATCTTAAAAAATTCATGTACGAGATAAATTTCCGACAATTAATTCAATCACGCGGGGGATTCGGTAAGAAAATTTTACACCAAAATATATCCAAGAATTCATAAGAAATAACTAACCATGGGTTCACCTGAACCATTTATATACTACAAAAAAAGATGCATGAAAATATTGATATGTAAAAAACAAAATTTCCAAAAAATCGTTCGAAAAATCGTTGCCAAGTTTAGCTGGAAGTGAGAACAACGCATTAAATTTTTTTTATCTTCAATAGTAAGAGGTTTGGACCACTGCGACCTTCCAACATACACCTATATTTTGTGAACTGTAAAACTGCAATACTGAATTTGAAAAATGTATTTTCGATTTTGAGTCAATAAAAATTAAAAACCTACCGTATGAAAAATAAATAATTGAAATAAAATGCCATAACATTTTCCATGAGATTTTTTTTATTGAGTAGATTTACGTTGTTAGGTTATTTTTCTTTCAATACCAAGACTAAGTCAAGTCTTGTTCTTGGTCTTGAGAAGAATTATTAAGTCTTGGTCGAGACCAAGAGAGGACCAAAACTGATATCTTGGTCTCGCGAAGCCCTAATAGTAACTCATTACCAGGGGCGTGCCCCACGGAACCTTATTGGGACCGAACTATTTCAGTTGTATATCTATAATACTTTGAACATTGTCTGCTAGAAGTGGAGTGGTGTAGACTAAACGGGAAGAAATCATCTCCACAACTTTAATCTGACAACTATCAAATTCGGAGAGGGTACGTGTTTCGGATTCAGTAAGATTCCATCTTCAGCCTTATTTATAAAGTTCTACAACAAAGGTTAACCTACTATATTATTGTTACTTTTGGACAATTCGTCTATCTCTAACCGTTCTCGAGTTGGTCAGCTCTGAATGAGTTTAAAATGTTTTTTTTGTCGCCAAAAATATTTCTGGTGAGTTTTCGATATTTTCGTTCGAAGGTTCGAAATCAGCACGTCGAAATACGTTCGGGGACAAACATTTGAAATTCTAAAAATAAAAAATAAAAAAGTTCAAAAATAGTATCATGATATACTCGACTTTTTTTCCGTTGATTTTTTTCGTTCAAATCCTTAGAAAATGCCAACTTGGATATTCTAAATCGGCTGGCTTCCGCAGAATTCATCTATCTCTAACCGTTCTCGAGTTGGTCAGCTCTGAATCAGTTTTCGAATTGTTTTTTTGGCGCCAAAAATATTTCTGATGAGTTTTCTACATTTTCGTTCAAAGACTCAAAATCAGCACGTTGATATACGTTCGAGGACAATCATTTGAAATTCGAATAACGAGAAATAAGAAAGTTTAAAAAATATATATCATGATATACTCGACTTTTTGTCCGTCGATTTTTTTCGTTCAAATTCTCAGAAAATACCAACTTGGACATTCTAAATCGACTGGCGTTCGCAGAATTTGTCTATCTTTAACCGTTCTCGAGTTGGTCAGCTCTGATCAGTTTTCGAATATTTTTTTTTGGCGCCAAATAATTTCTGATGGATATTCGACATTTTCGTTCGAAAATTCGAAATCAGCACGTCGAATAACGTTCGAGGAGAAATATTTGAAATTAAAAAATGAAACATAAAAGAGCTGTGTATTGATCTGGATAAATCCATAACGACTGTGAAGTCCGAGCTATAATTCTTTCTAGCAGAGAAAACCTTGCTATATCTCATTCTCGACAAATTCGCAGCGAAAAAACCAAAATTTATAACATCGCTCACTCAACCACAACCGAAGATCATATCGACCATAGTTCAATTTGCTAAAGTAGGGTTCGTCCGATGTTCCGATGTTTTCCATGGATCACACAAACAAAACCGTCAGAAAGTCATCTTTCAGCCAACCCCCATTCACGGATCCCTGACAGGTCGGCGTTAAAGCGACAAAAAACACAATAGAAAGATGCGCAATGTTTACCAGAGCTCCGACATATGTTACTAGTTGAAACACGTCAAACGCAGAATAGATTTTACAATTGTGCGGCGCGGCGGTTGTTTGGAACGTTTTATGGCAAGGACGAGGGGAATTTCTACGATAAAGAATGATACGGTGCGGATGTGTGACGGATTCTGGGATGTCGTTCTCACACGCTGTCAGTAACACTCAAGAGAACTCGAGACGAGTCAAGAAGCAAATACTGCGTGAAGGTTTGGTCGATGTATCTACAGTGGGGGCTAAATCAGATACTAAAAAAATATATATAAATAAACTAGGTATAGGAAACCTGATTGATGTCGGTGCCTGATGGTAAATTTTTGAGAAAAAAATAATTGCGAAAACCGCATATTGATGTCTTGCGAATTATGGTGGATTTATGATGAAGTTTTAGGTCGCAAGTAATAAGTAAGAAGTTTTAAGTAATAGTTATAAGTCGTAAGGAAAAAAATTACCATTCATGAACAAATCTTAAGACTGTAATTGTCATAAGGAAGGTATGCTGCCATTAGTCGTTTTCGCGCAAGCGCTCTGGCATGTTTATCTGCTGTTGGAATGTGAAAAAGTTTTGTTTATTTACAAACGACCCTAAACTGTTGAAAGTGTTGGTATTCTTGTAGTTCACTATTTTTTTGAGTTATTGACTTTATATTGGAAAAATGTTGGGAAGTAACGTTTGGTAATAAGACCCTTCTTTGACAAAATCGCAATTCAAATTCAGTTTTCTCAGCGTCTTTCTAAGAAGTTTTGATAACGGAGGCAGATACAGCCTCCGAAACGTCAACAGTTTTCAAAAAAAGAGAAGTATTCTTTGTTAATTCGATCTCATTTTTTCAGATAGGCAAATTCAGTGTAGGGTACGTTACTGACAAAAATTAATTTCTTTCAAGACAGCAGTCTTGTGAACGCAGTAACTTATCGGGCAAATTAATTAATTTGCCCTTCTACACTTGTACAGATTTCTTTGGATTAAAAATTTTTTTCATTTTCAGATTGTGGAAGGTGATAAACCCAAAAAATTATGTCAAGAATTAGGTAACATGTTTTTCATACTAACATATCAATAGTTGTTCTAGGGTGTTGGCATCTAATATGTGTAAATTCATCATCACTGATAAGTAGGTGGGAAATAAAAGCTTCCAATAATTTACACTCAAAAAATTATACGTAAATATATATGCTGACAATATTGTTTCGACACACACTGTCATCTTCTGAGCGAGTTATAAACTGCCATTCTTCGATACTTCATCTTCTTAAATATATGTCCAGGTACAAATATTGTTGATGTCAAATAACTGAAATAAATATCAGGGAACAATAGGGTTGTTATATATGAGGTAGTTAATTATTGGGGAGCTATACAGATTTACCAGGTCGTTAAGTACTAGATTGTTATTGTTACGTAGGTGCTTCTTAATTTCTAAGGATTCCAATATGCTTAATTTCAGACCTTTAGGTTGAATATGCAAAATATCAGGATTCTGTGTGAAGTTATGTTTGCTGTTAATGAGATGTTTGGGATAGTTTGAATCCCGTTTATTCAATCTGTAACTCCTCCAATGTTCACCGAGCCTTTGATCAAAACTACGGCCAGTCTGGCCAATATATATTGCATTGCAGTCCTCACACTCAAGTTTGTAAACTCCTGATTCCTTGAATTTATCCCGTATATATTATGCGTTATTGATGAATGAATATTGATTGTTGTTAGTTCTGAATGCAACATTTATATTACGTTTCTGAAGGAAACGAGATATCTTATTCGTATGGTGACCGCGAGATATGTTAGACATGCATAACGTTGATTGGATTTTTCTCTGATGTGGGGGTATATTGAATTTAACGTTTTCCTATTTTGTTTTTGTTTGACCATTCTATCTATGATCGATGTTTTATAACCATTATTCACGGCGATCTGTTTAATTCTATTCAATTCACACCTGAAATCAGAATTACTTTGTGGTGTATTCACCAGTCTGTGAACCATAGAATGATACGCTGCAAGTTTGTGTGATTGTGGGTGCATAGAGTTTTTTTGTATTGTAGTCTCTGTATGAGTGGGTTTGTGGTATATAGAGCAGTTGTGTGTGTTATTTTTGCGAGAGATAGAGAGATAGATAGAGAGATAGATCTAGAAAGGTAATTGAATTCTAAAGTGACTAAGTGAAGTTGCTGAGAACATTACAAAAACTAAGTATGAGGTAGATCTCGTCAAAATAAACAACTTTTTTCCAATAAAATGTTTATCAAAAAATGTTTCGTTTTCGAGATACAGATTGTTGAAATTTTTCTCAGCAACTTCACTTAGCGCCCTAGGAGCTAAGTAACATGCATCGATATAGAAAATTGTAAATATCTCGAAAAAGATCACCTCCAGCGTTGTTGAGCAAGTGTATCTTTTTACTTGGAAAAGGTGTGGGAATGAGGTTTTCTCATCAAAAGTACCAAAAGTTTACTGTCAAATATGTTACTACAATTTGAAATGAGTACTGACAGCGTACGCAGCGCCCCTTAGATGAAAATTGATACTAAATTATGATTTCCCACGCCAAAAAAACCCCGGGTACCAAATTTCGTGCAAATAACTTATTTTTTGGAAAAGTTATTTTCAAAAAGCGTACAAAAAATTCAATTTTAACACCCTGTATGTCCGAAACGAAGCATTTTCGCTCACAAGTTTATTTAGACTTTTTTCTTAAAATTGTCTCAGGAATACGTTACTTGAATATTTTAACGTACATGTTCCACCCTGTATATTTGGGTATTTTGATGAAGCTTGGAATTACCATCTGAAAAATATTGATGTTTTGATGAAGTCATCTTTCAAACGTGAATTTATGAAGTTTTAACGCATATAATCTTCGAAGCGCACACTTTCAACAACGAGTTCTGAAATGGTAATGTTCGGGATGCAAACATATCTAGACACTATCTAGAACATTATGTGATGAACCTCGTCGGTGATACATCGCTTACAAGCACCCTGACTTCTCTGAAACACCGCAAAACGCCGAAATGTCAATATGTATCTGTAATTTAAATATTTTCCAACTTTACCGGACTCATCAAAACCCAGAAATATGAAGACGGAGCTGAGTCTTCATATTCTTTTGTCGTTATAGCCGCACGAAAGTTCTTCAGCATCATAAGTTTCTTCCGTATGCGATGAAAATTGTTCAAAAACTGGGTGATGATGATCCTGATGATAGAATACTTTAATATTGAGAATTGTTGATTAACACCCTTTCTGAATGGGAATGCAAAAAGGTGGTTATTAGAATGATGAGGATCTAGACATTTTCAGGTGAGAGCACACTCAGCATCCTCAAGAAGTGCGGAATGAGCTAAAATTCATGGAGATGAAGACGTAGGGCATTAGTTCATCGATGGCAGTTCAAAAAGAAAAAATATCTCAGTATGGGAAAACTACGATACATTCTTTGATTATGAGCATACTGAAAAATTAAAATGATCCTGAAGGCACTCCAGTTTCAAATGAAGATCACTGTTTCCAACAGAACGCGCACATTTAAAAACTTGATCTAATTAAGATGTGTTATCAAAATGTTCTAAGGATAAATTTACAATTATGGCAGTTCCATGGTAATAACAAATCATAAACGAGCGAACCTCAGCCGCAATATATCAAAGGCAACCACAATGTCTGCTTCTTATTTGTTATACAATACAACTCACAAAATACGTAATATAGAACAAACTGGTTCCATAAATTTTCGCGGCATCAGCTTCTTCAGTGAAAGTTCGCTCCCAGTGCGATATTAATACGGACTCAATAATTTATAGAACTGGAATATCTTGATAAAATATGTAACGTCATGGTTTACACAACTCGGTGATCTGTAGGGTCGCTTTTTAGATTTCGCACGCTCATGTTTATTTCGTGATATATAGTTTGCCGTAGGACGGTTTACCATGGCCGTAGGAAGAAATGAAATTGTCAACAAGTCACAGTGTCGTAATGCATTGAATGAATGCGTTTGAAGTTAATGCATATGCTATATTCTCGTATTTTGTTGAATAGAATAAACGAATACAACAATAAATAATAACTCATGTTTGTGAAAATAAAGTGTGAGAATTTGATCATAAATACTCGTCATATTTCAGTATATCCAACAGTTATTCAGCTCCAATGAGGAAATATATGTTCGAAAAATAGCAGTTATTTTTCTAAGGTATTTTTCTAAATGGTACACTTATTGGAAAACCCAACGTATTGGATCAACCGGGGTGGTGCTGTAGGTTCTCCGGGTTTTTCCGCAGCCACCAAAAATTGATAAGTTCGGAGTGCCAGGCAAATTATTTTAATTATAGCTGTCTTCTACCCGCACAGACTATGCCTTGAGTACATTCCATGAGTGTTTATGAGGGAAGTATCATTATTATGAACTCTCATTATAGGTAGAATATATTTCAACAAATAACGAAATTGATAGTGCTCAAAGCGGTCTGAAAATCATAGTGTCCCAAGTGCCCCCGGATTTCGGAATTTCGATTCGATCAAGATACAATTACGATACACGATTCGACCGACTTGAGCTTGAGTCAATCACACCCAAGAAGAACAATTATATTGTTAAAATATTGTGAAAATATTGGCAAAATATACAAATAACAATATTGGCGAGAAATAAAATGTGAAAATTTCGCGATATTCTGAAAATAATATTGTAATAGTCTCGAAGCTATATTGGTCTCAAATCAAAATAGTAAGCGATATTGGTACAATCTCGATAAGGCATGATTATATTATGATAATACTCGTACAATATTATGAAAATAGCTCCCAAATATTCAAACGTTATATTGGTGATATTAAATTTTGAATATTTCGCGATATTGGTCCAATGTTCTGAAAATAATATTACTGTAATATTATCAGGGGTAATATAATAAGTGGTATGATTATTACCGATAATTTTTTGGAATATTAATGAATTGCAATCCCAAATACAATGAGTCCGCAGGACGAGTTGTATTTTCTTGCATTGGGATTGCCAATGAATTGATATTCAAAAAAATCATAGATTTTTAATCATACCACGAATTATATTTAGGACGACAATATATCGATTTGAAATAAAGAAAAATCGTGTCACCTGGTAATTGATGCTTTACTTCTAGCCGTATTCAACGGAATACTCTTTTCCACGGCCTGATCTATGATACCAATGGACATCTGTCCCCAACGATCGCTCATATTGATGAATAAAGATAACTAGTCAAAACATATAAATTTGAAGTTTCTAATTTAAATCATTATTTTCACTTGACAGGTAGTAAAACAAAAACTAAGCAGGTTTATCACCGTGAAAATACAGCGACAAGCTATATTTCCACTGTAGTTCCGATTCTATTGGCTGAATTTCAAAATTTGAAATCCACTGATTGGTTGTTGAGCAAGGAAATATATTGTCGAAGCAATATTGGTTTCAAATCAAAATAGTAAGCGATATTGGTACAATATCGATAAGGCACGATTATATTAGGATAATACTGGTACAATATTATAAAAATAGCTCCAAAATATTCAAACGTTATATTGGTGACATTAAATTTTGAATATTTCGTGATATTGGTCCAATGTTCTTAAAATAATATTACTGTAATATTATCGAAGCAATATTGGTTTCAAATCAAAATAGTAAGCGATATTGGTACAATATCGATAAGGCACGATTAAATCAAGATGATACTGGTACAATATTATGAAAATAGCTCCAAAATATTCAAACGTCATATTGGTGACATTGAATTTTTAATATTTCGTGATAATGGTCCAATGTTCTGAAAATAATATTGCTGTAATATTATCGAAGCAATATTGGTCTCAAATCAAAACATTGATTGATATTAGTACAATATCGCTTTAGCACAATCACATTGGGATAATATTAGTACAATATTATGAAATTATTGAAGTAGTTTCACGCCTGTAGTTCAATTAAATAGGAAAATGAGTTATGGCATAGCAGACGAAAAGATGAAAATCAGAACTGAATTGAAAAAATGTGGATCAACCAGGATATAATGTTTTCCGGCTATGTGCGGTCTAGCTGTAACGCACATGGCTAAAAATCATGAGATCCCGAGTTCGAATCCCGGTTGATCCACATTTTTCAAATTCAGTTCTGATTTTCATCTTTTCGTCTGCTATGTCATAACCTCATTTACGTATTCAATTATGAAAAAAACTGCAAAATAATCAAACGTATTATTGGTGAGATTGGTCCAATATTACCTGATTATAATATTGGTGACATATTATGGAAGCAATATTAAACATTTAGCGAAATTGGTACAATATCATTTGGATATATTCGTAAAATATTCAAAGTGAATATGTTGCCATGGAGAAATGGATGCAAAATTTCCAAAAAATGTCGAATAACTCGAAACTTCTACGATTATATTCTTCTTTCAATCAACCACTAAGTATATTGTTTGTAAACGGTTGTGAGACGCCTCATTCTATACATTTTCGTAGAATTTGGCTGACGTTCCATATGTGGAGCCACCTACCGTTTTTTTAACCAGGTTCAATCATAATATGTTTCAATATTGTTTATCGAATTTTTGGCCAAACCAATGTACTGTTGATATGTTTTCTTGAATATGGATGAAATACTATTCAATCAATGTGCTATCAAACTAGGATAAACAACATCGTTTTTATCTTTCTATAATCCATATGAAAAAAATATTGTAATCGCAATATTGATGGTAGATGCTAGAAACAATAATATCACTATAAGGCAATATTGGTTTATCGATATCGGTAAAAACTATTGTACCAATATTGGGCCAATAATATATTTAAAAATGCACATTTCCCAAGTAGCACACTCATATTGGGATGACATTGGTACAATATTGTGAAAATATTGGGAAAATATTCAAATAAAAATAATGTGGTGAGAAAACAAAATGTGTACATTTGGCGATATTGGTCCAATATTTTGAAAATAATATTCTTGAAGCAATATTGGCCTCAAAATGTTGAGCGATATTAGTACAATATCACTCACATTGGAATAATATCGGTAGAATATAATGAAAATATTGACAAAATATACAAAGGAAATATTGGCGAGATAGAATTATGATTATTTCGGGGTATTGATACAATATTACTTGGACATTACACAAATAATATTAGTGAAATATTTTGGAAGCAATATTGGCCTCAAAATATTCAGCGACATTGGTACAATATCATTTCGTATATATTGGTTAAATACTAAAAGTGAATATATTGCTATGGAAACATTGATGAAATATTTTCAGAAAATGTCGAATAATTTGAAAATTCTACAAATTCATTTCTACTTCAATTAACCACTGAGTAGATTGACTTGTAAACGCATTGTGAGAAGACTTATGTAATATATGTTACTATGATTTAGCTGTCGTTCCATACATGGGGCCACCTAGCGATTTTTACCCAAATTTGATTATAATTCATTTCAATATTGTTTTTCGAATATTCGGCCAATATTAAAATTGCACTGAAATTGATGAATTTATTTTGTAATACTGTATCAACATTGTCTTTCAAATATTGGCGTGAGGTTTTCATAACAATCTCAATCAATATAGGGTCAATATAATTTTTCGAATATGGATGAAATAATATTCCACCAATATGCTATCAGACTTGGATATACAATATTGTTTTTTATCTCTAAACTCGATATGAGAGAAATATTGAAATCGCAATATTGGAGTTAGATGCTGGAAACAATATATAGGCAATATCGCTCAATCAATATTGCTGAAAATTATTCAACCAATATTGACCCCCTATTTTATAAAACAATGTACACTCAATATTATTAAAGAAATATTGTTTTTCTAATATGCACCCATATTGGTTCAATATTATTTTTACATTTACAGTATATCCATATTGGCCCAATATGAAAACAAGATTCAGCCAATATGAGGTGCTATCTGGGTCAGAACTGCTTGAGCAAATATTCCACCAATATTATTGATGTAATATTGTTTTTTTTTCAGTTTTCATCCATATTGGATCAATATTATTTAAACATTTAAAATATATACATATTTGCCAATCTGAAATCAAGATTCAGCCAATATGGTGTGCAAAGTAATCATCGGTTGATTTTGGATTTTCGCGGTTGATTTCCAGACTCCGATGAAAATGTATATAACATTTTGATAAGTGGTAAAAAGAAAAAAACATGAAAACCATAAAAATTAAACATATATTTCATAATTCTCTACGTTGATATTTTATCTCCAAAGAAAGCGCACGTTGGAAATACACCGAAAAAATCATTCTGTTTCAGTTTAGGAGAAATGATCAAGTTTTCAACAGTAGCACCGGATAAAAATTGTTTGGTTCATAATATAAATTGACAAATATTTCAACTTTTATCTATGTATTTGAAGGTTGCAATGACACTGCGAGCATGTAGACGGGAATAATTATACAATATAAATGTTGAAGATCTAAATACTTTATTGTGATAATTCGGAACACAAAACTCGAATTCAGCGATTATCTACTGTCACTTTGATTAGTTGTGCTAAAACTCATGCTGACATGAAGTGAAATATTATTAACCAAGTTGTGGTACTTTCAATAAAAAGGCGCAGTTCCAAAAACTTTCGAAAACCGTCCAAAAGCATTCATAGCCCCTCAGTTTCACATGCATCCTTCTTTCAAAATCTGGGATATTTGAATGGGACCAGAGAACAAAGAGAAAGACATTACCATGTGGAAGGTTTCACGTTACGCCTCTGCATTGTGTGAAGTTTTCCATCCAACGGGAAGATACCACTGAATATCGCGACGTACACTTTCTTTAATGTGGAACGCTTATAGAGCTAAGAAAATGATTAACAGAGTTATATTCCTCGGCGGTTTTCTGAAAACTAACAGATGTTATAGCGGAGATGATTTATCTGGCAGGCATTTGAATTGCAATTTATTTAACTGCAAAGATATCTTTATTGTATGAGAGATTTACGAGAGGAATGATCTGGGTCGAGAACATTTGGAACCAAGTTATTTCACGAAAGAGGCTTCAGTCTAATGAAATATATTCTGATATATTTTCTCGTGAGAAGATGTAGAATGTTTTTGTGAATCGAAGTATTTGAATGAGATCCATTTCGAGATTGACGATTTTATTTGGTGATGATTTGTTCAGCATATTTACTTGCAGCCACTTCAAAAAACTTTGTCAAAGTCGCGTTTTCATTATTTTATAATTTGTAACAAGAATTTTCATTTGAAGCATTCATGCAACAGTTTCAGTACTAGCCTTTGTCTCAACATGTCCTACACCGTGGTCTTCCCTGAAAGAGAAGACTGGGTTCGGAATGAAACTGACCTATGTAAGGCAAATGAAAGGTGGTTCACCGATGGTTCCAAAACTTTGGAAGGTGTCGGAGCCGGAATATATGGTATGAACCCAGTAGTGAAACGCTCATTCAGTTTGGGTAAATTAGCTACGATATTCCAGGCAGAGGTATATGCCATTGAAATGTGTGCAAGGGAGCTGAAAAACCGACACCTCACACGAAAAACAATAAAAATATTTTCAGATAGTCAAGCAGCATTGAAAGCGCTTGAATCCAACTGCTTTACATCCAGAGCAGTATGGAACTGCAGAGACACCTTGAACCGACTAGCACAAGGCAACAACGTTACCCTAGTTTGGATACCAGGTCACACGGGCCTAGAAGGAAACGAAATAGCGGACGCCCTAGCAAAAGGGGGGGGGCGAAACACCGTTCACTGAGTCAGAACCGGTCATCGGTTTAGCATATAGCACTGCCAAGAATGCTACAACCGCCTGGGCAGACAATAAAAGACTTGAGTATTGGCTCAGTCTACCAGGACTAGCCCATTCCAAAGCATTTATTGCTTGTACAAGGAAAAAACAGGACTCTGACAAACTTCTAGAACTCTAGAACTCAGTAGAGCACATCTCAGAGTTATAGTAGGTTTGCTCACTGGCCACTGCAAACTCAAACACCACATGCATAAAATCGGACTTGCACAGGATGCAGAGTGCCGTCTATGCATGGAGGATGATGAAACGGCTAAACACATCCTGTGTACATGCCCTGCAGCGGCCAGAACCAGATTTTCAATATTTGGCAATACAAAAGTAAGGCCAGAAGATCTGGTAAACTGTTCTCCCAATATGTTACTCAATTTCGTTAAGAGATTGGATATACTGGGAGAAATGTAACCATAGGGTGAGCCACAATAGGCCATTGGCCGCAGTGGAGAGCCTGATATGGGCTCACTCACATTTAAACCTAACCTAACCTAACCTAAGTGAATTTCAACCGTTTCAAATTACATATTTACACAAATTACACTGTCACACAATGCCATTCAATAATTGCTGATCATCCAGTATGGAAACTAAATGCTCGGTTACTTCGACAAATGCTTTTGTGGTGTGTTGGCATCGACTGCTATGGTCATTGGCCACGTATTCTGGATAGGTCTTGTTACTAACTCCATACGCCACCTTTGGTAATTATCAACGCAACAGTGAAACGTGGAGGATTGTTTCCAGCCTGCAACAAGTTCCAATCATTTAGACTTTTACATCTGAAAATGAGAAAACCTTGCCTCGGCTGGGAACCAAGCCTGAGACCTTTCGATCACCAGTCGGACGCCTAACCACTGCGCCACTCCCCGCCCCGACAAATACTTTTATTAGATAGATAACCTTTCCTTGATGCAACCTAACTACCTGGACAGAAGCAGTGATCGCTACAATAAGGAAAATTTTTATAGAAAAAGAGTTACCAATGTGGAAATTTGGGACATTACGCTAAAAACTGTCCAAACTAAGAGTGGAAATTGTCACTAACCTCCATGTAAATTTTGCAAAGAAACGGTTTCTACTTATGAGAATTGTTTTTTTCGTTAATATTCCACATACGACCAGAATAAAATTGCTTTTTTGTTCAAGGAGAAAGTTTCAGAACAGAAAAAACTTGTGCACCATTTGACCAAGTAACCCTATGATCAGAAACATCGTTTTAACAGAGTGGCTTGGATGAAGTCTGCGGAATTCAAAAAGTCAGTTTCCAGGTCCAGGACCTTTGTATCAATCACACGACTACAGTTACAGATGATGAAGACAGGCCATTATGAATCCCTTGGTCTTCGACTCCAGCGCTGACCTGAGGAATGCAAAAGTCATATTTTTAGATAAGCCAGTGTCGTAGAAGAAGACTCCGTCTCCGCAACTTCAATGTGAGTTTTTTCATTTATTTTTCAATTTCGGTCACAGAGTTTTGGTCGTCACAACCGGTTCTAAAAATACTTCAATGTTGACATGGGCAAAACGAAATTTTAACCGGAAAATCAAAAGCCACTTTTTAATCGCCAGTGTGCGGAGACAAGTATGAACATGTGCGTTTAATTCTGCCGGCAACAATTATTGAGTCTCCATAGGGTTCTCATAAGTAAGTATGGAAAACATTAATTAAAAACAGCTCAATTCTAGAAGAATACGAAAGATAAGGGTGCACACCCATTACCAAGCTCACCTTCAACCACAGGTAGTACGGGGTAATTACCTCAAGACATATGAAGTTCATCTCATTACCCTAACTGTTAGTTAACACTTGATAACGATCGGAGATACTACCGATTGAAACGTCGTGCTAATAAAAACACTACAGACAATGAAAGTCCGCATTGAGAGTAATCAATTCACAACATTGTTTAAAACTTTCAAACAATAACTGAAAACTTATTCATCTTGATGGGAGTAGTAGCGATAACGCAGTACAACGACAAACTTATTGGAATTAAGTAGAGTTCTGGATGAGCCCCCTTAGTCTGGGTTTAACATAGAAATCTTCCCATAATTCGAGACTTTCATTAATTAATTAAAATCCCGCCGTTACACTGGTCTCATTTAATAATGATAACCCATACACACCGAGTAGAATCTTTCCCCCATATGTTGAGTCGTATATAATAACAGATGAACCTTTCGCCAAAATCCCACCATTAGACTAATCAAACACAAAATCCTTCTGGGCCCTTCTGACAAACGACTATCCTGATTTCCCCGAAACGCCCCAAAATAGAAGTAGTTAATTTAATCCTTGCAATGTCAGGATTCGTCCGGATATTTATTTATGATCCATATAGAATCTCACACAATCAAGAAAAGCGGAGATAGGGGATAAGGGACAATGGGAGTCAATACTGACAATCAGGGAATTCAAACAGTGAATGTTAATTGCCGATATTTAGTAGGGAAAAGCGGTTCTATCTATTATGAGTTTACTGGCTACAAAATTTCAAATCGAGAGTAAGGACCACAATTTCGTTTCATAGATATAGATCATGAAAGTAAAAAAAAATCTGTGTATTTTTTGAATTCTTATACTCTATACTCAAGTACCGAGCGGAAATACCCAAAAAAAATTGTCTTTATACTCGATATGGACCATCTCGTGTTGAGTTGATTTTAAATATGTTTATAATTTTTTATATATAAAACATTGTAATATTTTAAATATGTTTATGATTTTTTATATATAAAATATTTTGATCCTGATACTACGAAGGCGTAGAGGGGTGATATAACTTTTTAAAATAATTTTTCACTAATTTCCGACTTTGAAGTCGAAATTTAATAAAATTCCGACTTCAGAGTTGAAAAATAATAAAATTCCGCCGACTTTGGACTTTAAGTCGAGATTTTATGAAATTTCAACTACAAAGTCGGAATTTTGTTATAATGCTAGTTCAAAGTAGGTAGTCAATTGAATAGTCAGTTTTTTAATCACCTGTGTCTGAAAGGACAAATTTTAGTTGCTATTTTCTAGCGTTCAAAATAACTTCCCGAGAAGGCATTCATGTTAAAAAAGGGAACTTTCTCCATTGAAATTGAGATATATGTTATTTTTTGTAATATTTAATAGAAAACAACTACTTCCCGGCTAAAGCCACGCTGGATATTGAACCACATCTGATAAATATTGTGAAAAGTTCCTAGAAAGAAAAAATCTGAAGGTGAAAATTTGAATTTCAGCCAGGAAAGTAGTTGTTTGTCTTTCAGCTGCAGATGATTCCACAACTGATTATATGAACATCTCGTACATATTTTCAAACAAAAATCAAAATGCAATACCCATGACAGATTTATGTCAAAAAAACAATTTTCAAAGTGTTACCGCAGAAGAAATATTTCTATCTTCTCCATTCTTGCTTTGTGAAATTGTTTCTGAAGAGTCTGCTTTTCAATTCTGCCGAACTCCCTGATGAGCTTGTAAGAGCGAAATAGATTTTTGTCGACCAGAATGTATTGAAGATCTTATGTAAGAGGTATGTTCCTTGCATCAATGAAATGAAATTTATGTGAGTGATACTTTTGAATAACATCCCCCCTTTCTCATACATTTATATGAATTTTTAATGAAAACTATGATAGATAAATGAAAAATCAACTACCTATCTGAAAGAAAATGCAAATTTTTACTTTCAGATTTTTTCTTTTGAGTTAGGGTATTTGTATTTTTTTTTCTGTTGGATATCACAAAAAAAAATCAATTTCAATGGAGAATGTTTCTCTTTTAAAAAAAAATACCTCCCAGAATGGTATTTTGAACGATGGAAAATAGCGACTAGAGTTTTTCTTTCAGCCGCAGATGATCCCGCAGATGAGCATCCTGTACATATTTTCAAACAAAAATAAAAATGAAATCGACTATTCATTTGATCGATATTTCGAGAAAAAATCGAATTTCGACAAGGATGTCGAAAATCCGATGTAAAATTCGTGTATTTGAGAAAATAATCAACTGGTTTTGATTTTGCAGATATTGGAATGAAATTCGAAGGATTTGTATACGATCTAACACAGAACTTCATGACAAGTGACTAATTGAAGTCCTAAAATTGTTGAAGGATACTATTTACAGTCGAAATGTTTCTGATGTGTATCACTGTATTTTAGAATTTGTATTACTAATTTTTGAAATAGCACTAGAAATTTCATTAAATTCGGACTTCAAAGTCGGAAATTAGTGAAAAGTATTTTTGAGAAATTATATGGCCCTTCTACGCCTTCTTATGATACAAATGGAAACTCTCCCATTATAATAATCATATAAGTTTTGGAGAAATATCTCATTTTCCCAGGACATTTTGAACTGAAAAAAAAATCAGTCAAAAACTCACAGTTCAATTTCTTCAAGCTCTTGCTCTAAAATTTACTGAATTGAATGTAAACATACTGATATTCAACATAAATTATTTCAGTTTGTGCATATTTTCCTCAATGCGTTGGAAATTCGAATCCATCCAATATTAATTCTGGAAAACAAAATACGAAAGAAAACGCAGGAGGTCCCGCCACAAGGTTCAAAACAGATTCAGGTTGAGCATCGTAAACTTTGTATACAACCTAATACTGAATTTAAAGACTCAGTGACTCAGCTTTATGCATTTTCCCGTATTTATTTTTCAGTATAGAGAGCTACTAGTTTTCAGTATAGAGAGTCACTAATTGAAGTCCTAAAATTTTTGAAGGATACTATTTACAGTTGAAATGTTTCTGCTATGTACCATTTTATTTTTGAATTTGTATTAATACTTTTTTCAAATAGCAGCACTCTGCATATTGAAATAAGATTTGAATGCATTGAGTAACCTGTGACCTACAAAACTGATAAAAAAATAATTTATAAGTTTACAACCCGCAGAAATTTGAAATCGATGCAAATTTCTATACCCTTTCCCCCTCCTCTGTTTCCACGCTATCTCCCAACATATTATGATTTTAACTTGTTCTTGTTCATCTGATGTTAACAGATATGTAATCAACCAAAATCGCACAATTCTTATACCAATCCCCAGGTATATTCCGTAAAACGGAGTAAATAACTTCCCAATTGACAGGATAAAATTTCCCGTTATCAAATGTTTCTCACTTTAAATCAAATTGAATTTCATTAAAAAATGTATGCCCGAAGACCTGGATACGAAATAAAAAATGACAGGTATCCTCATCAAACCCAATTTATACTTACATGTAGTCTAGTCGGATCGCTAGTTGACCATGAAATACTTCGATTGATTCTCGGGCTGCCTCTTTAAAATTCTTCGTTTGTTTCAGGGGATTCGTTATGCAGACACATGGAAGTGTAAAATTATTTCACTCCGATGTTCCTAATTACCAGGAGGGCGATCATTCATTGGTGAATTAATGACAGGCGGCGTTGACAAAGGATGCTGCTACCGAAGTTTCAGCTAAGATTTTATTGGCGTTCTCGGAAAGAGCCGATTTTTAACGCAGTGACGGATTCAGAAAATGTTGAACATTCTCTTTGCGAAACTATAGGGTTTTGTATTTGTATTAGTTTTATTTGATGAACAAAAAAATTCCAATTTCAATCCCAATTATATTTCTTTAATCTTCGTATGCAACTAATCACAAAAGCGTACTACGACCTACAGGAACAATATAGGTCATTTTGAATCTGGTTTAAAATTAATAATCACTTTAATATTGATTCCTTTTCATTTTATTCTATTATTTTTTTACTATTCTATTCTTTAATTTGGTTTTATAATTTTTTTTATTTTACTCTTATTATGAGATATACGAGAGTACCACAGAACTCGTAATGGGGTTCATTTATGTATTATATCACGTTATTCTCGCTAACATTGATAATGAAGTAGATAGTAAAGACAAAATAGAGTTTTCTTTTAAAATTTGCTCATTATATAGTCAGCATGATCATTCGAAAATACTGTGTTTTCTACAATAAACAGATACTTAATGTAACTGACAATTTCTAGATCACTTTCATAGATGAGAAGCTTCTAGGAGCTTCTGGCACATTTTACAGTTTTTACATTCCATATTCCAGAAATTTTAGAAAAGTTCCAAATGAGTATATTTTCACAATGTTTTAGATCAGTCCCTAGCCTTTCACAAATTTTCAGAAAGTTTCAGTTGCGTTTCTCCTCAGAAGGCCATATAACCTTCCGAGCGACTGTATTGGTTCGATCTTCTACTTGAGCATTTCACAATAACAATATTGGCGAGAAAAAAAGTCGAACATTCGGCGATATTGTTCTCGCCAATATTGGTCCAATATTTTAAAAATAATATTGGCCTCAAAATATTTAGCGATATTGGTACAATATAATTTGTATATAATGGTGAAATATTCAAAGCCAATATGTTTTACCTTGGAAACATTGGTGAAATATTTCCTGCAAATGTCGAATAGTCTGAAAATTCTACAATTTAATTTCTACTTCAATCAACCACTGAGTAGATTGTAAACACATTGTGAGAAGCCTTATTTGATATATGTTATTATGATTCAACTGCCGTTCCATAAGCGAGGCCACCTAGGGGTTTTTTTACCCTTGTTTGATGATATTCCATTTCAATATTGTTTATGGAATATTCGGCCAGTATTCAAATTTCAATGAAAATTTCACACTTCACTTTTTCAGCCAATCAAAAAATTGGTTTTTATTTAGTTGCCATGGCAACCCAAAAAATTTCCGGAAATTTTTATCCTCCTGGGTACCCTGGGCGAAATTAATAAGTGGAAATTTTTCTGTCAAATATTTGACATGTGATAGTTAACATTTTGCTTTTATGTAAAAATGGAATGTTATTTTTCATATGAAAGGAGATAATATTTCATAATTATATATTCACTAAATATTTCGAATGTGTCTGAAAACATTTTGAGAACTTGCATTTCAACGATGAATAGGTCCATCGGTAAAAAATGTATATTAATCAAATCTACCTATGCTTGACTACATGAACTTAATATTCGAAACAATTTTATTCAACTTATCTTTTCGTGAATACTCGGCTGAAATTTGCAACAATTCCTTTCCTCATCACTTCCCAATAGACAATCCGCATGGACCAGTCAAAACTATGTTAGTTCTGCGTGATGTGCAATGTAATTTTAGGTTGAAAATGTCGTAAAATGAATTTTCCTTTCTCACATACAAACACCGCCACTAATACCAATGCGTAACTGTCATTATATCAACAAAAACCATTCATGGCCCACTGATGTTGCAACTTGTTTTCTCTCAGAATAATCTACAAGTCAGTTGAATTAACCACTAATTTAATATATTTTGGTGTGAAATTTTCTTACCGAATCCCCCGCGTGCTTGAATTAATTGCTGGAAATAATTCAAGCACTAGGGAGATTACAAGTGATAGTAATATGTTTATTTTGATATATTGTATTAATATTGTCTTTCAAATATTGGCGTGAGATTTTTGTCAATTTAGGATAGGGTGATATTCAACCAATATGCCATCAAAGTTGGAAATACAATATTATTATTATGTCTAAAATCGATATGAGAGGAATATTGAAATCGAAATATTGGAGTTAGATGCTGGAAACAATATGTAGCCAATATCGCTTTATCGATATTGGTGAAAATTATTGAACAAATATTTACTCAATATTTTATGAAACAATGTACAATAATAACAGTTTGAGCTAATATTCCACCAATATTATTAATAAAATATTGTTTTTCCAATATACAACCATATTGGTTCAATATTATTTTTACATTTCCAGTATATTCGTATTGGCCCAATATGAAATGAAGATTAAGCCAATATGAGGTGCTACTTGGGATATTTTCAAAGCGTTCTAGAACCTTCCGAAGCGTCTGTTCCATTTCAATCTCAAATGTTCTCGAGTTTTACAGTATATTCTAAAACTTTTGAGATAATTATCATATCATTTAAAAAAAAATCCATTTTAGCGTCTAATAAAATTTCAGAAATTTCCAACCCGACGACTCCCCAAATACTTGATAACTTCCCTTGTGTGTCTTTCCAGGGCCTTCATTTCGGTTCATTTCACGGTTTTCCGAATTTAAAAGCACTTTCCACCAAATATTTTTATATAATATTCGGAAAAGTCTAGAGAATGTTCCATCCTCTAGTTTTAGAACCTTCTGGAGCTCCAGTTTTGGTTTTCTAGATTTTTCCAGAACTTTCCGTAAGCCTCGAGAACATTATGGAGTTCTCCCTCTTAAGTTCCAGAAATTTCCAGAAAGTACTACTGCTCCTGCTGGCCCTGATCTCAGTCCTTTTCAAAACTAGATCGTGCTGCTAATATGATTTTTGTGAACTCCAGTTCTTATAATATTACAGGTACCCTACAATTCCACATTACACACTTCAATCAGATATTATAATCAGAACACCTACTCAAGAGGAATCGTTTATAAAAGTTCACACATGTATTTGGTCGTTTGCGCAATTGATAATACTAATTCCTTTTGAAGTTACAAACGAAGTAGTATTTAGTCCAACTGTAGAATGTCCTTCATCACTGACAAATAATGACATTCATAAATAAAGTGCGTTGGGGTTTATTATATTTGAAGTATCTGTCAGTCAGCCTTGTAATCCAAAGATCGTGTGTTCGAATCCTTATGGATCTTATTTTTTTTTTGTTTTTTTCTTACTAGCAGTAACTGTTGAACAAAAAATTTTGTATGATACATTTGTTAAAAGTGATTTTATTTTGCTCGTGGGGTTGCTCCACTCGCTAACGCTCGTTTCGCAATATTCCCCACTCACAAAATAAAATGCCACTTTTAACACTTGTATCATAAATAACTATTTATTAACTGGACTTTGTGAGTATGACACGAACACCTCATATATTTTGATACATTCCCAGTATGTGCTTAAATTAACATCAAAAATCCAAAATGAAGATTACATTTGTAAAATTTCGTTAGTTTGTTTTTTGAATACAAGGACCTAGACAAGGACTCTATGAAAGAACACATATGTGCTGTTGAAATACTGTAATCTGGATATAATACTTGAGAACATACAGTCAGCATTACCATTGATAATTTCGTAGAAATTAGACCTCACATCATACATTAAAAGTTTTTTAATTTTTGAGAAAGTTTCACTGAATGAATTGATGGATGATTATCATTTTCTGACAGGGAGGTAGTATCGCAATGTTCTGTTTTAAATGAACGATTACTCAGTTTCGAATCAGGTACCGTGTTATTTTCATTTATAACCTCATTATATGGATTTAAATTGATACAATACAAGGTACACCGCGCCGTAACCGGTCTCATTTATGGCATCACACGTTAAAAAGTGAGGGCCTTCCTAGATCGCCCAAACCTCTCGAGGACTTTTTAGGGTTGCTCGTAAAGACGGGACTCCACCAAACTGGGCTACAAAATGCCGCGGCTTGCGGCGGCTTTGCCGCGGATTTGCCGCGGATATGCCGCGGACTTAAATTCGACTCCACCAAACTGGGCAGATGTGTCAGCTTGCAAAAATGTCTTGTTCAAAATGTGTTGACGAAATTTTGTTGTTAGGGTATACGGCACTAAAAATTATAACAAAAAAAAAATAAGAGGAAGCACAAGATTTAAAAATGAGGCCATGCTGATGCTAGCGGCATCGAGAGGCTGTTTATTATTGATTTTTCTTCGGCAACAGCCGGCGGTTTATGCCGGCGGTACGTGTCGCCGGGCTAGCACAGTTTGGTGGAGTCCTGTCTTAAGGGAGCAGCCAGTTGAGGGAAATAACAATTCTAACAATTTCAACAATTTTTACAACAATCTTCCAAAATTTGGTTCACAAGTGCTATTCCGTCAAAAAGCTGACCTAGAAACGGAAAATTATGATTTTGGTCTCATTCGGTTCGAAATGGCATCTAAAAAAAAATTGGTTTATAATTATTCAAACAATGAAAGTAAAACTTCGGTAAAAATGTATGTTTATGTAGATCTTCACAACGAAAAAATAAATATAAGGATTATTGAAAAAAAAAAAAACGTTCTCATTGCTTAATTTACGATTTTCATTGTACATTGCTTCAGATTGTTAATAAAAAAATGAAAAATCTAAATTTCCTAATTTTTCCAAAGAAAATATTTTCTAAATGCTTTGGCGAATTGCTCCAAGGAGTAAAAAAAATTTATAGGATTTTAGTTCAGGAAAAATCTGGGTTTTAATGGTAACTTTCAACAGGTAAAAATTAACTAACCAATATGAATGGATGATTAAAAAATCATAGTAAATATGTTTTGTTGACGGATTATTGTTCATTTATGTGTTTAGATAGAACAGAATTTTTTTTTATAACCTAATATTCATCCTCAATCAATTTTTTTTATCATACTTCTAATTCGGTTGACACGCGTGCGAGGGCCACTACTCGTTTTTATTCCAATTTTCACCTCTTCAATGAAATTATAAATATTGTCGGTGCCCTTCGGAGATGAAGGACTTTTTTAGTAAATTTCCTGGTTTGTGAGGTTTTTTCTCAAAGGGAGGTTTCATCAAATATCACGTAATTTTTTTTTCCGCAAAAACACAAGGAAACTTGCGAGAAAACTGAGAGAAGAATTTGAGCATAGATAAACTCATTTACATCACGAATATGCATTTTCACAAATCTCACGTGAGAATAGGGGACGGGCAAAATCTCACGAAATCTCACCAAAGGGTCGAAAAATCATCATAATTTTCGGTAGTCTAGGTAAGCTTTTTGACAAAGTAGCACTTGTGAACCAGACTATAAGTTCCTTCTAGAACCAGAAGTAGACCACAATTAATTTCCGGGCTACGGTAAGATTTGTTCGGAATTGTAATATTCAACCAATGCACAATTACTGTAAAGTGTAAATATCTCAAGTTGATCTCGTAAGTCAGTCGTAAGGCACACTAAAACACAGTACATATAGGAAGTGTAAGCCTCAGTTCACTTCACTGTAATAAAGTATCGCTAAGCAAATGCAAGTAGACCTACGGCGCCCTGCAGTGCCCATAAACTTTTGTAAGGGGTGGTCAGTTCAGGCCATAAAGTGAGAGAAGGACGGGAAACAGTCGGGACTCTCCCACACATCAACTGTAAACATGTTTAAGAATAGTGCAATTTGTTTTGGGCGTAAGTGCTTGCAATGCTTGCAGAGCAGATCGGACGGAGTTCACCTTGATGGAACGCCAGATGTTTATTTTTGTATTGTTTGCGGTGAAGCAGTTAGTCATATTATAATGTTTCTTCCCGTCCAAGTTTTTTGATTTTTTCGTTAACTGCTTTAATATTTTCACAATTCCAATGTGTGATAAAGATTAAGATCATTTATCTCATATTCCTAATATGTTACTAAATTATTGTTATTTTTCATTGACGTCACAGAAATCATGAAATGATGTGACATATGAAATTTCAAAAATAACTAGACAAATTGTGCTGTACGTACAGCCCATACCTGTAATGGCGAGATATTTTGAAAAGTTTTTTTTTTTTCGTCGACCGTAATAATACCTATTTTTTTTAACTCGTCTGCGCCTCGTTAAAAAATATCAGTTCTTAATCACCAAAGTAGCGCACTAGATACAAAAATAACTATTAATGATGGGTATCAGTCTCTTTCGATTTTCATCGATTTGATTTTGTCTTTCCCTGTTCAACATATTACCCACTTCCAATTTTTTGTTTTTGAATGTCGCTAATAATATTATTATTTATTAAGAATTGTAAATTTTTTTACCTTTTTCTTCCGCTCGGATGTGTTACAAATTGGACTTATGTTTGATTACGACGCCATCTTTACCAGTAAGTTTTGAGTATGATTGAAGAAAGCATGCTTTGAATGGTTTTCTGTCTTCCAACCTCATATCCAGATGTAAAATATGACACATGATTTCCTAGCCAAGAAAATCTGGATAGTATTTCGTGACTTAACTTTCGTTTCTCTTCTTTGCCCTTTTTAATACGCAATGAATGTAGAAAAACATAATCTTTTAGGGGCTTCCAGTGATTAACAAGCAATTCATAATATAATATATAATATAATTGCACAGATATCTTAAAATCAGGTAAACATTCAATATTATGTTTTGGCGAACAGGCCGGGGTAGTTGGAGAATTATGAGAATTTTCAACACTTTCACCAGCTCCTTCGTAGCCTTCATCATTTGCCTCGTACAATAATTTAAAATGTAGAACTAATCAACTAATTACGAATTATAATATTACAACTAGAAAGACCACAATGTGCCATTTTTGTAGACCTTAGCGTTCAACCAGAAGCATGCATTATGTGCATGCATCTAGGTCTCATATCCTATACATTTTTGCCTTACCACCATCAGATTACACACGTTTCAGTAACTAATTTAACGTACCTAATTTTTGTTTTTCCTTGATCATGGACCTTATTACTTTCCCTGGTCACCTAATCTTTATTAATAACTACTTAAACAACACCACGAGATATATTAGACACAAACTAAACCCACTCACCACCAAGCATGGAGCTTCTTCTTCTTCCTAATATTATGGCACTTGCTCCCTCTTGGTGCGTTCAGCCAGTTCCCCCATTTTTTTTAATCGACCTGTTGCCGCAACGAATGGCAAGCTGCGTGTGCGTTTGCACGCGTTTCGCCAGGGAGGGGTCGAAATCTGCCACTGCTGAAGGCTACAAAGAGAATGCAATCAGAGGTACAGGGGTGAGATTCTGTGTACCATAGAATTCTATTGTCGACAATTTTGTCTCTTCCTCTCCCTTGAATTCAATTATAATGTCATCTCACTTATTCTATCGACAATAGAATTCTATGGTACACAGAATCCCACCCCTGCCTTCCACGATAGACCTCAGAGTAGGTGTCATACGCCCGAAACATTTCTGATGGTTTCGGACAATCCACAATGATGACGAAAAAAAAAAAATGACGATCATAGGGCTCGTATACTTCCTCAACAACGCTGGAGGTGATCTTTTTCGAGATATTTACAATATTCTATATCGATGCATGTTACTTAGCTCCTAGGGCAATAAGTGAAGTTGCTGAAAAAAATTTCAACAATCTGTATCTCGAAACCGAATAATTTTTTGATAAACATTTTATAGGAAAAAAATTGTTTATTTTGACGAGATCTACCACATACTTAGTTTTTGTAATGTTCTCAGCAACTTCACTTAGCGCCCTAGGAGCTAAGTAATATGCATCAATAGAGAAATGTAAATATCTCCAAAAAGGTTAACCTCCGGCGTTGTTGAGGAAGTGTACCTTTTTTACTTGGAAATGGTGTGAGAATGGGGTTTTTTCATGAAAAGTACCAAAAGTTTACTGTCAAAAATGTTAGGGCAATTTGAGATGAATAATGACAGCGTACGCAGCGCCCTCTAGATGTTACATGAAAATTGATACGAAATTATGATTTCCCACGTCAAAAAAACCCCGGTTTCCAAATTTCGTGCGAATAACTTATTTTTTGCAAAAGTTATTTTTAAAAAGCGTACAAAAAAATTCAATTTCAACACCCTGTATGTCCGGAACGAAGCATTTCTGGACACAAGTTTATTTAGACTTTTTTCTTAAAATTGTCTCAGGAATACGTCACTTGAATATTTTAACGTACTTATGTTACACCATGTATAATTCAGTAACGACAAACTCGAACAAAAAGTGAAGAATGAATTGTAGCACTTTGAAGCTCGGCACATGACATCTCGACATTATGTATTATCAGAAAAAAAATAGTTTACCAAAAAATCAGAGGTGGAACCTAAAAAACTCACCCATAATCCTGGCAATTTCTTCAGTAAAAAATGAAGTATGTGATTTCAAGCTTGAGGTTTGCACTTCACGATAGTGTTATTAAATACATATATGCAGGATATAAATAAAGGATTATTTTCAACATGCAGTGGAAAGAATGCCGATTTTATGGGTAAATTGAAAATTGAGGCAGGAGTAAAACAAAGTTTTTTGTTGGCATGTATAAGTGGGACCTGTCACACTACATCAAAATTGTCGCATATAGTCCAAGGAGGGTATAGGTTGCTGCTTCAGTATAATAATTCCATATTTACCAAATTATTCATGATTTTTGGCTCATCCGCAAACATCTCCGTGAAGTGCGACAAAACACATTTTAGGTACTCAAATACTCGCATATTATATTTGCATGAGAAAGTAGTAGTCTTCAGAAACGATACGAACTTTTCTATTTCCTTCTCCGAAAATTTTGTTGAGTTGTTTTTCCGATAAATCATATACTTTCCAAGATTACAGCAAAACTCTATTTACATATTTTTAATCTAAAAAAAAATATGTTCCACCCCTGGAATTTTGGTTAACCATTTTTTTTCGTGTCTATCATGGTTCCAACTACTATCATACCAAATTTTGTGGTGCTACAATCGATTCTTGTCTCAAAACCCAATCGTACTGGATTAATACATGCGTAGGCAAGTTCTTATCACCCATTAATGACTGTCGCTGTATTTCGAAACTTTGTGTTCGAATATAATCAGACGGTTTAGCAATAGACGGTGTGGTGTAGCTCGTCTATTGATCGACTCGTAACATAAAATAATAATACAGAGTAATTTTATGAAAAAAAAACATTACTTCGAATACAATTGAAGAGAATATCCGAAGTAATAGAACCTCTAATGAAACTACCTACCCTTTTTATTTACAAATTGTGTGGCTATTCAGTAGTTGACAACCATTACCACCTCTATCTATCTAACGAATCATACTGCAATAAATAAACATTTTGCAATATATCCAATAATTCATACCCCGGTCAAAATGTTTCACCGCATGAATAGAACATACTGTGGAATACCACCTAGTTCGCGTCACGTCGAAATGATTGAATGTCCATGCCAAGAGAAATGACCTTTAAATTATACTTTCGGGGGTGTTTTTACAACTGTGGTGGCCCACAGACCCAATTGTCCAGTGACTAGACAATGGATGCATATCGGACGTCACGTGCAACACAATGGGACACAGATGTGCCCACATCAGCTAAACGATGCTATTAGTTGGACAGGGTGTTGATGAACAATGTTGGTCAACTTCCATGATTTCGGAGTATTATTTCAATGGAATCATACAGTTTGAATCAGACACACAAACAAATTTATTGAAGAAAGAAAACAACAAAATGAAATACTATAACCAAGATGAGTCTCAATATGTGTAAAATATTTGTTCCGAGGAAACACCTTAATAAATATAGGACAATAATTCAGATTGAGCTTCGCCTAAAATGCCAAAGATACTTTTCAGTTATTCAACTCAGACACCAGCTACATGAAAGTATTTAAATCCAGGTAAGTACCTTCATTAAGCATAAGTCTATTCTGCCTTATCATTTCATATCAAACTATGGTGAAATGTAACTGAGGTTAACATAATATTTATGGCAGAAAAACGGATTGTTATATAGGTTAACGTTGAATAAGAAATCGGGCGACTCATGTCGAAAAATATTCAAAGCCAAGAAAATATTGACTTTTTTCTCTATATTAATTCTCAAGAGTTTCCTGTATGTGAAATTATAATTAAAATTCGAAAACTAAAGAACATGCTTCATTTTTATTTTTGTTCGAAACGATGAATGGGATTTTCATAAAATCTGTTGCGGAATCATCTGCGACTGAAAGACAATTTTTAGTCGCTATTTTCAATTGTTCAAGATAACCTCTTGGGGTATTCATGTTGAAAAGGGGAACATTCTCTTTGAAAATTGAAAAATGTGACTTATTTGTAATATCTAACAGAAAACAAATACTTCCCCGGCACAAGCCACGCTGGACATTGAACTACATCTGATAGATATTGTGAAAAGACTTTATGAAAGTGAAAATTCGCATTTTCATTCAGATAGTTTATTTTTTAATTTTCTTCAGTTTTCATTGAAATCATTAAATAAATTACATAGGGAGAATGTTATTAAAAAAATTCATTCACAGAAATGGTTCCGGGGAAGTACTTACAACATGGACTCAAAAAAAAAAGATGTTATAATATATTATAACTCAAATGTGAAAAGAGGCTTTGGTGCTTTTTTTGTCCATTTTGGAGGTAAAGCATGCTCTTCGGTTTTTTTTTAAATTATAATTTAATATTATTGTTTTTATTCAGTCTAACGTAGGCTAACACATAATATACTAATAAGGTAATTTACAGCAGATTTACACATAGAAAGACTAATAATAATTTGAACTTCATATAGACCCAGTTGCCACTTCATTTGGGGCAAATGGACCACTCCAGACTACGTTCCATTAGAGAACTGAAGCAATTGTATGGGGTGTCTGGGCGCTTTTCTAGGCAGTTTATTGACTAGGTTAACGTGATGGTTGCCTGAATAATTTATCAAAATATATCATATGACCGTTGTAACTTATGTACTAGTGAGATACGTGGAAGTCAGTAGTACTTGAAGGGTTGAGAAAGCTGCAAAAGTTATAGTGTATAACTCAATAAAAATTAATAAAAACAAATTCCTTACCTTAAAATAACTCAATTAAAACTAATTGATATTCATTGAATCACTTCACATTCATACTCGGTTGAATTTTCATGGTAATTTTCTTCACTTTCTTGGAGTGAATAGGTGTCACACTCATTTTTATCACTTTCGTAGTGTTTTTCGCTTTTTCATCCATATTTACGAATGATACTGTAGATAGCAGCAGCTCCTCGTGTTGTTCTATTAACAATTTTCACATCATTAACAGCGCGCTCAAAATCTTCAGTAGAGTAAGCCAACCCTTTTGGGTCTTTCTTTGGTAGTTCTGGACCATCTTCTGCAACATAACCAACAGTATTGCGTTGCTTCTTTCCTTAAAATTAATTTTCTGCTATTGGGATAACTGCTCCCCCTGGTTCCAGTTACCCCAATGACAAGGACAAGATACCCCATTTATGAATGAATTCCAGGGTAATTGGACCACCCATGACTGGAATAACACTAGAGGTTGAGTCATTCCAAAAACCTTCTCATGAGTAAGTAAGTAAGCAAGTAAGTTTATTCAGTAAGATCTTTAATTCGTTATTTATTTTAAGAGAGCCCACCTAAGCTTAGCTTGTATTGTGGGTCGTTCTCTCATCATATATTTTTGTTTCGATTCAATAGTAACAGAGTGAAAGGAACTATAATCAATTTTCAAAATTGGTGGAAACATAACAAAGAAAAAGGGAGAAGACCTTGGTAATTGCAGAGTAAAGTATGTAATTATTAGAGAATTGGTTTTATTATACATCCTTATAATGTATTTTTATTTTGTATATTTCTAATGTTAGAGGGTAGTAGATTGAAAAGTTTAGGACCATGATAGGTTACAAATTTCTGTGTGATTGTGGTTCTACACAAGGGGATATGAATTTCCTGCCTTGCTGTTCTTCGGGTAAGATGATAGTGTATTTTAGGGGGCAATGTACAGTTTTTTGTCCAGATAAGGCATTGATAGAAATATAACTGTTTAATATCTATAGTGAGTAGAACTAACATTTAGTATTAGGTTGTAGTAGTGAATATTAAAAAAACTTACCGGCAAATTTTTGGAAGCAAATTAAGTCACTTCAAAAGCATACGTAACAGAAATACATCTTGAACAATTCTACAAACCAGTCAAACGAACAAAATGACACCAGGTGACGTAATTAATGTTGTTTGAAAAAACGAAAACTACAACTCAAATTTTCCAGACATATTCATTCATTTCATAAGTTATGAAAATATTTCAGATAATAAAGCCGTAATTTTGCGCTTATTTACTCTTTGGGAAATGTATAATAGGCAAATACGAAAACGCAAGAGGGCCACAATAGTTATTTACCTAACAAGCGCGGAAATTAGTACTTTTCCGCACGCGACGGCAGTTGCACGAACGACGCGGAGCGGAGTTCGGGCAAGCCGTTAAGGGCGGAAAAGACATTTTCCTTAAGAGTTAGGTACAATATTTTTCCTACGAGTTTTTTTTTCCATCTTATTTATGAAAAAACAAGGTTTTTAATAAACAAGTTTTTATAATAATGCTACAAAATGACTAATAAGACAGAATAGTTACATAGATCATTTATTTAGTTAGTCCTAACTATAACCATTTTCAAAAATACAAAAATCGTGCGGAAAAGTAAAAATCGTACGGAAAAGTAAAAATCGTGCGGAAAAGTAACTTTTCCGAACGATTTTAAATCGTACGGAAAATTACAACTTTCAAAACGAAAAATCGTGCGGAAAAGTTACTTTTCCGCACGCTCGTACGAAAAGGCCTTTTTATCATTTCGACTTCAAAGTCGAATTTTTTAAAAAATTTCCACTTTAATTTTCATTTTATCGGCCATTTAAATTTCTTTGTCGATAGATTTTTTTGAACTTCGTGCATGTTCCTTCCTCTACTCAATTTTATTGGTTTCAAGCTATTTGGCCTGGAAACCCAATTATCGTGGATAACCCGTCCATTCAATTAGCTGAAGTATATTATGCAACCAAGCAGTTTGCCTCATGTTAAATTCAAGCGAAGAAATGTGACCTGTTTCAGTAATTCCCATCCGATTTCGCTGCGAATAACGCTCCGCGACCTTTAGAGAACTTTTCAGCTACTCTCTTTCAGTATTAATAATTCCTGAGCCATCAATGCGGCCGAAGTTCCAGCTCCAGAAAAATACTGTGGAAGAGTTTTATCGAATCAGGCGAATTTCCGGAAAAAAGCAGCGCTTCGTGTAGTCTTGGAAACTATATACGATTTCTTGGCGTTTTTTGCCTATTTGCTTCTGATGGGCTTCTTGGAATAAAAAGCTTGCAATATTGAGTAAAAGTAAATATCGAAAAATGTCTTCCACGATACTATAAAAGCATCTGTCAATCTATAAACAGACATATGGACAATGAGGATATATTTCTGGAAAAAACGCGCTTTAAAAAGAACTTCTTCTAAACACACTAGATCTAGAAAAATTTCCTCTCATTCAATACCCATCAGTATTAATTCAATATCATCATCTCACAGCACCAATAACATAGACAATATCTGTATTTGTGGCCATAATGAAGGAGATAGCAGTGTTTTCCGCATCAAAAACAGCTCCATTATCATTCACAAAGTCAAAAATCCATCAGAAAACTAACTACCCTGCTAATAACACGACGAATGTTGAGTTACATCTGAGCCATATTTTCTTGTGGAAGTATTTCAAATTATATGAAAACATTCTATTTTCTTGATGGGATTATTTCGAACCATGACGTCACAACTGTCAAATATTGAAAGTATTCCAAAATCACATCGGGAGGATGTTTCAAAAAAGTATGGCGCACGTCAGGTGTGATTTTTCAGTTGAAGACGTTGAGTTCAAAAACAAGGAATTGTCCAGAGAAATATAAAAATTGTTGATGGAAGGTATGGTGCAAATCCAGCTGAAAGATCTCATATTAACAGTAGAAAATGCAGCTGCCACTCTGGGGAAATGGGTTCTCCACCACAAACCATCTTTTTCACCTTCATTATAGGGTGTTTCCAAATTGGGCCCCCGTAATTGAAGATTATTTATTTTAGTCTGTAAAATTGTATACCAATTCTCTTTATCCCTGATGCTTGGGCTGGGATTGGAAAATAAAAAGACATAATTGAAGAATTCATCATCCTCTTCATGGCACTGTTGCAAATGATTAATCAAAAGTATTATTTTTCGTGAAAAACTTTTCCATTCAGAACGGAAGTATATAAAATTTCCTATAAATTCCACTATTCAGATTTTTTTCCGATAGTAGTTCGGGCTCAAACGCCAAATAAGAATTGGCGTATTTCTGCTGAGTCAGCAAACACCCACTTTTTCATTCCAAAACTCTACTATTTAATGACATTTTTAGTGAATTTCTTAAGGAATTATATTGTGATAAAACTAAAAGTACTCTTAATCATCATTTAAGCAGTTTCAATCAAAGGACTCATCTGAGGTTATGTACTGGCTAGTGACAGTGCGACAAGAAAGGAGTGCTTGGGAGTCTCAAACAACGCAAAACGGTTCTGGGCCATTCAGAGTATACTTGCTCCTTCTCGGGCATCGGCCTCTTCATTGCCTCTATAACAGTCTGTTCTGATTGCCGAGATCTTTTGGGGTTTCCATGCAGCCCCAAACAAGTATTGAGGCACTTGCATTGAGTTGACTGCTTTTATTGCAGCTTGGCTATCTGAGTATATGACAATGTTTTTTTTCTGAACAGTCATGCCTCATCAGCTCTTGTGCACGATGGCAACGATTTCCGTTTGGAATATCGTGGCTTGTTTGCACAGGCTCAATGAGACTTTCATCTCCCGCTGGGTTCTGTAAATGCCGGCTCCTGAATTTTGATAATTTTTTGGGAGGTCCCGTCTTCCACGCATCCCTCTCCGTTATACTTATCTTAAAAGTTGTGTCAGAGCTATATCTGGGAAGTATACTGGCATTTTTGTAACCGGCTCGTTTTTCAACTATTCGTATAGGTTGTTGTAGTCTCTCCCATGCATATTGCTTATGGGTGCTTGTCCTGACCTGGCTTCGCCTTGTATGTATATGTGTAGGAGAGGCAGGTTGAGCAAGACCTCTAAGGCGACTGTTGGAATGGTTCTCATGTCCCCGGTGGCACTCAGACATGTTGGTCTTTGAAGTCCTGAGAGCCGTCGAACTATTCCTTCACTGTCAGCTGAACATCACCTGTCGATGATATTTAGGGCTGACTGTATAAGCTCCGGGACTGTCCTTGCGAATTTGCCTTTTGCAATGATCGCGAGGTCGTCGTCATATCCTAGGCAATGAAAGCCTCTGGAAGATAGCCCAAAGTAGGGACGATTGTACCACTTCCCCTGTTTGCTCTAGGTGTTAGTGTTATTCCGCCGATTGCTAATGTAATGACCCTGTTTTTAAAGTTAGCGTTTATCTAATGACACAGTAGGAGAGAAATCCCTTTTTTACTAGAGCGTTTGCTATAGACTCGGTGGATGCATTGTTCAAGGCACCCTTAATGTCTATAAATGTTGTCATGGCTATAACTGATACTATTTGGTCTCGATATTTCCTAAGTTGTTCACCTGTTTGGATGGAAAGTGTGTTTCTGTGAGCATCCTCATACTTTCCTCGAATGTTGTGGTATAGGCATTGTCATTATTTTTCAAGAAATCTACTTTGGCTAAAACCTTATGGATTCTTGAGCACTTGATTGTCTTTTGGCCTTACTAATTTCTTTGTTGTACTGCGTGAGTTTAGTATATGTGGTCCAATATTGGTTGAATTTTACTCTGTTGAAAAGCTTCCGCACCCTACCTCATAGGGTTTCTAGATACTCATTCCATCAGACCGTTTTGTTATTTTTAGCCTTTCTTTCTCAAGACAACTTTCCTCGTAGGCTTCGACTATTGCCTTGTCCACTTCGTCACTGAGTGACGTTGAGTATCTTTTCCAGTTTCTATATTTGACTGAAGTACGCGGTGGGGTAACTAGATCTTATAATATATGATATATAATAATATAATCATTTGAAATATTTTTTCAAGATTTTTATTTGAATTTCAAGTTTTGTATGATTTCGGACCTCATTAAATAACTTGTTTCTAATTTTTGAAAAGTGTACCTTCATTGTATGATCTAAATAAGGTATGCGCAGAGAACTGTGGGGAATCCACTAATTAACTTCAATAATAAATTAGAGTTTTGTAGTGAAAAAGGGGGATTTTCCCCAGTCCGCTGAAATATGCCAATTTACAAGTAGTCCTTGAGCCTGAATGGTTCGTCGTAGAAAAAAACTGGTATAGGAAAATTTGTAGAAAATTTAATGATCTTTCAGTATTAAAGGGAAGGTTATCAACGAAAAATATGTAGTTTTCAACTTATAAGCAATAAACCGCGGAAGAAAGAGATTTTTTAGGTTTTCTTACATTTTTTTCAATGTTCCGTCGCGAAAATTTTCTTGGTAGAAATACAATTTGATAAGATTATTATTCAGTTTAGAAAATTAGCATTGAATACGTACATGCTGCTTTACTTTAACCGATTTCAAGAGTTTTGCTGCCAGTCATAAACTATGCGTTTGTTAAATTGTAACCAAACAGCATATCTCCGGCATGTAATGAAGTGAATGCATATTTATGTGCATTTACTTATAACCACGCAACTGCTGTACATTCAACGAATAATGATTTATTATTGTGGAAAAGTGCTACATAGTTTTAATTGCAGTGTAACTCACTGAATTATTGGCATTTAGGGTGTTGCTAACTGTTGGTCACTAATATTTATTTCCATAATGAATTATTTATATGCAAACATCACGACTACGTCAAAATATTATGCCAACAATGGATAAAAATAATGAATGAACATATCATTTCTGTTTTTATTTTATCAGTAGCAATACGCACAGTCCAAATCCATATATGCAATTAAACGTTTTCTACAGACAAACAGTGGCGTTAATGGCCCTGTGAATACATTTGAAAATTGTACAAAATTTTGCAGATATTGACAATGAAATTTTGTTTGGAATAAATCTAAGGGATGCCAACATGGGTATATCTTTTCTATTTTTAATATTCACCAACGATTTATCACTTGAACTTAGTGCGTCCCATCTTCTATTCGCTGACGATCTGAAAATATACAGTATCGGAAACTTATTATCTGTGGTATAGACAGAAATCTACGCGAGCAACAAGGAACGCAATGATACGATAATACCACATAAATAAGAGAGACGCACTACTGCGCGCCTCTCCTGTTGCCTCGCCGGACGAATTAACTGCTCACGTTGATATCCCTTCCTCGAGCGAATAGAGGATAAATTGTAATGCTCTCTCAACTTAGAGCAAGCTATTCTTTACGCTCTCATGAAACCACCATACCCTAGATAAAATCTTTTAGATACTGTATACTGGGAAATCCTATATATTACTTTGGAAATAATTATGTATTCGAACTCAAATTATTTATTTATAACAACATTCCAAATCGTCATGACAGCATACTTATATAAGAGTGACTTGATCAACTAATAATAATCATCCATATACAAAGTGCTTCAAGTATAAAAGCAGAGCTACTATTCTACACTGTATAGTCCAGTTACCTGTATTCAATTCTGTTCTTTATTAAAAAATAATTTAACATACATCATTAGATCACTGGTGTTCCAGAAATAATCTCAAACTCGACATCAACAACTGCAAAATCTTAAGTTTTCGAGAAAACAATATCCAATTGCCTACAGCCTACTTAACATTGTTCTTGAAAGATGTTTCAGCTTCAAAGATTTGGGTTAAGATGTCTAAAAACCCTGGTGTAGCGACTGATTCGATTTTATTTAGACTATTTTGAAGACAAAATGAATTAGTTGTGTGCTTGTGTAATTGGACCCAGAGATGGCGTTCTCATAGGATTCTGTTGTTGAGTACTAAAGGTGACTTTTCATGTACCTAAATTTGAAGATTGAATATAGTTTGTCTAAAATTGATATCAGTAACAATTAAAAGTACCTGTGAGTTGTGACAGTAGTTCCGTATATTCCACTTATTATGTTGCTTTTCGTTTCATAGTCGTACGCAATACTTGAAATTTCTATTAATGGAAACTTACTTTGACAATTTCACTCACTATATGAAAGTCGCGTCTCCTGCGATATGAGGACCAATCAGAATGGGATTTCGCGAAAGTACACGCTTCCTTTCGCTTCCTTTCTTTCCGATCCGGAAAGACCACGTCGTCAAGTCAACCACAAATATAAACAGCAATGATACATCTTGTAATCTAGTATGACATAAACGTCAGGTTGACAGACTTCATGTTTATTATTCATTAGTTGCAACTATTGAAGAATTCACTTTGTTTACTCGATCAAATTTCAAATAATAACTTGGTTGGTTCGTGAAATTATCTCAATAAATACGACTCGTGCTCACAATACAATCGATAATTCTGTCAGAAATCTTTAACTCGATCAAATTGCTCCCTACGGGACTCGTGGTGTTACCAAGCAATTTGATCTCGTTGATTTCTGACAGAATTATCGATAGTATTGCGACCACTCGTGGTATTACCCCCGAGAAGAAAATAGACGGTGGCGATACACGAAAGTATTGAGGAACATTCTGAATGCATACCCCTAGTTCATTTGTTTTCGCACTAATCAATTTGGCGAATGTCTCGCGTTTTATTCCATAGTTTTGCAGGTATGAGTCGCCACACCAGGATTTTCAGGCATCTTAATTTGGGTGTGATATTTGACAGTGGACTTAATTTTAATGAACATTTTAACAAAATTGCATTGAATTCAATGAAATTACATGGTTACTGTGGCAGAAATTGGTCTAACTTTGCTAATATTGATAGTCTGAAAATACTGTAACTAATATTTATCAGAAGTGAACTAGGATATGCCACAGTTATTTGGTCACCATTATATAAAAACGCAACAGACAGTATAGAATCTGTTCAAAGAAAATGTTTCAAATATATGCCCTTTAAATGTTATGGCTATAACCCCAAAAGAGGATATGCCCATCAATCCTGAATATTATTCACTTTCATTCTCTGCAAGAAAGACGAGACCACTCTCCATAAATTATTGAACAGTATAATAGACTGTCCTTATTTGTTGCGCAAGATCAATTTTCATGTACCAAGATTAGTTTCCCGCCAAAGAAATTACTTTTAACAATTCGGCTCCTCGCACCAATGTACTCATCAAGTAACCAATTTTTTTTCTACAATTCAACGACAATTGTACGTCGTCTGATATCAATTTCGATGATATTACCTTTATTTTATCAACCGGAATTATTGAGATTGTTATTTTTATTTGACTTCATCTTTAATGTAAACCTACTTTGTAGTTATATTCTACCTTGGTTATTTTCTGTTATTGGGTGTATACCTGTTGAAAATAAATGTATTGTTATTATTATCATAATACAAATCACCATAATATTCTTGTGCTTCTAGGGAACATGTTTTGAAAAAGTTATTTTACGACATAGACTTGTCATGGGCATTTTGATTTCTGTTCGAAATTATGAATAGGATATTCATAAAATCTGTTGTGGAATCATCTGCGGCTGAAAGACAAACTTTAGTCGCTATTTTCCATCGTTCAAAATAACCTTTCGGGAGGTATTCATATTGAAAAGGGGAACATTCTCAATGGAAATTGAAAAATGAGAAAAGAGAAAAAAAAAATAGAAGAAAATAAAAAAAATAATTCATGGATAATGTTCCCCTTTTCAACATGAATACTTCTTGAACGATGGAAAAAAGCGACTGAAGTTTGTCTTTCAGCCGCAGATGATTTCACAACAGATTTTATAAATATTCTATTCGTAATTTCGAAAAAAAAATTAAATTTCCTTCGACTCCTTTACTGTCGATAAAATAATTTCAGTCCAAGATAAACGGAGCAAACATACGACATTTTTTACGCCCTGTATATCCTTCATCAGATTTCGAACGGAGCAAATACCAGGTACTGGAATGTCCACCACAACTTGACTCTCTTATCTGGACCACAGGGTGTAAATTAATACCTTAATGAAATTCTGGGGATTGAAATAAGGATTCCACGGTGCTTGTCGAACTTTGAAGTTCTTGTTGCACAAAGCTCTCCATCCACCTTTCTGAGCTTCCAACGTCGAGCGTATTTCTACAAAAAGTTTCAGCAATATAACGACAATGCTGAAGTCCTATACATTCCATCGGAGTTTGAACAGATCCATCTATTGTCGGACATAAACCTGATATGAAATTCTACGGAAAGTTCACACAAACTTGTTGATTCAAATAGCTATTGGGCTGAGGGTTATTGATCAAATATTCACAAATATAAACATGACCACAAATATCATTATCTTCCCAAATTCATTGAATAATAGGAAGTTTTTGACTTGCTGATTTACACGAAAGGAAGCATCATGTGATATTGAAAGAACATTGCTGATAATGAAAGAAATATGACACGATTTGCTGTTTTCTTTTTTGGAATAACTGGAGATTGTTAGCTTCGAAAAAACCCTTCCTGTGAATATAAAGTACGGGTAGCAAAAGGAATTCTGATTGATTATAAGGAACGTTTGAAAAAACATTTTGTCAATGAACTGTTGCATAACTTTGTGGACTAGTTGAAAAAGCTTCCAAATAATAGAATTGGACACTGATATCTCTTGAACAAAAAGTTGCTTCCCTCCAACAACAAAATTAGTTTAATAATGTGTATATGAGTGTATCTGAAACTGAAAAACGAACCGAAAACGAAACTGAAAACGAAAATTCGAAAGAATCAATAATTGAGACTCTAACCACAAATGTTGTAATATCCATGACATATCCGGAACATAAGTCGTTGCTTGAAAGTGGGCAACGATGATAAGAAAATACGCGGACCTACAGTAGGTACTGAAGTTTCGAAATACACAGAAATAGGTGGAGTTGTGTTCAAAAACGCGAAAAATGTGAAAAATAAATCCATATCCGAATCTTCGAATTGTTTACATTTTGGAAATATTGTTTCCTCAACATGACGCCTCCATTCAACCTCGGACGATACGTGTAAAAAGGGGAATTGCAATGTCATCACAATTATTCAATTTTCAATTTGTTACTGTCTCTTCATAGGCCAGTCGCCAGGTATTTTTACACTAAAACGAATGCAAAGTATATGGAACTTGTGGATTTGGAAATAATATTGATTTTGTTGTCGGGAGCTGCATTTCATGAGGTGGTGATGGGGATGACTCCTCTTTTCGTCAGCGACCACCGCCACACCGATGAGTATCTCATTTTCCAGCCACGTCTGCACCTGCAGATATGTGCGGAGATCATGGTGGATGTGGTAGATAGGAATTTTTCCAGTTGGATTTTTGTTTGGCCACAGATTTACTAAAAATTTGGTACAGCAGAGATTCAAGAGAATTTGTGGCAACGTTTCTTTAATACAATTGTATGAGAAACTTCTTCCTGGCCTCAGCAATGCCTCTTTGAAGACTGCTGCTAAGGAATGCAGGAGGTAGTATTTTTTTTTTTTTTTCGAACGACGTACAGATTTTCTTTTTGCCTTGTCCGAAAGAGGCAGAACATGTGTCGCCCCCACTTATGGCGTGGAGAAATAAAATATGTTTTGGATTGAACTTGGATTGAATATAATAATGATGTGACATTGCCTCTCCCACTTTTTGGGAAGTATATATTTTTTTGCAAGATGGAAAATGTAACATATTAAGCATATTTTAGGAGATGCAGTAGCACCATAACACGACATGCCGATTGAAACCTAAATGTTACGACTGTAACACTTTTAAGAACGCTGGCCGTAACTCGTAACTTGATCTGGCAGCTTGACCCACCAGGCCCCTTCTTTCTTTTGTAATGAAGAAAAAAGAACGTTTATTACAATAGCATATTCATTGTACTTACTCTTCGTTCATTCATAATAAATTGCCATTGATGGAACACAAATAACATTGAACGGTTCCTTTTCAAAATTAAAGAAAACTTATGAACTAGTGAGGTATGTGCCTTTTCTATTTGATTTGCAATGATGGTATTGGGCGGAGGGGAAGGTGTTACCCAGACAAATGATCGGAATATGAATTGAGTTACTTTTTGCTTTTTTAAATTTGTAGCTCCCCATACTTGATAAAATTAGTCACAATCCGGTGAGGGGGTCTGAATGGGAGGGAGGAAATTGGCGCATGTAAAACATCAGATGGAGATACCATAATACCTTTCAATATGTAGTAGGTCATATAAAACATATATGGCAAACACTAGCTTTTTGCAATTTTTCGCCTATGAAAACTTTGCACTTTTGAAGCCCTGTATATCGGTGACTAAAAATACGTTCCTTGGTGCAAATTATAGAGAATTTATCGCTCTACAAAAGTGATTGACATTATTTAATTCCTAGGACACAAAGGAATAAAGTCATAAAGCAAAAAATCGCGGTTTTTCGCCCATCACCAAAATTCCACAAGAAAATTTTGTTAAAAAAATAGGGTGTAGTACACTACTATACCATACCAAACCATCACCCCAAGTTGCATCAACTTGAAATCCATTCTGTGGCGACTGAACTATCATGTTCGAGAGATACAATAACTGTGAGTTCTCAGAACACTAGAAAAGAATATACCTTCGACTCCGAGAGAAACAAAACAATCTTCAATTCCTTCTGTTCAGTGCTAATCATTGAAACTTCACACTTCTCATAATGTTGCTTATCAAAACTCACCATCTGACGTTTGGAATTTTTTCCATTCCTGCAATCAGAGCCTCATGAACACATTTCTGTTCACTTATCATTTGATAACGGAAACGCGCTACTTTTATATTTTGTAATTTGCATAAAGGAATAACATATCAGAATTGAAACGGAACATGCAAATGAACGATTCAACTGGAAAAATGCCAACAGAGCTCGCAAAACAATAAAAAGTACTCTCTTGAGGTACCTGCGGCACTCGAAATAATACTGATCAAAGGTTTCTATTTCCACGAAATTCGTAAAAGTGCCAATATCTCCAAAACTATAAATATTTGACTGAAATTCATAAAGTGCCAATATCTCCAAAACTGTCAATATTTGACTGAAATTCATAAAAGTGCCAATATCTCCAAAACTATCAATATTTGACTGAAATTCAGAGAAGTGCCAATATCTCCAAATTTATCAATATTTGACTGAAATTCATAAAAGTGCCAATATCTCCAAAACTATCTATATTAGACTGAGGTCATATTGTGATACTTGGTCAGTCATGAGCTGGACTATCAGCCCTCCAAAGGATGACGTTGAGTTGAGTTGAGTATAAGTAGGGCGATGCGAGCGGACGGGGAAGTCTGAGTCGACAGAGAAGTTGAGCCCCAAGTGGAAATATATGAAGTATAATTGTACACAGTGAAGTAGGCTGATTATTGTATCATTAAATTTGAAGTTGTATGATTGAGATGATTTATTGTTATTTTGGAGCTGTAAATACAGTCGTCATAATTGTTCCACGAACACCATTATCGTGAGAGTTGGCGTGAGAGTTGGCGCCAGAATTGGGTAGTTAGCGTAAAATGTAATTTTTTTTGAGCACCTATTGTGGCTATACCGATGAAGGAAATCAGGATTTCAAATATGCACTAGGTAGAGCTCGAACGAACGAACATATCTCTAACGAACCGTTTTACGAAGAAACAATCAAAAAATGGTGGAAAACCCATTTTTTCGAAAATAAAATTATTTTTTAAAATATTAAATATTTCGAAAACGGCTGCAAATTTCCATATTCAAAACGATACCTACCTTTTTTGATCGTCTTCAAAAAACATACAGAATATGAGAAAACCTTTTTTTATTAAATCAATAGTCAGGAAATATTAAAAAAATCGGAAAAATCGATATCTCTCAAACTAACGATAAATTCAGAATTTTTTTGAAAAAAATTTCTCTCGGCGAACTCCATTGAATTTTTTTTAGGAAAAAAAATCGATGGGATATTTCCGAATATGTGGTAGACAGTTGCAGATTTTCCAATTTTACGTAGTTCATTTTTAATTTGTCTTCAAGCAATCTGCAAAAATGCCAATGCTTTCCCTAATATCACTAGTCCGGGTGATATGTAAAAATAACGGAAAATTAAAATATTAACCGTACTAATGGAAGTAATGAAAAACTATAAACTGCATCGACTTCGCACTAGGAGCCCCTTCCATACGTCTAAACCATTTTTTCCAACTCGATTATAAGGAAGAAATTTACAGAAATTGAAAAAAAAATGTACGTTCTTTCTTCAATCGCCTAAAAATCGAAATCCAAACGTGATATAGAAAAATGTTATTTGAACAGTTTTATTGTCCTTGAACAGGACCTCCAAAAGCTCACTAAAAGTTTTCCATTACTTCACAGGCAAATGAGAAAACAGTTGCCAAATTTGAAGAAATCGAGAACAGGACCGGTTGCAGAACATCTTTGAGGCTCCTGAAAATTTTGGATAACTGCCTAATGATATCTGCATGAGTATTATCACGAAGGAATGTTCAATCTGTTCCGTGGAGCACTAATAAAACAACTCAACAGATTAATTAACTACTGTTGAGAAACACCAATTTTTTATTTACTATAAAATGATTTATGGTGTGAGCTGAAATGACCTATATGTTTACAACGATGTTATAACCTTCTGTTACATGTTGAAAAGGGGAACATTCTCTATTAAAATTGAAAAATGTGATTTATTTGTACAGAAAACAACTCCTCCCCGGGCACAAGCCACGCTGGACATTGAACTACATCTGATAGATATTGTGAAAAAACTCTTAACACTTTCTCTCTTATAGAACAAATATAATTCCAGTAGTTTAATTATCATACCGACTATTCCACTCATGCTAAAATACGCGTTTTTGATTGGTGGAAATTTTCATATTGATAATTGAAAACAGCATGTTTTCGATTTTGTAGTTCGGCACTTGATTGGCTATTAGATACCTGTGTAGTTCGCTTCGTCATTGGTTGTTTTATAAAACAAACTTACCCCACCAGCAAGTTGGTATAATGACACAACACCGAACTTTGACCCAAACCATGATGAGCACTAACAATTAATTCATATCAACTTCACAATTTTCGACAAATTCTTGACACAACACCGAACTTTGACCAAAACCATGATACGCTTCACTTTTCATTCATATCAACTTTTCGACAAATTTTGCATACACGTAAAACAAAACTCCGCCCTTTCAATTCCCGTAAAAGCATGAAAATGAACGATGAGTCACTATCTATCTACCAATGAACTAAACAATTTAATAAACTGTCCGAAACCCGAAACCGTCACAAGCATGCGTAGTCCCACAGAACTCAAAGAATGCGTACAGTTCTGTGAAACTGCGCATGCATTCGATGGTTTCACTGTTTGTTTTGGGCAAGTTTTTAAATTCATCGATGGATCCATCGATGAGTATTGCATCCTTATTTAACTAATGGAAAATGACAATAACAGCACGAATGCGCATTATCCATCGATGAATTTAAAAACTTGCCCTTTATGAACGCGAACAAACCTAAAGACAACCAACGAAAGACTCGCCCTGTGAATGGTCACTGAATTAGCGGGAAGTTTGAAATACCAAGACAGCTGCTCTGCGCAGTTTACTCCAAATAGTACTTTTAAAAATAGTTTTGATTTCATTCATGGAATAGTCTTAACAAATACAACTCCTGTACCGATGATTATCATAAATTCCATCTTTTTTGCCAAGCAGCATAATTTGTTTCTCAAAGTCGAAGGAATTTTTATTTCGATAATCATCAATACACTTGTTGTATTACCTACGATAATCTTATTAAAACAAAACTGTAATTAGAAACTATTAGAAACAACAGTAAATGAAATAGTAATAGTTTGTCAGTTATGGCGGACTGTACTGGTACAAACTTCTCCAGCGAGTTTTGTAACTGTGAAATGTTTTTATTTATATTGGTTGTTATTGAGTACGTGTGTACGACCCATAGCTCTCAAATTATCCACGAGAATTCTAAGCAGCACGCAGAGCCTTATCGATTAGCATGCGATATCGAACCATTGGGAGTTGAAACAGATTAGATGCCACGTGATAGGATTTCAATTGATCTAGTTATGCATTACTGGTTATGAGGATATGGGTTGATCGATATATTCAAGCTGGGTGAAAACTTCAAATAGATAGATAGATATCTCCCATTGATTGATCCCATACACATATTTTGATATCGTCCGTCGAAACTATTCAATAATAATTCAATAAAGAAATCATTCGTAATATATTTTTGGATTACCTAGGGTGACCAGAAATTCTCATATTTCAATAAAATAATTTATAATAACTTTCCGCTCACTGAAAATACTTGGTTTATCAATAAAATATGTTTTGCAGTTACGGTATATTTGCTCAGAAAATATCGTAAGCAATGTGAATAATGTATTGAATTTGTGTTTTTTTTTTTTTAATTTTCAGAAAGTCTTAGCTTCGTAGAATGACTTCCTGAATTTAGATCATAGTCATAGTCATAGTTTTTACTGGTCCATGAAAAAGTGCTTGAAAAAGCAATTGGATAGGTCGATACACTCAGCACAATCAAATACAGTGGGGATTTTATAACAAACACATCCAAAAATCATGAAAAAGCGACAGAAAAATTAGGTGAATATACAAATAAGCACTGACAAAAAATATATGCATTTCAATTAAGAGAAAAAAAAACTATTGGATAGGGTTCCTTTTGAAAAGTAGTGCTACTGTATTTGTGATTTCTTGTCCCGTAATGATATATTTTATTTTTAAGGTAATATACCCATGAGAGCTTTGATTCTGTTGAAATGAGAACTTGATTTTTGTGAATGTATCACAGAACAGAACATATAGTCCTGTGAGAGGTGAAAATAATGTTCTACCCCATACTGTTTTGGGTTCTGATAATTTCTTCTTGTTTAATAAAACAATATGAACAGGAGAAGAATTACCTCAAACAATAAGCCCATAGCTGAGTCCCATCTGTATCTGACATGTAGTTATAATATAAAACAATGCCGTAGTATCCAGAATCCTTTTCAGGTATCTCAGCAGGTGGCAATGCTTGTTGAGCATTTTGATGAGAACTTCACGGTGTTTGCAGAATTTAGGAAAAACACCAGTCTGAGAGCCTCTTCTGTTTAATTTATTATCTAATAACACCAATCAGTGTTTACCTTGAAACAATTCGGTGTGAATTAACGCTTGGTACTATCGGGTAATGGTGAACTGATAGCAACGGAGTATTCTACTGATAATTTTGATGACATGACGATATGACTGTGAACTTAGAAAAATTTACTAACTTGCAACATTGTCTTAATATTTCATTCAGGTAGGATTCATCACAACCCGAGTGTTATTCAAATTTACTTTATTGTTATTTTATTCAAAAGGAAGTGCACAATGGCACCGTAAAATTTGTTTCATTACAACATCTTGGTGTTTTTCTTGAATATACATCTCATAAAGTCGGAGTAATATTTTGACTACATTCATGTCTGATAATTTGTTCAAAATTAACACCATATCATCGCTTACCTATTAAAATTGTGTCAATTCCATGTTATCGGTGTACGTTTTGCATCACGTTGTATGAAAGAACCGTGAAACCTTTTTAATTGTGAATTTCTGGTGTAATTCCTGAATAAACTATCCAGAAATTGTAAATAACACCAAAATTAGATTCACATTATCCTATTCTTGCAAATTGTCCACCATTTTATCAAGTATCCATTACTATGGTTTCAATTTCATGTAAATCGGTTTAAATTTTACAAAACGGTGTATAAAAGCACAATAAAACCCTTTTCATTATGAATTTCTGGTGTTTTCCTTAAATGGTATTTCACAAATTCCAAAAAACACCGAAATTACATTAATGTTCACTTATTTTAGCAAAACTAACATTTTATCAAGTGCCTGATAAAATTGTCCATGATATTTTGATGTTGTTTTCCATTGTGAAACCCAGTGATTAAAATCACACTCAATTATTTTTTATTGTATAAGTACTCTTTTAAATTCAGTGGGGCTCCCAGTTCATATAGTATAAAATTGGTTAGGGACGTAATGATGCTCTTCAAAGATCACATTTTCCTTCTTGCGCGAATTTATATATAATTATGATTATATTAATAGCCCTTCTTTTCCAAACAAAAAAAACATAGTTAAATGTTCCATAAAAATATCACTAGTTTCCAAGAATAACGATAGATGGTTACGGTCAATTTGCTTTCATGTAATAAAGTAAATTTCCTTGTTCAATTTCGTCATTATATGTAAGCTTTATCCGATAGTTTTTCTTGAGGAAATTGCCTTGTCAACTATTATCAATCCATAGAGTATTATTCAAGCTATTTGTCAGTCACGCATTGCATACATTTATATAATGGCATGTAACAACGAAAGAAATCGGTAATTTTATTCAAACCAAACCAGAGGTTATATCAACACATGCAAAAAAGCTTTTCAATACTACGCACCTGTGGGGAAACTCCACACGAATATAAATCGCGAGAAATACGTTAATAATCTGACGCTACTACAATTTATTGAAAATACAACCCAAAATTGCCCTCGTTACAGAAATGTGAAGTGTATAGAGGAAAAACGTATCTGTGGGTCTTCATGGATCTTTCACACCATACTTATAGACTCCTTGAAAAGCATTTGTATAAGACTGTAGTCTGTCTGAAATATGGTCTGTACTCGCACTGGACTGTATTTAGATGAAATGACCTAGACGTAATGAAATAAGGTGCACCCCAAGGAACAGTTCTTGGGCTACTCCTCTTCGATATATACAGTTACAGTTAGACCCAAACTGAACTCACAAGAAATAGATTTACAGATGTTCGGCAGGCAAAATTGTTCACGTATATTCAAGTGGATACGCGATGTTGATATGAAAAACGATGATTAATTTCAATAATATTCGCAAATTTCAAAGGATCATCACTTTTTTCTACGACTATTAAGAAAAATGAAAATTTCAATTGCGTCTTCGATTAAGAAACCTACCACGTTGGAACACCGATTTTCATTTCCCACGGGCTAGATGTATCGAACTATTTCATTTCCTACGACTTTCATCAACTACTAGACTGTCATTATAGGTAGGTATTAACGAATTTTATGAACGTAAAAAATATCGAATCAAGTTTGTTTACGTCTGTCTAATAATTTGACATTTCACATCAGTAGATAATTACAAAATTCGATTGAAAAAATTAAGTTATTAAAAATGATTAGCGATAGTAAGAATGATTTAACATTGACACCGCCAAGTATTACCGAAAGGGCTAAGCTCACATCATTAAATTTATTATCAGAAGCTCCTGATAATGCCTATCTTCTGACAAAGGTATGATTTTCTTTTCATAAAACCAGAATAATTTCAATAAAAAGATTGATTACAATCGAATTCTATCGCTTCTTCAGTACAAAAATCTTTTGGGGGGAGGATCGTCACAGTTTCATGTTGTAGCAAATGCAGAATAAATGATTTTTTTGAATTAGAGCTCGCGTTTCCCAATGTTTCAGAAATTCAGCCCATACAGAATCTACTCATTCATCACCTGAGACCAGAATACCTAACAGGTGATAGTCAACTGTCCTGTCAAAGCTGTGCCATAACAACAGACAGTCATAAAATAACAAGTATAGTTGAAACACCTGCAAATCTGATCATAACTCTGAAGCTCTTCAGTTATGACTCAGCAACCCAAAGATGCATCAAACTATTTCAACGAATCAAGTTAGAAGAACACCCCATTCTAGCCGACTGCAATTACGAGCTTTACGCAGTCATTGTCCACTTTGGTTCTGGAACAGATTTTGGCCACTATTACACCTTAGCCAAAGATAAAACGGGCTGGTACAAATTTGATGACAATTGCGTAAATAGAATACCTTCTTTGGAACTGGACCTTTTGGAGCCTTCGAAGACACCATACATCCTATTTTACCGTAGAGCAGATTGTCACAATTCGTCGGACCTCTTTAGAAGTTCTCTATCAAGGAATTCCAACTCGTCAGATGATGTCGTGTTGCAGGTTTTTCCGGGTTTCCCTGCAGCTCTGAAAGCGAATGCGCCACCAATACCATTTAAGCCGCACCGGAGCGCCGATCAATCATTTTGATGTTTTTACTTTGTTCTTGTTAGTTTCACTATGTTAATAAAAGAATATCATTAAATTTATTACCAGAATTGTCAAAGAAGAAATATGAATCTGCTTTCAAATCTTTTATTTGGCACTCTGAGCAGCACACATCATCTTTCTCCGAAAGCGTCCTTTTGGTATATTTTGCCGATATTTCAAAGAAATTCAAATCCTCCAACCCTTTGGAGTCAATATTCGATGTTAAAAATGGTGCTAAGTATCAATCAAGATTTGGACATATCCGATTATAAAAAGCTGAAAGCATTTCTCAGGAAAAAGTCCGATGGTTATCAACCAAGGAAATCCAAAACATTTTCTACAGATCAAAATCAGAAGCTCCTGATAATGCCTATCTTCTGACAAAGGTATGATTTTCTTTTCATAAAACCATAATAATTTTAATAAAAAGATTGATTACAATCGAATTCTATATTTTTGAATAGTTCACATGGACTTTGAATGGTGGGAGCGAGGGTTCAAATCCACGCAGCCACTTTTTTTTTTCATGTTATGAAATCGATTAGTGTTTGATTTTTATAATAATTTTCTTCAATCCTTTTTTTAGGTTGCATGTTTTATGGGAATCATAGGTGCTTGTCGCAGCCAAGAATTATACAAAATGAAAATAACTGACGTCAAAGATATGGGATCTACTTCGTTAATAACAATACCTTATACTAAAAATAAAATGACCAGGAAATTTACAATAACAGGAGAGTTTTATGAAATGGTTAAGAAGTACACAGATCTTCGTCCCTCATATACTAAGGATGCTAATTTTTTTTTAATTATCAAAAGGGAAAGTGCACCAACCAAAAAACTGGAATCAACAAATTTGGGAATATGGGAAAACAGATTGCAGCCTTTCTAAATCTTGCTGATCCCGATATGTACACTGGTCATTGCTTTGGCAAGTGTTCTTGAATTATAACGATTTTTTCTCCAAAAATTTGAAAATTATGAATGTTATTTGTTTCACGACGTAGGTAGGTCCGTGTGCAAAAAAAATAATTGATGTTTTATTCAACGGGTGAAGAAAAAAAAAATCTAAACCATGTAAAAATGACGGCAGGAGAGTTTATGATAAAATATTTATTTAACGAACAAGTGTATTAATAAGGGCGATTAACAATCGAGATATTTTAACGCGTGAGCGGAGCGAGCGCGTTAATGTTTGAGATTGTTAATCGCCATTTTAATTCACGAGTTTGTTACAAAACTTTTCCGTCGACAGAAGTTTTCAAAAATACAGATATCTTATTTTCAATGTTTATTTATCTAACGTTACGATAAAAAACAATCACTATTTCCTATTTATATTAACTCTACTCAAAGATAGTTTAATTTTTCTCAGTGGTAGTTTTATTTTATTTTTTATTTTCAAATTGAAATAAAAAAAAAAATTACCCTCGGTGGGTTTAAACTCTCGAACTCAGTGTTGCAAGCCACGTGCACTTTACCATTACGCCACGGGACCATATAAGATTTGGAGTGACAACTGGTGAAATGAACATTTTCTAAAATTTTATTTGAAAATTGACAAATAAATAATGACAGATAGTACTAACCAATATAAAATTTATAAGAGCAATGTATGTTGGGTTGCATATAATCAAATCGTTGATTAATAGAAAATCATTCATTAACAGGGGTCATTAATCAATGATTTTGAGTGCGTTAAAATGCATCATAAATGAACGGTCGACGGAAAAGGATTATTAAACATATTACAGATTTGTTAATGATTCAGATGGTCGTAGAAAAAGTATGGTGTACAATGGCATGAAATGACCCATTTCCCACTCGTAGGTATATACCGACTCGTGGGAAATGTATGTCATTTCATGCTCATTGTACAATATACTATTGTCTAATTGTTCAACTTTTTTATTCAATCCAATTTTAATCATGACTTGATTATTTTCAAAATTTCAATTGTCATTAATATAATTCGATTATTTTCAACCATTACTTACTTCAGGTAAGCACTGATGATGAATTTTTAGTCGAAAGCGCTCTGCCACGATTTTATAAATATATTTCTGGAAGAAATACAAATTTTGCGTCTTTCAATTGAAAGATTTGGACAGTTGAAATAAATATAGCCCAGTGATTGTGTACATAAATTAGCGTGTCCCGTATTCTAAGTGTTGGAAATAAATATTTTTAGAGTGAAGTTGTGAACGTTCTTTAAAATATTCCTAAAAACAACAAAGTATCACTTCGTCATCACTGTTGTAAACCAGTCACATCCGCCCTTTATCATCAATCCGAACCGCGCGTTTGGTCATAAAAGTGCAGTTCGCAAGAGTCGCCCGTTTACGATGACCGCTAAATATGAAAACTTCATGGAGAGCACGTAATGATTTCTGGGCAATAAAATTCGCCGGTAATCCCTCATAAATGAAATTAATCGATGCGAAAATAGGTTAGTTGCATGCGCTTAAGCGAGCGTGGCTAGACTTGATAAAGCTGAAATTTAAAAGAGGAAAAACCGTCGGAAAGTGGAATGAGATCGGTCAGCTGTTCGAGCTGGAAGCTAAGATGTCTGCAGAATATGCATTTTTGACTTGAGTTAGAGATGGAATACAGTGCGAGCGTGAAGTATTAGGCGAGGAAATTTGGCACTGAAATCACCAAAACCCAGGACATTTGCGCTGACAAACGGATCGATCGAGATGCCGATTTTTGCATTCGAATCGTAAGCTCATGTAGAAACTTTGTTTGTATCATGTTTTCCAGATATCATGAAAAATGCATTTGTGCATCAAAAAGTACATTCTTTCAACTGCGTAATTTTAAGTGATGGGAAAAGTTTATATCTACCACAAAGAAATACCCGAACTGTAAGAAATTTTGCAACCAAGGGTTTTTCAGGACGCGGAATCTGAATATCATGTCCAAATCAGCCTCCTGCGTGCACCTGGAGGTCCGGACGGCATTAGGAATGTCATCCCCTGGAGTTCCTGCTTAACTTGTGATGAATCAAGAGAAACTCATGTCCCGGAGATTTTCAGGCCGCCTGTCAAGAAATCGGCGACCCGCCCCGGAGGACCTAGTGCATCTACGACCTGACTATTAACGTCATCCTCTAGAGTTTTGGTGGAACAACTTATCGAATCGTTGGAAACTCGTTGTACGGGGGTTTTCAGGGTGTGTCGCTCTTCGCGAATTTGACATGGTTGACCTGAATTTTAAAAAAATCCATCAAAACTTGTAAAGTGGTTTCGGAGATGAGCGTGAGCAAATATAGTGACAAGGGATTTTTATACAGTGCGGCTTTTAATAGCCCCCCCCCCTGTTAACTTTTGAACGGTCTGACGTAGAATCATGAAAAAAAAAACTGTTTCGAGGTTTTCACCAATACTACTTTTTGAAATAAAAAAATGGTGATTGTCCGACAGGGAGGGGGGTGGGACACATCAACTCAAAATTTTTAAATGCCATGGGGGTCAAGTGGCACATCGTCGAACCGAACCATTTATATTTTTTGAATTTCGTCAATATATTTTTGCAATTCAAATTAGAAACATCAAAAATAAATGCGGATCTGAATACTATTCATACCTCGCGAAATTTGAACGGTTTGATGTGGAACGATGAAACCAATCATTTTTCGAAGGGTTATTACCGATACTACTTTTTCAGAGAAGAAACAGTGCAATTACTCGACAGATGGCGCTGGGGGCACATTAACTTAAAAATTTCGAAAGTCATAAAAATCGAAATTGGGAAAAAATTATGAACTAAATTTAAAATTACTATGGTTGTAAAGAGAATTGGATTTTATTTTCAACGACATGCCACTTGACCCCCCCCCCCATTTAAAAATTTTGTGTTAAAAGGCCCTCCCGCGCCCCTTATTGAGCAATCACCATATTTTCACTTCAAAGAGTAGTATTGCTAAAACCCTCGAAACGTTTTTTTTATTCATATTTCTACAACGAACCGTTCAAAAGTTAACAGAGGGGGGCTATTGAAAGCCGCAATGTATAGAGCTGCAATACCCGGTGAGGATGATTCAGTTTTTCCACAACCTCCTGAAACATCCATTTGGTTCCTTACCACCCCACCCATAAAACAACTCCCCCATATCGTATACTGTTGTCCATCTTTTCACTCGAATGTCTTGATTTTCAGAACTTGCCGGAACGTCTGTTCTGATTTCTTCCACAGTTTTCTCGAATTTTATAGAACTCTTCAGAAGTTTCGAGAACACTATTCAATTTTCTATCTTATATAAATTTCCCGAAAGTTTTTCTTTTGTTGTCGTTTCAATGATGTTTCGAATGTTTGAACCAGAATTTGCACCTGTTCATGGCAGATAAACAACTGGGGCTTTCTTTCTTGGAATCTACTACGTCCTAAAGAAATAATAAATTATGGTTTTATCAGAAAAATAACTGAACGAACTTTCAAATGAAGTTCGAACTTGATTTCCATTCTCATTCAACCCTCCCAAGAGTTGAAAATAAAATTGATCTTTCTCTCCGATTTTTCAAATTCTTGACAGGAAGAGAGTTACTAAATCTGGAAAGATTTCGAACTGACACCCTGTACATTTACAGTGAGCGTATATTGAATATCAAGTAACCTTTCATTCAATTCCCTGGAGTTCCAGTTCCGATTCAATTTCAATTTGAATATTTGCTACTCATTTAGTTTAACAAATGATATTTTTACTCTCAAGATCCAATTTTTCATTCTGGTCCACGCCCATTTTTCTGTTCCTGTTGTGCTGTGCGATCTCTTCAGTACTCCACTTAATCAAACACGTAATAACACCTCAACATCTGTTGTACGTGATATATTGGCCAAACATATGTGCTATTATTTGGTTTGGTTAATCATGGGTTCATTAAAATTTATTGCATTAGTATAAGGGTGACTAGCTGTTCAAGGGGAAACAATAATTAAACGAGAAAATATTTCAATTATATATACAACAGATTCAGAAAAATCAAACAGGGAGCATAAGCAAGATCGTTATATAGTTACATTCATCACAGCAAAAAGACTATTTTTCATTGAAATTACTCAAATACCTTTCTTACCCATTAACATAATTAGGGACTACCTATAATTATCGCTAATACCTAGACTTATACAACTTATAAAATTGACTACTACTACTTAATTGAATAAATTTAACAAAGGGGAACCGTTCAGGTCTAGTTGATCATTCAATAAACAAGATGAATTTTTCAATTTATTAATTTTCAAGAATTCTAAATAATTAAGCCTAATGCCCTTATTTTCCACATGAAGAATTTCGAAGTTTTTATCGAAGTCATGGCCTTCCTCCAAAATATTCAATTCAAATTGAATTGTGGATCTTGCTCCAAAGTATATATTGGCCAGACAAGTAGACCATTTAAAAGCCGCATACGTGAACACCGTATGAATTATATAAACAAAATAAAGCACACTCATCATATGCTAATCATATTCGTATCCGTCTGCTTATTTTCTCTACCTAAAGGACTGTTCGAGAATTTTTGCCGGAGAGTATCAAATAAATGAAATAGTAAAATCGATAATATCGAAGTACCCTTCTCTCTCCAAATATTTCCACCAGGTGTCACTGCCGAGCGGCAAGAACCGCGAAACGCGTCTGCAAGTGGTCTTCCCCAGCCAAATGGAGGATAATTTGCTGTATAATTAAAATAAGCAATTGCAACTGAGTGTTCTTGGAAGAACGCACAAATATATGTCAGATGTAATTCAATGTCCGTCGTGGTATTAGCCAGGGAAGTAGTTGTTTTCTGTCAGATTTTTGCTTTATATTTTGCACATTGTGGAAGTATTTGGACAGAAGGGTACTTTGATATTGTCGATTTTACTATTTCATTTCTAAAAGTCTGTGACAGAATTTTTTTTTTCAAGATTATAAGAAAAAATTACTTCTACGGCTTGCTATGTTTGGTAACTTTCAAGAAGATTGTTCAGCTGTGAACTATGTGAGGAGTTCAGGAGTTGACAAATCCGAGAAATATTATGATTTTCCACCATCTGAGTGGTACTCGGGAAAAGCGTGTATAGAAGAAGAGAATGGTGGAGCAAAGCAAAGTATACAATCTTCAGAGCATTACGATTCAAGAATTTCCTAACTTGTCGTAATGCAATAATATTCTTGAGTAATTTTTTGACAATTCTTCCATGTGAGTTGACCAGGATGAATTTACGTTGATGATCAAATCAATTAATCATTGAATTTCGACAATTATCAAGTATTGCTATGAAAACAAAAAAAAAATTATTGTGCTTTGACCTAAGTTATTTTCAATTGATTGGCTGTAAACCTTGGAAGCATGGTCCAAAGCATCACCCTCCTTCTTTTTTAAGTTATTAACTGATGTTTCATCGAGTGTTGAGATGACATGTCGTCAGCAAAGAGTACACATTTATCACTAAAATTATCGCTGTTAACCAGAAAAAATAATTGCTCCTAAAACCGATCCATGTGGAACGCCATGTCTGATAATTTTGTTGGGGAAAATGTATCATTCGTGAATTTTGTTATACTCAAATTTAATTTGAGTTATTTTAGAGATAACCCTTCAACTCCATAATGCTCCATTTTCCCATGAAGGGAAAGAAACAATGGAGCTTGTTGCAAATACATTCTTGTCGTATGCAATTTCACCAAATAGAGAAATAATTTTCTCAGCTATGTCAGCTGTTGATATTGAAGCCGTTTCCGAGATCCAAAAATTCATATTCTTATTATTATAAGTGAAATCACCTTTTTTTTCGCCAAAAGGTATGTACCATATGGAAAATAGTTAATTATTAAAGCATTGGAAACATTCTGTGGAAAAGTTTGTGCATGTCCGATAACCTAAAAATCGATTTTGACACATGTCATGTGATCGCTGGTATGACGGCAAATTGAAAAAAATTACTATGAAAACGCAAAAAGTGGGGTAAAATGGCAAGATATCGTAAAAAGTTATTTGAAAATGTTGCTGAAAACTTTGCATAAGTAATACTCGGAATCCTCAAATCCATCTCAGAGTATAATATTTCAACCCTCTGTATAACCGAAAATAAGAAGTTTTTTTGGTGAGTAATATGTACACATGAGAAATGTTGTTCCTTGAATGACAACCCTGATCCAAACGCTGAAAAATTTGTCTCTTCCATTATTAGTATTGTCATTCAAAACAGAATGCTATTACTTACAATAACACCGCCTCATGACTCGGATTTGTCGCGATATGTTCGAGAATCCCCTCATCACGACAGAGTTCATTTCCTCTATCTAACCGAGTTCCATCCCTGCCGACTGCAACCACTCTTTTTGAATATATATAGCTAATCTCCGAATAAACCGCGGCTTCGAATATCCACGCGGGTACATGCAAACCCCCAGCGTTGTTAATTTTTTATACATAAACATCTGTCACATCGTAGGTCGACTTTGGGGAGAACGCAAGGGTATCGTTCGGATAATCCGATGCAGAAATCTCGGTAATTCAGTTTCGATGCAGTTTTATTACCACCGCAAATGGAGGTTTGAACGGCAGTCAAAACACTACGGCCGATGATTGATGATGCTCGTATAAAATACATCATTTATATTGGACATAGCTAACTAGGATAATCTGTTTATATTGTTATTTTGCTACCACGAAGCTGTTGAATATATTATGCTTGTTCATTCAATCCTAAAATACCATATTTTCAAATATAAAATTATGCTGCTAAAATATGTCATTCTCAAGTTGTCACTACGTACTATTACTTACGTCACATTCCTTCATGAGTCATCAATTAGCGGTTTCGTTAAGTTAATCTGTAAAAAACATTGTGCTTGTCTTTGTGATATTACTGGGAGTTACGCATGATATACGCGCTCGTAGTACTTTGTTCCTCCTATAGATGTAATGATGTGATGTTCAGTGCTGAATTCTAAGAAACAAAATATTAATGTATAGTATGTATTAGTAGATAAATTGAAGAGCATAGACTAAATAGTTAATTTTCGGAATATCAGTATGTTTTGTTATTCTTGACATGATTTTTTGGGTTTGACAGAGTCAAAGAAAGATCTTATTTCCAAAACCGAAATTCAAATTCAGTTTCTTCAGCGTCTTTCCAAGAAGTTTTGATAACGGAGGCAGATAATTCGATCTCATTTTTTCAGATAGGCAAATTCAGTGTAGGGTACGTTACTGACAAAAATTGATTTCTTTCAAGACAGCAGTCTTGTGAACGCAGTAACTTATCGGACAAATTAATTAATTTGCCCTTCTACACTTGTACAGATTTCTTTGGATTGAAATTTTTTCATTTCCAGATTGTGGAAGGTCATAAACCCAAAAAATCATGTCATGAATCGGATTTCCTCCACTAACTTTCAAACTTTTAATCAGTGTTTTGTTATATTTCTTCGGATCCGTGTTAGTACATGTTTAATTAATGTGTATATCAGAGGTTATACTTTGACCATGAATTAGAGATTCACTACTTGACTTGGTTCTCTAACTACTTGATTTGAAATGAAGACAAGCTCAAGTCAAGTATTTATTACTATAAATAAAAAATTATTAAAGAAAGTAAGATGTGGAAATTTTTTTGACCCACCATATAGATTATTTATTGTATCACAAACTACTACATAGTTATAGCTGAAATATGATTATTGTCTTACCTTCTCAAGCCAACTCGAAACTGAAATTGTGTTACGCCTATTCGAAACTGTAGAGGTATTTGCCCCGGAATTAGGTGGGATGAATCTAACAATTTTTTTTCGTAGAATCTTATGAGTTTATCTTGCAAATGTTGCCTTAGTGGAGATGTTCCGCTAGTTTTCATTTTCAAAACTGCCGTACATACGATACATTTGCCTTTTTTGTCAGTATTTTATTACTCTTAGGATCTTGCTGGACTATGTCAAAATAATGTATGAGAATTCTACCAAAAATGTTTTTACTGATAAAAATAAATATTAGGTCATTCAAACGATTGAGGAATTATTGTTTTTATTTCATAAAATATTGCCATGAATTGTAAGAACAGGACGAACAGTTCTTGTGATTTAATCACTTATCTAAACAGAATTCATTAAAAACATGCACAGTAAAAAATGGGTAGTTAAAATTAACTACAACTTGTTGCACAGATCGATCCACTAACCTTATTTAGTTAAATAAACAAAATACATTTTAGTCAAAGGGATATTGTTTATATTTGCAATAACTTATTTGACAATTAACAACATTTACTCGCGGAAAGGAGCAATTCATCTTGTCAACTTGATAATAATTTGGGAAAAAGACAAAAAAGCAGTTGTTTTTCTAACAACAAACATTAGTCATATTGATATAATGCCATCAGAATACCAACTCGATTTTGTTATATTTACGTTTCTTCATGTTGATAACCCAAATAAATTTGTTGAATCCACATGGTTTTTGAATTTTCATCGAATTCTTTGACTCAAATCGACAATTTTGCTTGAAACTATTGCAAAATGCTTTTGCAAAGTTAACAAATTTACATTGTAATTGTGACAACAACTTCGGCTGAAAGTATAATTAAATCATGGTAATTCAACAGTGCAAGTTGGCTTATAAGAACTAAATATAATTGTGAATTATTATATTGTTTTGTAGATTCAACAATTAGATATTGCTAATTCATGGAATATTTGGTTCAATTAGAATGAATGTATATATTGAAAAGTACAACTAATATTGCTAATACAACGAAGAAGTTTGCTTTATTGACCAACATAGTTAGTGATTGATTACTATGTTGTTTTGTTAGATATATATATTTCTTGTTACTTCAACTATTACATATTTTCAATTTAACAAATGGTTTGGTATAAAAACGTATACATTCATGCTAGTTTAACAAAATAATTTAGTTTTTTAACTAATATAGTTAGTGATTGAATACTATATTTCTTTGTCAATAATATATTTTTTTGTTACTTGAACAATTAGAATTTGTCTATTCTACCAATGATTTGGTACCAAAACGAACATATTTTTGCATGAAGCTCAACCAATAATGCTATTTCAACTAAACATATTGGTTTAATAACTGACATAATTAGTGATTTAATACGAATTATCTTGGTGAATTATAGTTTAGTCTTGTTACTCGAACAATAGAAAATTGTTCATTCAAGAGATGGTTTCGTATAGAACCAAATGTGCCTATACAGTGTGACCCATTTGAGATGGAAGCACCCTTAAAAAACTTACATTTTTCAACCAATTGGAATGATTTTTTTTAGGTAGACATTAAGAAGGTCCACTAGGATACCAAAATTTATGAAAAAATCTCAATTTTCAAGGCCAACTATTCATATTTTTTAAGGTCAAAAATAAAAAATCTGACTACAGCCACTGGATTCGCGACATTTTCAAATGGTTCATACGTAAATTACGTTGAAATGCGTCAATCATCAATAAGAAAGTTATAGGGTAATGAAATGGGTCACACTCTATACGAAAAAAGAACAACCAATGTTGTTTGCTGCTATAGAATTTTAACGGAAAAGGTATAAGGCAAATGAAATAAGATCCATAATATATTTTGATGATTTTATTAAAAGAACAGAACATTCTTTCAATATGAACCTAATACTATAATAATAAAGTAACAAAACTACTGATTTATATTACCTATTTGCTAACTTCGATGGGATGGAAATCATCACAGGAAGAAAGTTAAAATTTATTTTGGTTAATCTTTATCTTTGAAAATATTTGTGTTTGATATAGCTACAGTGCGGAAGTAAATAGTCCTACCCAGTATAAACTTTTGAAACAAACAATATGGTCCAAGTCATTGGACAAATACTGGGTTGAATTGTATTTGATAAAGAAATAAATGATGAACGTCCAAAAGTAGCCATTAAAGACCTATCCACTCCTTATTTTTTCTTACATACAAAACAAATGAACATTTTGGATTATAGAATGCTACTGGATAGTGTGTATCTTAAGTTTTAAAACATTATAAAATCAAAGATTATTTTCCTTCGAGGTATCATCACCTTTATTCAGATAGTGGAGAATTTTGCCCTTTAGTTCTTTCATTCGGCTACTGAAACAAACAGTCTCTTCGTCTAATTTGAAAAATAGCACTTGAATGTAAAATGTATTTTAAATAATAAATCGAATGCAACCAGCGGGTTCAAAGGGTCCTCAGGCGAAATACTACTTACTGGTATTATTTCATTTTCAGAAATGATGTAGTAAGCATCAATGGATTTTTTGTTAGCTCCAGAAGCCAATAAAAATGGCTGCTTGTTTTTTCTATTCTTCAGTATAGATTCAAAAGGAATGTCCGACTAGAATAAAAAACAAAGAGGTCATTAGGATGAATCAGGAATGTAGTCAATTTCAATTCATGATAAGGAAATGAAAAAGAGAGCAAGCAAGGAAAAACAGAATTGTAATAAAACACTCACTTTGAAGAAAGTTAGCAGGTAATCTTGTGCAGTTAACCCTGTTTCCCTATTATGATATTTGAGATATCGTCCTCTGGCTGTGGGCGGTAGCATATGGAGTAACCCGAACAATGATCTTATGGTTTTACACCATACTGAAATTTCACAATGATTCATTATTAATAAATGAAACTTCTATGATTATATATAAGTTTGTAGTATTTTTGAGGTTGCAGTTGAGTAATTGGGTTAATTCAAAGAAAACTCTTTGATAGTGGTGTCAGGACAACTAAAAATACGCAAATACACAAGATATGTAGTTATGAAAAGGTGGAGTACTTACTAACACGTTAGAATTGGAAATGAAATTTGCAAAAAAACGAAAATTGAATGTAAATGGAACATCCTTATAAAACATTTGCATCCAATTGGAATGATTTTTTACATAACGTAGGCCTTCAAAAAGTGTGCTACTCTCCGAGACGGATATAATAGTCAGTGACGTCCTAATTACGACTTGGCCGCATCAATAGTGGGCTCCGCAATTGATACGGCCAAGTCGTAATTAGGACATGCTGATTATAATTTCATTTATTTTTATATTTTTGTAATATTCCAAAATAATTCAACTTTTCCACCATGAAATTTAATGATCTCTATATAACCCCTCTTATTTACTGAAGATGAAGGATTAACCCTTCGAAACATATGTCTATGTGTGTCTCTGGATTACAATAAAGATTATTTTGGTGGAATTAGATTGGAAAATTTTCACCAACACAAATATATTTGAAGTAAAGAGAGTGTTTTTGATTCAATTCCGAGAGTTCCATCATCCACCCACACCTGTTTTGTGGTTTACCACTTTTCAGGGAAGCGTTATGGAATCCCTCCAAATCAAAACGAATGCACTCTGAAATGAATACCTTACGGCAAAGATAGTATATAAATAAATATCTTACCATCACCATCATCAGAAATGATGTCTTGACTAGGTTTTTTTATAGTCACAATATAAATTTCCAAAATGTTCTCTACACATTTTTCATAGGACTTCACAAAATCTGTCGCATTTTGTGCAATGAGCGAAAACTCGTACGAGATCTATAAATAATAAAGTTGTTATTATAATTGACTACACCCTTCAGGTTTAGGTATTTCCGTTAGTTTTTAACTAGTCAAGAAAATATTGGTGTATGTTAGTGTTATACTCTGGGGTACTCACCAAACCTTTGGTATCTAAAAACCTAGGGAAAGTCTGGAAATCACACCCTTTCTTCCTTCGAGCTGTAAATGTTTTCAAAACATATTTTTTTATCGATTCAATTCCAGAAGAATTGGAAATCTTCATATGGCTGATGGCCTCCTCATATCCAGTTTCTTCAATTTCATCAATATTCTCTTGGGTATGTAGTTTCAGTCTCTTATTTTGTGATAAGCATTCATCTGGAGTTTTTTTCCTCAGAATAGTTCTTAATCGTGTCGTTATGAAGCCCTTTTTGTTGATGGATCATAATACGCCTCCTAAAATATAACTACATGAGGTATTTTCAATTAAACATGTTTCTAGTTGTGAAAAATGGATTAAATAATTATCCAGTCTTTCACTTTAACCTATATGATAGCTATATTCATCGGCAAGTCTCCAACAAAAAACAACTACTGTCTCCTAAGACTGTTAAATTATATCTGTTAGATGCTTGGCAAAGTTTTCTACAAGAAGACTTTTACAATGCTTTCAAAATACCAAAGATGAAATTGTTTTCCGATTTGAATGGGGGAACACCTACTTACCAGTGTCATGGTTCTAGCCATTGAATTGAAAAATTACTTCAGCTGTTTTTGAGAATTCCTAAGACAAACACTGAAGTATGCAATCATACTTCAGTGTTTATCTTAGGAATTTCTAAGGGAAGCCGAGGTAGTTCTTCAATTTAATTGGAAGAATAAACTTTTACTGATGAGTGGCAAGAACCATGAAACCGGTATGCAGGTGTTCCCCCATTCAATAACTATTTGAGAATGTATGCAACATTTGCAAAAGGATATTTTTTGCACTTGGCATTTTGGTAAAATGCATGCTTTTGTGAAACAAATATACAGTTTTTGCACTAGCTGCACATAGAACTTTTTTTTTCAATATGGAGAGAATTTTTTTATCAATCCTGTGCTAAGTCGTATTGATATGATTTTACTCACAAATCCTTTAGGTGCACCAGGGTCTTTGAGTTTGGGAAATATTTTTATTATAGCTTCTGCTAATTGCTCTCTAGAATAGGATGAAGGCATAACATTTCTATCGAAAAGCGTCAACAAATAATCCACACTGAGATTAATGAGTCTTCTTCTAAAACTGTCATTGAGACACTCGTGTGTCTTATAATATTTGAAAACTTCTCTCCCTTCTCTGGTGCTCAGGATAAAATTTCCAAGAACCTATAAAAATTTGTAGATTATATTCAGTGCTCACCACAAACTCATTCTATTGGATTCTTATAACTTGGTAACAGGCTTGGAAAAAATCGAATAAGGCACATTTTTGAAAAAATCCTAATTGTTGATGACTGTTTGTTTCTACAAATAATGAACGATAATAATTTAGAGGTTCGTTGAATTTGCAACTGCAACAGTAGAATTTGCAACATAAATTGTTGAATTTACAAGAGAAATTGTTGAATTTGCGAGAGAAATTGTTGAATTTGAATTTGAATTTGCAACAGGATTGTTGATTTTGCCACAGAAACTGTTGAATTTGCCACAGAAACCGTTCAGTTTGCAACAGCAATGTACAAAATTTGAAAAAGTAGTTTTTTGATAGCAATTGTCTTCACATGATTTGCAAATTTGAAGACAAAAATTGTTAAATAAGCATATAAAGTTGGTACCTATCACAGATAATAGGTATCATATTTGAACTCTACTCGAATACATATTATACCTAGTAATGAATAGACTCATGAACAAAATAAATTAAGTCGGTTTCTCCCGTATAACTTACTTGTTGATGTAATTTTTTCGTAGGGTGATGGCAGAATGATTGTACACCACTCCATTATATTCAATGCGAATGTGGTTTGTGGTTAATTCATTCAGAAGACTAAGTTCCAAATCCATCTTATCAATAATTTGTAATTAAACGAACACTACTTCACTAACCATCACAACCAGTAACACACTTCAGTGGTCAAAAGTCAAAACGCAAATCGCAATGCAAAATGCAATAAACGGTCAGGAACATGAAATGAAATGATCCACACGACACGAATACGGTAATTCACCACACGAGTGACAGGACACCTACCACTTGGGTTTGCACTATGCTATGGACAGTGGAATCAGTCAGAGCCGGTCTTAGGAAAATATTGTCGGGGAAAATGTTTGAAAATTACAGATAGGTTTGAAGTTTAAATTTGAAAAATTGCTGTATCTGGGATTCACTTCCGATCACGTTGATTTTTGACGTACTTAAATAATTTTTTCTGTTGAACAAACATATGAACTTTGTGCTCGAACAATTTTCGTAATTATGACCCTCCATACTTCAGTAAATGACTAATTTTTGTCCCTTTTGTTCATTATATTTGGTCCATATCCACCTCCTAATTACATTTTAAACAACTAAAATATATCGTTTTCATGAGAAAAAAACATTTTTTATCTTGGCTGAAATATTTTTTGGCGGGAAATATATAATAAGAATACTCTAAAATGTGGCAGTGGTATAAATAATAACAAAATATGAAAATAATTTGTTTCATTGTGTGATAATTAAAAAACAAACACGAAGAGTCGTTACTCCCAAACATTTGATTGCTGATGAATTTCAGGCCAAAACACATATAAGTACCCTAAAAATCATTTAGAACGGAAGTAGTGCCATTTAGGACCTATTTAGTCTTAAAAGGTGAAGTCATTACAATTCAAACAGCTGATTAATATTATGACTTCGACAAATGACAGTAACAGAAATATGTCCAAAATTTTTAGGTTTATTTATTTATATAGTTTGATATTATTCGAAGAAGTAAAGATATGGATAATGGATTGCTATGATAATCAAGCATTAATCACGACCGGTTTCTGGTTTTTATCACAGAATATGAGAATGAAGAAAGTTGTCGAATGTCATTATTGACATTCGCCAGGGTATGCGCACTGACGTCGTTGTCGTTGTCCTAAGCATAACAGTTGGAAATTGGGAACTGCTAAGGTCACGATTTTAGGACTCAGACTTGAGACTATGACAAAAAGCATTGTTTAAATGTTCTTATGTCAATATGTGAAATCCACTTAGTTTAGAGATTGAAATTAGAACAAAGAATGAGACTGAGACAAAGACAAAGTTGACTAAATAGGCCCTTATTGACTTGTTTCAATATAGAGTAGGTATATCTCAGAATATTCTCAATGGTAAAATATAGAACTTTTGATTAAGTAGATATATCGATAATAATATCTCTCTTTTCTTTAAGAAAATGAGAAAACTGCTTCAAATCAATGTTATGTTTGATTCAAAGTAAATGCATTATTAGGCATGCAGGATAGCAATTATTTGTTTAAATAATAGTATAATATACTCAAACTACTTTAGAAAATAAAATTTTTGTAGGAACGTCCGTTTGGTTGAAGATCAAAAATTAAAAGATATTATATAAAAATATAGCATAAAATAATACAATAAAACAAACAAGCTAATGATTTTCATTATCAGAGTATAAATAATGATAATGATTTTTTGTTAAATTGAACTTATTTTTCCAGATAAGCAAACTCAGAATACGATACCTCATAATTTTATTCTATAAAACAATCTTGTAAACGCAGTATCTTATCGGGTCAAATTGATTATTTGCCTTTCTATGTTTTTTGCATTTTCAGACTGCCGAAGGTTAAAACATCCAAAAGATCATTTTGAAAAATTACTGTTTTGACAAATAGCGAAAGAAGCATTCGACTATGCCATTTTTCATATATTTGAAAGTAAAACTCCACGCTTATTTCATACTGAATAATTTATGAAGAACCCTGTATAATGCAATATTTGGTGTAACATGGATATATTATTTTTAACATAATGTCCAATAGTATAATATTAAAAAGAGTGAACATATTATTCAAAAATGAATAAATAACCCACAAAAAAATGGATGAACACAAAATGTTTCTTTTATTATGTTACACAATGTTTAGGCCGACACCGACCCTGTTTGTTCCTAAAGAAATAATATCGGAATCATTCGGTTGGTAACCACATCTACCAATTTTGAATTTGCGACATTTGCGTCGCAGAAATAAGAAATGAGAACTTAAAATGTAAGGAAAGCGACTCGGAGTGCTGAAACAGGGTCAGGGATACATCAAATTCAACAAAATTTTTAATACGATTGAATTTTGTTCTAAGCTTTTTTTTTGAGAAGTAGGTATTCATTGTATAAGTTTGTTACGCAAGGTTACAGATTTTGAAAGAATTAGGTAGGTATATCTATTTTAATTCTGCAGATTGCAGAAGCAGATGGAAAACCCACACATAATTTTCCGTACAAGTGTGTAAACACTTTTTCTTGGGGAGAAAATATACTGGTGTAATTGTAAGCATTTGCAAACAAGAATGTAGGGGAACCTATATTACTTTTTTGGATAAGTAGGTAGGTGTAGGCACAGAAAAGAGGGGGTTAGGTTGTGTAGGTAGGTAATAGGTATAGGTTATTCTGTTATTCGCGTGAACATGAATAACGTGAATAACCTGTATAGCCTGACCTAAAATAAGGTTTATGGAACTTATAAGTGGTCCATTGTCTATCTACTAACAAGAGCTTATTGACAAGGCGGTTTCGTGGATAAAAGTGCGTAAAAGGACAAAATCGTTTGATAAAAAGAAAAATTGATTTGTAATATATGCTTGACAAGTAGGTACCTACGTTTTGGATGATAAGATTTTGGTTTCTGTCAGTTATTGACTACACAATTTAGTTTTGTCAGTGAAACAAATTATAATGGCAATTCACCTACATTTTTAGAAATTGAATATTGGGCTGTTAAAATCGACAACAAATTAGTATAAAATCATTTCAACTTTGTTTATATGGAATTTCACTGAAACCAAGTTTTGTTGATTAATAATTGAGTTGTTGTGAGTAACGAATGAGTACCTATATAATTATTTTACCTTCGTTTATTGGTGATTTGACTAAAACTCGTTGACAAATCAATAAAACTTTAACAAACAAACTAGATGAATAATTTGTCAAGAATGACAATACTGTTTCGGATTATTTTATCATGGTTTTTGTCAATTCCCCTATGATATGTAGTTAAAACTGCTTTGTTTTAGAGAATTAACGAGTGAAGTTGGTATTTTTGACTAGAATAAAAATGTCCAATGATGAATAATTGAAATGAATAGGTAATTTCATCATGGTTTTTGTCAATTCCACTATAAAGTTGTAGTTAAAACAACTTTGTTTTATAGAGTTAACTAGTGAATTTGGTATTTTTCACTGGAATAATTGTCGCATGATGAATAATTGAGACGAATAATTTGTCAAAAATGACAATAGCGTTTCAGATTATTTCATCATAGTTTTTGTCAATTCCACTATAAAGTTGTAGTAAAAACAATTTTGTTTTATAGAATTAACTAGTGAATTTGGTATTTTTTACTAGAGTAATTGTCGCATGATGAATAATTGAGACGAATAATTTGTCAAAAATGACAATAGCGTTTCAGATTATTTCATCATAGTTTTTGTCAATTCCACTATAAAGTTGTAGTAAAAACAATTTTGTTTTATAGAATTAACTAGTGAATTTGGTATTTTTTACTCGAGTAATTGTCGCATGATGAATAATTGAGACGAATAATTTGTCAAAAATGACAATAGCGTTTCAGATTATTTCATCATAGTTTTTGTCAATTCCACTATAAAGTTGTAGTAAAAACAATTTTGTTTTATAGAATTAACTAGTGAATTTGGTATTTTTTACTCGAGTAATTGTCGCATGATGAATAATTGAGACGAATAATTTGTCAAAAATGACAATAGCGTTTCAGATTATTTCATCATAGGTTTTGTCAATTCCACTATAAAGTTGTAGTAAAAACAATTTTGTTTTATAGAATTAACTAGTGAATTTGGTATTTTTTACTCGAGTAATTGTCGCATGATGAATAATTGAGACGAATAATTTGTCAAAAATGACAATAGCGTTTCAGATTATTTCATCATAGTTTTTGTCAATTCCACTATGAAGTTGTAGTAAAAACAATTTTGTTTTATAGAATTAACTAGTGAATTTGGTATTTTTTACTAGAGTAATTGTCGCATGATGAATAATTGAGACGAATAATTTGTCAAAAATGACAATAGCGTTTCAGATTATTTCATCATAGTTTTTGTCAATTCCACTATAAAGTTGTAGTAAAAACAATTTTGTTTTATAGAATTAACTAGTGAATTTGGTATTTTTTACTCGAGTAATTGTCGCATGATGAATAATTGAGACGAATAATTTGTCAAAAATGACAATAGCGTTTCAGATTATTTCATCATAGGTTTTGTCAATTCCACTATAAAGTTGTAGTAAAAACAATTTTGTTTTATAGAATTAACTAGTGAATTTGGTATTTTTTACTCGAGTAATTGTCGCATGATGAATAATTGAGACGAATAATTTGTCAAAAATGACAATAGCGTTTCAGATTATTTCATCATAGTTTTTGTCAATTCCACTATGAAGTTGTAGTAAAAACAATTTTGTTTTATAGAATTAACTAGTGAATTTCGTATTTTTCACTAGGATAATTGTCGCATGATGAATAATTGTGATGAATAATTTGTCGAGAATGACAATACCCTTTCAGATTATTTCATAATTGTTTTTGTCAACTCCACTATAAAGTTGTAGTTAAAACAACTTTGTTTTATAGAATTAACTAGTGATTTAAGTATTTTTCACTAAAATAATTGTCGCATGATGAATAATTGTGATGAATAATTTGTCAAAAATGACAATAGCGTTTCAGGTTATTTCATCTTGTCTTTTGTCAATTCCACTACGAAGTTGTATTTAAAACAATTTTGTTTTATAGAATTAACTAATGAAGTTGGTGTTTTTCACTAGAATAATTGTCGCAGGCATTTTTGACTACTTGTTGTAGTTAAAAGAGCAAAACTTACAATTAACAAATTCCTCAGGATAAAGTATATGCTAATACTGACAAAAGTTTTGTGAATATCAACATATTTCTAGTTAATTTCAACTACACTGATATTAACAACTAGAAATTTTTTACTGTGTGGTGGTGTCTGATTGGTCTATTTCATGATGAAGGAAATAATCATTTATAATCCATTGGGAAGGATACAGATATCAAATTACCATTCATTCCTTTCTCTTCCACCTTTTCCTATTGAATATGTATTTTCAAATCCGACTGTAAATCAGAGTTAAGAGTTATAAACGAACCGCACAAACAGGTGTATCACGTCAAGTCCCTCATCTTCACGTTTAAAGTATCCTACAGAGATAAAAATCGCGAATGTGTTTGCAAAACATCTGCTGACTAATGTGTTTCTAACAAGGCTCATTTGTTAACAAAAGTCTTCGTTAGTTTAACAATGAAGTGATGTATATTAGGTAAAGATAAGGAACTGTGCACACCCGAAAAATAAATTAGGTGAAACAGATTGGTCGATAATAAATTCAATGGGAAAAGGTGTTTTGACAACACCAAAGAAAATATGAGTCATTAAAGAATTGGATTGATATCTGGTGAATTCAGTAATGAAAAACTGTTGTGATTGATTGTATCGAGGAAACATTAACGATTCTACTGATAATGCAACGAATACAGTTATCTACAATGACCCGCAATTTTTTCAATATTAATGAAACAATTAATAAATGATACTCTCCAGAAAATTTTTCAAAAAGTTTTGATACCTGTCAAAAATAATAATGCATCATCCATTTGAATAAAGACATGAAGTACTGTTATGTTTCAGTAACCAACGGAATTCTCTGAGAACTTGAAAAATTGGCTGTATGGAGTAAGGCTCCTATCCGCATCCATACTCTTTTTACATTTTGCAATTTCTAGACTCTCGATTGCATCGAGAAGTCTATGGTCACGAACCTGATAAATCAAATTCAAACTTATGTCATCAAATCAGTGGTCTCACCCGATTTTCTAAAATGAAAAATTGGACATGAGCAATGTGTTCTTTAAACCGTACTTTCATGACCCTTCTGTTTGACCCACATACTTCCTCTCGCAGTCGTTAAAGCTAATTTCATGATACCTCGATATTTGGTTTACTGCTGTGTTTTTTGGAGTACCCAAGGTTTGTTCAAGTTTATATATAGATTTGTATACCATCTTGACGTTAAGGTTTATAGTCGACACCCGAGGTTCGTGGGGATGAACGATATATTTAGGAGTATTTCGGGTACTTATAGTACCTATTAGTAATATTAGTCTTATCAAATAATTTGCTCCCGAGGTAACACCAGTTATTCAACCTCTCTTATAATTTGGGGGTATTTCTGTCTAACTGCGGCTGAAAGACAAACTTTAGTCGCCATTTTCCATCGTTCAAGATAACCTCTTTAGAGCAAATAGGATCATTGTTCATGAAAATTGAAAAAAGAAAAGTGCGATTTTTTTTGTAATATCTAACAGAAAACAACTACTTCTCCGGCTAAAGCCACGCTGGACTTTGAACTACATCAGGTAGATACTGTGAAAAGACTCTAACTGAAAAAAAAAATCTGAAATTGAAAATTTGCATTTTCATTCAGATTTTTGATTTTTTAATTATCTCTAGTTTTTATTGAAAATTCATCAACTGAATTAGATAGGAAGAATGTTATTCAAAAATATCATTCACTGAAACCGTTTGTTCCACTGAAGCAAGGTTCGCTTCTCTGGCATTTAATCCCCAATACATTTTGGTCAACGAAAATCTATTTCGCTTTGCCAAGCTCTTCAGGAGGATTGATATAGGATTGGAATAAAACAGGCTCAGAAGCATACACATCAGGGATGGATATGAGGGAAATATTTCTTCTGCGGTGACACTTTGAAAATTGATTTTGTCAATGAAAACTAGAGAGTACTAAAAAAATCAGCTATCTGAATGAAAATGCAAATTTCCACTTTCAGATTTTTTCTTTTCTTTTCAGTTAGAGTCTTTTCAGAATATCTATCAGATGTAGTTCAATGTCCAGTGTGGCTTTAGCCGGGGACGTAGTAGTTTTCTATTAGATATTACAAATAAATCACATTTTTCATTTTTCAGTTTTCATGGAGAATGTTCCCCTTTTCAACATGAATACCTCCCAAGAGTTTATCTTGAACGATGGAAAATAGCTACTAAAGTTTGTCTTTCAGTCGCAGATGATTCCACAACAGATTTTATGAATGTCCTATTCATATTTTCGAACTATAATCGTGTCAAGTTTTTTCAACGAAAGTTTTTTTTAACCTATAACAGTGAAGCGGTATCAACATAATCGTAATGAAATTCACAAAATTTCAATTTAAAAAAGTCGTATACAAATCCTACATTTTTCTTTAACCTAACCACTAAGTTGTCATGAAAAATTAAATTTTACACATCAGATGCATTTTAACCGCAAACAGTAAAGTTACTATTTTAGGACTAAAATTAATAATCTGAACGTATCCATAGCTCTCTATTTTAAATATCGAATATCGAAAAAAAAAAGATGTGGTCACAAAAAGTAACAAGTGATACAAGGTTGTATTCAGAATACCATATGGAGACAAAAAGGTGAAAATATACCGGGTGTCTCGTTTGAAAATGAAAAGTTTTTATCACTTCCAGAGAGACCGAAAGCTGCATGAATCTGAGTCACTTGTCAAAAAATGCAGTTTTATGTCTCAAACAGATCCTCAAAATTTCATTTCAATATCAGCAAAACCAAAGAAGTTATAGGAGCGAGCCGTGGACACCCGGTATTATTTGTGGAAATTTTATTCAACTATTGTAAATTGAAGAAATATCAGCAATGATATGTATGCCTCCATGTGTGGCGAGTGTATCTTTGTGTTTACAAATGAAAACAGAATGAAAACAAGTTTGTCATATCGAGTGTGTTGCTAGCCAGCAGCCTAGCATTAATATCATTCAACACTTTGGTTCCAACAACGATACGTCAAAGTCGTCGCCGAAATTATAAAAATTAATCAAACGCACAAAAAGTGTCACCACGAGCCGTCGCCTAATTTATTTCCGAAAATGTTAACTGCTTACAAATTGTTTTTTTACTTTGTGTGGCTCTTCCCGGAATCATGTTTTTATTCATAACATTGCTCGTGACGTCCTCCAGGTGTCGGCTGTCTCTTTGAAGACGGTGCTGAAAAATAGACAGGATTGTTTTCGAATGGACGAAATGTAGGATGAATCAACTTTCTCGACATCCTGTGGAAATACTGGGCGATATGTTTGTGGAAGCGCTCCCAAAACTGGATTGCATAGTTATATTTTTTTATAATAAATTCTGGGCTGTAAGAAAAATTTACAATAATTATCCACAGAATTTGTGAACATTCTGTATACTTACATATATGTTGTTCCATACATTTTATTATATTTCAAACAAAATTTTGTTGAACTGACTTGCTATAAACCATATTCTGTATGTGTCACCAAGTAAATAAGTCCGTCCTTTTTTAAGCAACTGAATTAATTTTCTTTGGATATATTAACTTCTCTTTGGCTTTTTCCTAAAGGGGCAGGTGTTGGATAAACTAAGATTTTCTTTCTTAATAACATTGAATTTTCCCGCATGGGTACTGATGAAAACTTTTGTCTTCTGATTTGCGTTTTCGGTGATTAAAAATATATTTTGCTTGCGTAGACTATTTAGTGGTAATCAATCATGGATGTTAGAGTCAATACTGTGTAAATAACTTGGGGTAGTGGTGCTAATAATAATTTATTAATTTTCAACAGGTATACCCATTAACAGAAAAAAAATCAAATTAGAAAATAACTACATAGTCCAAATCGGTCTTATCGTGCGGGTTAGCGCTGCTGAAAATTATTATTATCAACACTTCTGCTTTTCGCATGTGAAAATCGTATATGAATATCTCATGTATCATTGGGGATTTTATTTGAACGGGTATGATTCAACACACAGGAATGAGAGAAAAGTAAATAAATTGTCAGTAACTAAGTCTTACACCCGCACGTTAAGACCGATTTTGACTATAGTTAAGTTAACATTGAACCCTGGGCACACACAGATTATAGAGGCAATGAAGAGGCCGATACACTAGTCTGAGAAAGAGCAAGTAAGGCCCTGAATGTCCCAGAACCGTTTTACGGTAAGCAAAAGCTGTACTGAAAACAAATACCAAATCATGGATCCAACACAAGTCTCAAAAATGTGGAACAATACACCAGGAATGAGACAGGCCAAAGAGTTTATCAAACAACCGCAGCCAACAGAATATCTACTAAGCCAGAAGAGGAACACTACTAGAATACTAGTAGGACTTCTCACAGGATACTGTAGGCTCAACAAACATAAGAATGCAATCGGTCTGGCAGAAGAAATGCTATGCAGGTTCTGTCAGGAAGAAGAGAAAACATGCAAGGGCTTGTCAAGGCTAAGGTTTCTTACGCTGGGAGAGGAAAAACCTAGAGCTCCCAGATTCGTGGGGGTTTTAAAAACTAGCCTTTGGAGTCTTGTAACGAAGACGACTAGATAAAAAACTCTAAATGATCTCTAGGGCACACACAATAGATCTGAAAGGGTCGCGGTGTAGAGGCTCGTAGCCCGAAAGCCTTTAAATTAATCTAATCTAGAATAGAACTTGAAATGAAAATGAAAATAACACTCTCGATTCTGATGACGCTTATAGAATGGGTTAATATTGAAAATTGATATAATACGAATATCCTACTTCTTAGTGCATTTGAAAACAAGTTCGTCTTTGAAGAGTATTTTCATTTTCCGACTTCAAATGTGCTTGGATAGCTCCCAAGCAAGTTCTTTCAGAAAATTCGGGTTGGATTAAATAGGTTTGATCTAACCTATCCTGGCTTATCTAACCTTACTTCGATTTCTTATTCGTCTTTGTTTTTCATTTTCCGACTTTAAATTGGCCTAGATAGCCCCCGCCAAGTTGATTCAGACAATTCTGGTTGGATTAGATAGTTTTGATGTAACCTACCTTCGGTTTATTGTCCGTCTTTGTTTTTCATTTCTGACTTCAAATCGGCTCGGATAGCCTCCCGGCACCGTGATTCAGACAATTTGGGTTGGACCAGATAGTTTTGATCTAGCCTTATACTTCGATTCATTCAGTCATTCGTCTTTGTTTTTTATCTTTCGACTTCAAATTGACTCGGATAGGCCCCAGGCAAGTTGATTCAGACAATTCGGGTTGGATTAGATAGTTTTGATCTAACCTGACCTGGCTTATCTAACCTAACTTCGATTTTTGTTTGTCTTTGTTTTTCATTTTTCGAAATTGGCTCGGATAACCTCCCGGCAAGTTAATACAGACAATTTGGGATGGATTAGATAGTTCTGACCTAACCTCACCTGGCTTATTTAACCCAACTTCGATTTTCTATTCGTTTTAGTTTTTCATTTTCCGACTTCAAATTGGCTGAGATAGCCCTGGCAAGTAGATTTAGACAAATCGTGTTGGATTAGATAATTTTGATCTAACCTAACATGGCTTATCTAACCTGACTTGGATTTCTTATTCGTGGTTATTTCAGTTAACGATATTAGTAGTAATCCTTGTTTGGTCAGAAATAAAATAACGTAATCAATAGATAGAAGTCATGAAAAACCATCTGAAGAAAAATAATATTTCATTCCACATCATATATGTCAATTTTCAACTGGTCTTGTACATTTTTCAGCGAATTCATTCAAAAATATTTTTTGTTTTCAGAGAAAAGTCTTCAGACGTCTCGTCACTTCCAACACTTCTCTTCATGTTAGTTTGTTCTATTTTCATCGATTATTACTTGAAACAGGGTATTACTGATTGTACATCTTTTCCAACAGACTACTCTGAACATGTAATTTACGTTTACCATCCCTTCTAGTAAACTGATGAAAAAGCCATGTTCCTCAGTCAACTTACATAGCGATGCAACCTATAAAAAATGCCCCCTTTCTTGCATACTTTACGCCATACCCTACCTAGCAATCACCATAAATCTTCAGAATCCCTGTGACGCATATGTGTTTAATTTTGATGAACTAATAATATCAACACACACACGGCCTCACATCCAGGCCCTATATCGTCCCTTTATTGAAAACAAACATAAATCCTGAGAAATTTGTAACCATTAATGGGATACAAAGTGAGAACATATCTTTTGGAAATGTCACATCATCTACCGGATGTGCATCCGATCTTGACACATGGCCAGTAGGTATGTCTTGCAGTTGTTTCAAATATTTTAATTTTGACTTGGGGACAAATTGGTTTCCAAATTGATTTCGAATGTATTAAATAAATGAGGCCGGAATGTGATAGTTTACACGTACAGTGTGTCCACTTGAAAATGAACTACCCACTATATTTCGAAAACGGAAATAGATGTTGGGACGTGATTTAGGACAATCTTTGAAGTTGTATGAGGAAGATATCGTTTTATCTTCCCTCCAATGATTATTCTTCAGTATATCAAACTCCAAGTTGTAACTCATATTCAAATTTCTTCAAAATATTAAATTTCAGTAAAGAAGTAGGCAAAAAGATAAACAGAAAGAAAATTGATTTAGGTTTTGTTTTACTTTACTTACCTAAAAATACAGAGAATATAAATTGTTTCAATAAATATATTTATTTGAATTCGACACAACTATGTATTTCTGGTTGCATACGTTTAAGGATGTGAGTTAGAATTTTGAAACTCTCTAGGGCCACGGTCCAATGCACCTACAACTATTCAATACTTGACCTTTGGAAGACTTAGAGAAATTGGGAAGTGAGCTCTGATATTATCAGTTATGTCCCTCAAAAAATATAAAATTTACTTTGATCAAATGATTATCGAACTGAATTTCACATAATAAGTGATCATTTCTACTATAAGTACAATTAGTACTCACTACTGCAAATATTAGCAAAATCACTTAACTTTAGAACTGCTTCGGGAGTCTTCTTTATATTTCTCCCATAGTCATACATAGTACTATATTTTTTCTCAATTTTCAATTCCTTAACAACCTGACGAGCTGTCTCATAAAAAACAGTTTTTAAGTGATTCAAGGAAGAAAATTCTGTAGTGGTAAATCAGGAAAGATTGCAGATCATTTTAGTGACTAACTAAATCAGGTATCTCTTATCGTATCCAAGATAAAGGGGGTGGACTGTTTTCAAATGAATACTGTATTCAGTGATATTTATTCACGTTCTGTCAACACAATATTGCATAGAAATAACTGGAAAAGTGTCAAATTTTCCATCAATCATAGGAAAAGCAGAGAACACCATAGCAGGCAGCAATAACAAGCACGATATAAAATAAAATGTAATAATTGAAAATTCTCCTAACAACAAAAATCAATTAGAAATGTTGTGTTCCATTGACGATAAATGCAAAAATATATTCGTGGGAACTTTCATTCATGCCACAAGAATCATATATAATGAAATTAAAATTCTGACACATCAATGATACCGCTGCTCTACACATCACATATTTCGTTCGAAAATTTTCATAATGGTGATCAAAAACAGAGCAAAAAATTGGTTTACTTTGAAAGTGGCAAACAAGTGATATTACGTAGCAAAAAAAAGTGCAGATGAAAAATAGTTACAAAACAACAGGTAGAAAAATAACTACTTCCGTTTGGGGTTGATATACCAGAACACCTGGCAGAAAATTTCGGAAATGCCTCAGTGATTGAAAATCTAAGGATTTTTCTTCGAGCAACAGACCTCCTGAATAAAATGTAACATCTCTCAGTTTCTGACAGCAATGAAAAAAAAACAAGAACAAGATGGAACTGTCAAACAAATGAGGAAAAAATCTAAAGTTTTTGTCTGAACCATGATTTGAAAGTATTTCTGCTAAGGTGTATGACGTCAGAACGTCAGGAATTGATCAATTTGGTGGAGTTGTATGTGAAACCTTTTTGAAAAAGAGCTGTTGAGTGTTGAGGCATGGTTATGGTGTTTTTATTTCTGATGTTGACAGAATGAATTTGCGAACAAGGCACAAGTTCAGTTCTTACCTCGACAGGGTCTTCCAACATTACTTTATGCAAATAAGTGGCCAGATGGAATCTCCCACGATTCTCCATGTTGAGCCACTTGAGTCAATTTATGAGTTACCCGATCAAATTTATGAAGCCCAAAAATGAATGGAACACAATAGTTTTGAACTTTTTGTATTTTGTTTCTATAGTCAGCATTAAGGAAAGGACCATAGAGAAAATCGCAGTGCGTAAACTGGGATAAAACTACGCTCTCCAACAACTGTTTTCTCAATTTATTGTTCAGAATCTCTCTATTGGAATATATAATTTTTAGAGAAGTGAACGTTCTTTTGAGTAAATTATTTCTATAATTTTTAAAACTGATATCATCATCTAATACCAAACCTAGATTTTTTACTGAGTGCTCAACATTCACCTACTTACCATCAATATTAACCGTAAAATTTGATTTAAGGTAATCATATTGGTTACGAGGGGAAAAAATTAGTATTATTGACTTTGTAGAATTCAATTTCAAATTATGAAAGTTGGGCTTGTTGAAGATTATCCAAGAGAAATTTGATGATAATCTGAGTATCGTCAGCATATGCACACACCCTACAAGTATCTATAGATTTAAGTATATCTGCAGTATAAATAATAAACAATAAAGGTCCGAGGATGCTGCCTTGTGGAACCCCTGTAGTATGTTCACATAACCCGACTGTTTCCCATTCGATAAAATTTTCTGCTTTCCATTACTAAAATATAATTGGACTAATAGTAGTGCATCACTGGAGAAACCATTGGACTTCAATTTAGCAAAGAGTAAATTGTGATTAATGGTATCAAAAGCTTTCGAGAAATCAAGTAGGGCAAGTACGGAACATTCTTGTAATTCGTGTAATATATTATCTAACGCCCTTTCAATTCATTTAAGAGATACATATGTTCATGTTAGTCTCAAAAGGCACTTGATCTCGGAAACTGTTCTTAGCAAATTGTACAGATATATTTCTTCAAGTGTTCCCGATATAACTGCGAAATTTTATTGATAGCCACCACGTGCGTGCCATGCTGAGTGTTTCCATATGCCCCTAGACTCTGCCACTTCACTTTGAAGAAACCAGATATCTGCCCCGAAGACGCTAATCGTAATAAAATCGAACCGACACGCCATAAAAGTCGCAGCAAAGTTTGCAATCTCCTGAAAATCCATTATTTTTATTGAGACTGGTTAATTGCGTTCGTACAAAAAATTGATTTGACATGTTTTATGGCATTGTCGTAGACATATTATTCAGCTTTCTTATTCATTGGGGAACGTGATGAAAACTTTTATTTTCAGAGAGAAAACTGAAGAATTGAAAAATGGAAAGTAGTGTCCGCTTTTCCGTTTAATAATGAAATCGTATGTTGATAGTGAAATATTGTAATACTTTACGCACACAAACCATACAAAAAAGTGGACTTTTTTGACAGTTGTAGAAAAATACATTTTTCAAAAAGCGGTCAGGTCAGACGGAAAAAGGTCCCGAAATTAGTATTTTTTTGTTGAGGGTAATCGAGTCTATTGATTTCATACGGTATTGAACGTACTGCTGATAATCAATAAATTTGGACGTAGGCTCCCGTACTATTATTTTTTATAGTTATCATTATTGGTATGTAGCATTTTGATATGGGTTACATGTGAAAATCTGAATCAGTTATGAAACTGATTTCGAAAACCATTGCTGACTCACTAGCATTCTTTCGCCATAAACAATTTTCCACAGTCATCTTCAGCAGCTTCATCTTAAAATATTACTTGGCGGCGAAATCTGCTCAACGGCAATATTCATTAAGCTGAAATTTTAATGAATCTTACAGAAATTCCCAATTGCATTGGGAGCATAAAAATTAAATATTCCATCACTCTTAATTGGTTGCTCGAGCTGAACTACCTCCGACAATTCTCGAATGAATTCATAATTTATTCGGGAATGTTTCAGTTTGGTAATTCAGCAAATTCTCTCGATTTTTATGACTTGCGAATTTTTCCACAATGGGAAGTCATACAGGGTGTTTTCGAAATTGGAGCAATAAATTGGGACTAGAAAATGACAAAACAAAACGAAATGAAACCATACATTTTTGTCGAAAAAAAATATTTTGGGAGATATTGAATTTCAAAGTTTTCAAAAATATCTTCGGTAATCACTGATCATGGGTCTACAGCCTGCGCAAACCGCACTGAAACACTGCCAGCGGGCAGACACGCTATGGCCCGGAGAATCAAACCAGTGCCTCCCAAACAAAGGTAACTGAAAGAGATTTCATAACACCTGCAAATCTGATCATAACTCTGAAGCTCTTCAGTTATGACTCAGCAACCCAAAGATCCATCAAACTATTTCAACGAATCAAGCTAGAAGAACACCCCAATCTAGCCGACTGCAATTACGAGCTATACGCAGTCATTGTTCACTTTGGTTCTGGAGCAGATTTTGGCCACTATTACACCTTAGCCAAAGATAAAACGGGCTGGTACAAATTTGATGAAAATTGCGTAAATAGAATACCTTCTTTGGAACTGGACCTTTTGGAGCCTCCGATCAATCATTTTGATGTTTTTACTTTGTTCTTGTTAGTTTCACTATATGGTTTTCTTGAAAAAAAAACTTTTCCATGGTTTTGAAATCTTAATTTCTTGTATTTGAATAAGATACAATTATGACATTGGTAAGACAGTTTCCCACAGATTTTAAACGATTTGGAAATTATATTAAAATAGGTTGGTAACAATAGAGATAAAAAACAATAAAAATTAAATGAAACAAAAAAAAACTTAAAAAAGCTATTATTTGAATGCGCTCAAAAGAAGAAAATTACCTTCGAAGTAAATGAATTTCATTCTTTCGTTATATTATAAAATTTGATATTGTATAAACACGTGTCGCGAAAGATTTCTTATTAATTAAATTAAAAATTACCTGTATCAAGATTTGTTCTCACGACATGCTTTTATATCATCTTAAATTTTATAATAGAACAAAATAATTAGTTTCATTCACTTCAAAGTTTATTTTTTTCTTTTCACCCCATTTAAATGAAATATTTTCTTCAAAAAAATTGTGTTAATTTTATTTTGTTCTTTTCAGCATTATAATGTATTTAATCATCTGTTTTAATACACACAAACTCTGAAACCTTAGGGGATTCGTAAAAACAAATTCTAGAAATATATTTTACAAAAAAATATGTGCCAGGTTCCCAGCTTCTCGTCTCGTAACCCAACTAACTGGATACAAAAGAAACGAAAGTTATTTTTGACATTATCTCCATCTCTAGGTTAGAAAGAAAAATACAGCTGATGATTCATACTTGAGTATATATCTAAGGAATTCCCAAACAAATGAAACGTATTGCAAAGTTGTTCTTGTAGAAAATGTTGCCAAGTATCAAACAGATATGAGTCAATGGTAGTAGGGGACAGTAGTTGTTTTCTGTTGAATACTTGCCGACGAATAACCTATTATATAGGGGTTTTTTCGTGGAAGATGGGATTATATAATCTATTTTTCATTTTTCATTAATGGTCTCCCGTTAAGTAGTGTCGTCAACTCTTCATTAATTTTTGTGGCCAACATAATAGTTGAAATGCTTCTTTTTTTAAACCTGGATACATACTTCACTATCCATCTTAGGAATTCCCAACAAATTATGAAGTTAAATGAAATAGTAAATTCCACAATGTCGAAGTACCCGTCTCTCCAAATATTTCCACCATTTGGAAAATATGAGGCAAACATCTGACAGAGAACAACTACTTCCCTGACTAATACCACGACGGACATTGAATTACATCTGATAGATATTTGTGCAATGATCTTTCAAGAAGATCCAATTGCGAATGCTTTTTTAATTATACAGCAGATTGTCCTCAATTGGCTGGAGAAGACCACCTGCGGACGCGTTTCGCGGTTCTTGCCGCTCGTCAGTGACAGGGTAGGTCAGACAACATTAGAGTCGTCCTGCCCCAACCCAATGAATTATAATCCACTGTATAACTAATATTTCCCCACAAATAAAGCGGTGACTAACAGTAAAAGTCAGTCGCAACGCCACCAGTGGGGAAACCAACAAGCAATCCTCGCAAAGACACCAGGAAGTGAACAGTGTTCGTGAATTTTTGCCGAAGATGTATGTAGAAATATTTGGAGAGAAGGATACTTCGGCATTGTCGAATTTACTATTTCATTTATTTGATACCCTCCGGCAAAAATTCTCGAACAAAATAAATGATGAAGTTATTTATCGATTTAATCGGGAACTAGCCTTCGCTGATGATTGGCAAGAATCACGAAACCGGATCGTAGGTGCTATCCATTATTTAAATTGAAATAATTATTTTCCTAACAAGTGCGGAAAGTAATACTCTTCCGCACGCGACTGCCGGTGACCCGAACGAGGCGAGGCGGAGTTCGGGCTAGCAGTCAAGGACGGGAAAGGCACTTTACGCATGAATTAGGAACATTATGTCTTCTACGACCGCATAAAGATTCAAAAAGCACATTGAAAATTAATATTTTATTGCAACATATACGAATTTCAATGAAAATCCACAAATTATTATTAATATTAATATTGAAAATTTGTTTTTGTTCGAGATAAAAGTCGAAATTTCTAGATAAAAGTCGAAATTTCGAGATGAAAGTCGAAATTATGGAAAAAAAACGTGTGCATTCTACGCCTTCGTAAGATCCTTGTCGAGACGACTTTTGATTTTTTCTCAAATTCCAAACTACACGTTAAGGGTGGCTACTACCTTCATATTTTTGACCTTCGTCTCCAAAAGTGAAATTCCGCATACGGGAACATGACCTCATGGGTGAATATTGAAAATTGCTGTTAAATTATAATACGTATCCATGCAGGTCGAACTTTGCCATCCAATTTATGATTCACTTCAAATTCCCATAAATTCAACTGCAACGTCCTCATTACATTTTCTCTCGGTGACTTTAATCGGTACCATCGGGAATTTTAATAAAATTCACAGCTCCTGGTCAATATTTATGACAAAAATAACCAAATGCGATTGCATAGTACTGTGCATCCAGCATACAACCACACATCGAGTGACAAAACAGGTCCACAAACTGACTATAAATTAAGAGAGGTTATAAAAGCTGTCACTAAATTTTCCTTTTTATAGATACATTAACCGCTACGAACCCATATCGCCTCTTTTGTAATGTGTTTCGAGAAATTCAAGTTGTTAAATTGAAAAAAAATATCCGCTTTTACCTGCTCTCGAATAGAACGGGATATTCGGTTTATTTGAAAACAATGTCAATAGATTCAGCGCGTCCAGTGTGAAAAGCCTGCTATTTAGTTGGGATTTGATAGTTTTGATTTCATTTGTGTCAAATGAAGTTGTAGTGTATTTTAGTGCATATTGGTGGAATATTTTACAGTGTTTGTTTTGGTCTAGGGAAAGCTATTATTATGCGATGCTGACGGAACCAGATCCGCGCCTAGCACTTGTAGCACCAATGTGCAGTTTGTTTGGTAATTTGTATACAGAGTTAGGCGACAGTGTAGATCCGTCTGTTTTTCTCAGTTGATATGAGAGTAATTGAAAAAAGTTTGGATAAAGGTTGAAGGATTTGTTACTTTACTCTTATTTGTGATTTAAATAATTTTGTACAACTGTCATTAAAAATGACGTTTTTAATTCATTGACATATGAACTAAAAACTGACGTTTTCACAAAATCACTTTTAACACTAGTGTTAAAAGTAAAATGACAGATGAGATGATGGATACTCAGTGATATATAGATCTCTCTAATAGAAACACTTCAATCAGATATTATAATCAGAACACCTGCTCAAAAGGAATCATTCATAAAAGTTCACACATGTACTTGGCGTTTGTTCAATTGGTACTACTAATTCCTCTAGAAGTTACAAACGAAGTAGTATTCAGTCCAACTGTAGAAGGTCCTTCATTACTGACAAATCAGGACATTCATAAATAAAGTGATTTGGGGTTTATTACTTTGGAGCTTCTGCCTTGTAATCCAAAGATCGTGTGTTCGAATCCTCATGGATATTATTTTTTTTGTTTTTTTTTCACTAGCAGTAACTGTTGAACAAAAAAATTTTGTATGATACATTTGTTAAAAGTGATTTTATTTTACTCGTGAGGTTGCTCCACTCGCTGACGCTCATTTCGCAATATTCCCTACCCACAAAATAAAAGGCCACTTTTAACACTTGTATCATAAATAACTATTTTTGATATGCCAGTGGTAAACAGTATTTTTATTTTTTTAATTGGAACTGTGTGCCATGATTAGTGTTGTTGGATTTTTTTTATTCATTTGTGCAAACCTAATTTCAACGTGGACGAGAAACAAATGGCCACAAAAGCTGTCTGTAGTGCCCTCCCCTGTACTGATGAGAGGCAAAATCTAGGTAGATGATTCCACAATAGATTTTATGAATTTCCTATTCATATTTTCGAACTAAAATCGGTTGAGCCAATATTCCACCAATATTCCACCAATATTGTTGTTTTGTTAAAATTGTTTTTTCCGTTAACCAGCTGTCGTCCCCTTACAAACGGCAGCACTCAGAAGTCGAAACTAATGCGAGCCAAGGATTAACAAGGTCTTACCTTTTAACGTGCGATTCCTAGCACTTTCTCGGGCCAACAGATAAAAATCTGAAGTCGCTGAGGATTCGAACCTAGCCGACCAGCACTCAATGGTTTTGAACGCTTCAGTCTCAACCACTGAGCTATTTGTTAATTTAATGTTGCTTTTTCAATATTCACACATATTGGATCCATGTTATTTTTAAATTCATGATATGTCTATATTGGCCAAATAGAAAATCAAGATTCAGCCAATTTATGAATTGTGGTTGCGTTGAAACCATCATTTTATACTATCTGTATGATTGCTTTCAGTTCTCTTCCTATTATTAGCAGAAGAAGAAAGAACGTTTTGTGTAACACTGAATTGTTAGCTGCTAATTTTTGACTATCAAAACATATAATGTGAAATTTTGGTTGCCCAGTAATGAATATTCCTTCTATTGAAAATATCTTCTCTCGAAAATGTTGATTCATGAGTGATATTGTGGCGTATTTGAACCGACTCTGGAATCCGTAACCGAAGAAACAATTAAATCGAACAATAATACTGCCAATTCGTAAACAACATTCCTTTTCCTATGAGTCATCGGATGACTTCGCTGGCTATAACTGAAGCAAAATCTCGAATAACGACTAGAGCCATCTGGAAATGAATAGTAGGATCTAGAGAGGACGCGAAGGTGTCTTTCAACTATGTAACGCTGCGTTTAGCCGCTTGGGGGATGTCTGAATTCTGATTGAATAGAAGAGATACAATAAATAATCCAGTGGCAGAATAGTGCACATAAATTATGGTCAAGTGAAGTGTTAAAATAAACAAACTCAGTATTGTTTGTATTCTGCTGGTTTCATATGAATTATTCGCAGAGTGTTATTCACAGTTTGGGTTGTTATTTCAGAAAAATAAATTGTTCGAATTTTGTTTTCGCGAAAAATAGACAATGACGATAAAATTTTCCATGAAGTGGACAGTTGTGTGTATTAATGAGAGTATGAACTGATAGACTCCTCGGGTAATATAATAGACTGGTGGTCCATGGAACTAACGTTCGCGTGGAAAATTGAATAAATTCATAAACATTTGTGTAAAAAAAGACTGATACTCCAATCAAGGACAAAATGCTTCCGAGAGGAGTTCGACTGGTCGAACTCAAGGTCGGGGAACTTAAATTGGAGAACTGTCGGAAATATGGTTGATCTACGGGGAATTATGACAGTTTTCGTGAGACATGTTGTAAACACTGCAGTTTGAAAAAAAATCATTGATAACTTTTAGTTTCCCTGATAACTCTTATAAATCCGCCGTAATTGTAACATCAAAGCAAAAGTCTTCATTAAAGTATTTGAGGTATCTATTGGATCTCACAAGGCTGTGAGACTTTATATTGTTGATGATATTCACTGGTTTGCAGTAGGAAACATTATAATTTTTCCAAAAAAAAAAAAACGTGTATATGATCATTTCGACTGCAATAACTAATGTGTTTATTTTGTGGCTGACGATATGACGATATTTATAATTTTTTGGGCCAGTTTTCACAGAACAGTAAAAAGTTGATTTATCGTTGATGAGGCATTCAACAAGATTGATCTTACTTAAGTTGTAGGTACTGTATATCAATACATAGTAACAACTCCGAGCCATTTTTTGGTCCGTTAAGAAAACAATTAAGAAACTTCTGCCCTAATATAATGTGACGATTCATCATTCTGAGTTTATCGATCCCATATTGACCTGACCTGTATAAACGTCAACATTGACACAAGGAAGACGCAAAACAGCATCGTTTACAATAAAAATTCGCTCCGGTTCTGACCTACCCAGGAAGTTTGAAGAAATAAAATGAAATATCAAATATCGTCTACATCCACTCCAAGGAAAAGACAGAGTGGACAAATATTTAACTTTTTTGTTGGTGAACCAAACATTAGAAACAAAAACAAATGGTGATCAAACAACATTGTTTGAATAGGAGCGCCACCGGTTCCCAAATATTTCACGTTCAAATAAAAATTTGTTGGGATTATGGGCTTTTCTTTATTTCTACAAGAGTTATTAGCACTAAAATATTTACTCAAGTAGGTAGACAAAAGCACTGCTCCTATTTTTGACAGTTGCTTTTTTGAGATTTCAGAAACAGGGTTTAATTAAGAGCAACTTAGTCCTCAAGATTAAAGGGGTGAGTTTGTAATCCAAGGGAGGTCTGTTTAATAAAAGGAACTACTTCAACAACGTGAGCTCAAAAGTTTACTTGAAAGTTTCTCGTAAACATGTTCGTAGTTTTGCTAGAGAGATTTTGATTGTCTTGTATTACATCTCATTCCAGCATACTGTAGTTGAAACATATCAATGAGAAGTAACTGAATCTCACCATATTCTAAGTCTATAATATTGAAGCCGAGTATAATGCAGATTTCTTGATTTATGGACAATTTAGCTCCACGTTATTTTGTTCTGAAAGGAAAGTGTATTTTTACTACTATGGATCTATATAGTGATTCAGTTACATAATACAACCACGATGGTATATGGTTCATGGATATTGAAAATAAATTGTATTAAATAAACTGCGATTGAACATGAAAATACAAACTGTCAAATACTGCACTACCAAGTTTGGTGGTGCTACAATCGATCCTCGTCTCAAAACCCAATCGTACTGGATTAATATTGTACAAGAATAACGTTCAGCTGTCTAAGATCAAATATATCAGATGAAGGTCGCTAGGGTAGTAATATCCAGGATACGCAGTAGTTCAGGACGGCAGTAATGACATTTCACTAAACTTTCTTATCACATTATTTCCTGCATATGATTGACTATGTCCGCGGTTCTCTTGAATTTGTATACAATACACTTAGTTATCTATGCCCCATCCATATTTGAATTATTCGATATCATGTCTGCTTACATAAGATGTGGAATAGTTTTCTGTATTCATTCTGCTACAGTTCCGAACCATGCGCTCCTGGAAACACACAAACATAGAAATTTATCCGAAGTTACATATTCGGCAGATCAGTCACGGGAAAAGCACTCAAACCTATTATTACAGTAGCTTAGACTCGAGCACTGGACTGTGTTCTATAAGCCTCTTCCTAATTGGATTAAATGAAGTCGTCCGAATTAGCTCCTTTTACGATGGATAGAGTCAATCCTGTCAGAAATCAGTTTATGAATGGAGACGAAAATAAGACCGGATTCCTTTCACAATTTCCACTGTTATTTTGTCCGATATTTCGGCTTTCATGACACACTTTCGGAACCTACGACCCACATCACATGTCCAATTGAACTGTCGATTATGTTTGTGGTCCGTTTTTGCTATTGTTTTCTGGAATTATTCTGTGTCCTTTTCGACCATTCCGTTGCTTTGTTGCAGATAATTTTTTCATTCAATAACTACACATGATATTCAGACGCGAATCATAACTGTAATCGAAAAGTATCAAAAAAAGTGATATACAGTGACCGCCAAAAAGTATGTACTATATGGTACATACTTAACCTAAAAATCGATTTTGACACATGTCACGGGATCGCTGGTATGGCGGCAAATTGAAAAAAATTACTATGAAATGGCAAAAAATGGGGTAAAATGTCAACATATCAAAAAAGAATTGAATTTTATACACATATACAAAGTTTGAAAAGATAATGAGAGAAAATAGAAAATGGCAATTTTTTTTTAATATTTCTATCTATAATAATATCAAATTATTATCTCATGAATAGCTTGACCATAATAAAATATTTGTATTCCAATGGTAATGACAAAATTTTCTCATTTTCTCCACACCAGTGAGCACTAAATTTAAAAAATTGGATTTTGTCAAAACCCTGCCTGTTACATTGGTTCGTATCTAACAGTTATATCAGAATTCTACGACCATTGTGATGACATGACACTCCAAAAACATGGTGTTTTCAGGATTATAATCAAGTTTCGATGATAATCGTGCCAGAGCATTTCACTTCGCATGCAATGTTGAAAACTCTAGCCTCTTTAGTTTGACGTACTATATACTAAGATTATGTGCGAAGTGAAACGTTCGTGCACGATAATCATCAAAAATTGATGACAATCGGAAAAACACGATATTTTTGGATTTCTCTATCATCACAGTAATCGTAGAATTCTGATGTAACCGTTTTTAGATACGAAGCAATGTAACAGCAAGGGTTCTGACAAAATTATTTTTTTTAATTTAGGGCTCTCTGGTATGGACAAAATGAGAAAACTTTGTTATTATTATTGAAATACAAATATTTCAGTATGTTCAAGCTATTCACAAGAAAATAATTTGATATTTTCATGTAACTAGGAAAATATTTTAAAAAATATGTATTTTCAATTTTCACATTATTTTTTCAAACATTGTAAATGTGTATAAAATTGAATTCTAAGCAACTCTTTTAAATAACTTTTTCGATTCCTTGCCATTTTACCCGACTTTTTGCCTATTCATAGTAATTTTTTTCAATTTGCCGCCATACCAGCAATCACGTGACATGTGTCAGAATAGATTTTTAGGTTATCGGACATGCACAAATTTTTCCACAGACTCTTTTTTCCAATACTCTAATAATAAACTTTTTTTCCATATGGTACATACTTTTTGACAGTCACTGTACAAACATGTTAAATGGTTAGTATGTCTTTGATTTTCTTGATTACTTTTATTGTGCACTTCCATTACCTAGATTGTTTCTGTGAGGACGACGTTACAATCGGTTCAATATCTCCGATCGTTACCAAGTGTGTACTGGCCGCCAGAGTACTGAGAGAATATTAATATGAATAGAGGTAATTAACAGGACTACCTATTTCCTTAATTTGCCATACTTAGGTGTGGTAATAATGGGTAGCGGCCTTTTTCGTTTATATTCTTCTAGGATTAGCCTCACGTAGTGTTCGGAAATGAGGTCCGGCAGTCATTACGGCCCACCGCCCCTTTCTGTGCGGGATACTGGTAACTTTTTCAAATCTGGCAGAATGGTTAGTTGTATCATCTCAGTGTTGAAGCTATACGGAAAGATCCTTGATTTTAGTCAACGATTAACAACACAAAGTACATTTGTAGTTTTAGGCTGCACAGAGTATGAATTCAAACAATTTTACTTAAAAAAAATAGTAGTACTGTGTCATTTACTGTAACATTGGTACTACCTTTTGCAGTGAGAGAATAGTAAAAAGCATAGATCGCGTAAAAAGGCCCATAGGCTCGGTTAGAATGTGTGGAATTCAGTTCCACAAAACTTGCATAGAATTGACGGATGTTGAGGATTTTTGGTACGATAAATTCTCTTGACGATTTTATTATCTCTTTAGAATCTCTTAGAATTCTCTTAGAATTTTGTTGAGTTTTTCAGTGTTGTTGGAAAATGTGTTTATTTTTGTATTTTTTATTAATCATATTAAGTTTCTACCATTTTTAAATAATAATGATGATGATGATCTGTATACATATACACGTAATCTACAAACAAAATTCTTCATACCTCATCATGATGAGAATAAGGCACGACAGGAAGTTTTTATTTTGGCTTATGTTGGTTACCAATATTTCAAAGGTGCCAAATATTATTGTTTACATAGCGGCAAATATGACAAAAGATCACCTCATCAACTTTCTTTTTTTAAAAAATCTACAAAATTAAGTGGGCCTTATTACCCACACCCAGGTACCTCATTATTAATAATCATTTTCTCAATTTCTACGCTTGGTTGACCAAAAGCGTTGTTGACTTGGATGTATAGGCACTCTTTGAATTTTCGTTTAAGCCAGTGTCCTTCCTTCCCCCATTTTCTAGCGTAGAATTGTTGCGAAAGAAGCTGAGTTGTCATTTGACATTTGCCAAAAATAATTTTCGAGACAGCCGAATTCGGCGCCAATTTCTGAGCACCCTGTATAATGTTTTTGAAAAGTTTCCAAAGATTCAGAAAGATTCAGGTCTTATTTAGGTAATTTCTGGAAATTTTTGACCTCACTTTCTTTTATTCCAAATTTTTTTTTGAGAAAGGATTCATCTGTCAAAATTAGTAAATTAATTAATGGCGAGCAGTTTTAAAGAGCCTGAATATGTTCCTCCGTTTTGCCGTACCGGTCTATGTTACTTCATATAATTCGTCGAGGAAAAACAACTTTTACCTGAATTAGTCAAAAACGTTTTGCGAATACCTATTTCGTTTTAGATTTCTTGGTGTGTCGCCAGCCTAAGCCTTCATTTCTCAAAAACGTTTTGCTTTAAGGCGTTTTTGATTTTTCGGTGTGTTGTTAGCCAGAAACGGTAGAAACTATAAAAAAAACAAAGTTAAAAATTATTTTCAACAAATTTGAAAAACTTGAAATTTTAACGAAGATATAAAATGAATTTTTAAAGAACTCATAAATGAAAACTTCAACAACATTCACCGCAGTACAAAAACTCCCTAATATCTTCAGTTTTTGCAAGTTTCGTTAAACCAAATTCCATATTTCACACACATTCTACCCGAGCCCATGGGCCTTATTACGCGATCGTTGGTTGGGCCTTATAAACCGATGAACACTTTTTCTCTAAAATGAGTTTTCAGGAAAATGAGCAATGTTCTCTAATTTTCTCTACCTTACAAAGTATTTCATGAATTCATAATTTTTTTGAAGCTTCAACGTGTTCTTTCACTCAAAATATCACTTATATCAAAAAAAATAGCATCAAGAAGACAAGTATTTTATTTCTTTTCAAAATTCCCGCCCATCTTGAAGTTCAGTACATAGTATTTCTCGATTTTCTCGAATTGTGTAAAATAATGTAACGATTTTGAGCCTAGATACTTTGGCAATAAAGTTCAGCAATATTTTTTTTAAATTTTTTTAGGAACGAAGTAGATCAAAGGACGAAATTGAGCAAAATAAGTATTTTTTGGGATTCTAGCACTGGTAATAATTTTTCACGTTTCCAGAACCAGCATGGCCCAGACAATAATTCATAACTTCTTCATTATGAATTCTGCCAATTTCATATTTCACTATAACAATCACAATCAGTTGAGAGAAGAAACCACGTATTCGAAATAATTTTTCGGGCGTCCAGGGCCGGCTTCACTGCAGCAATAAATCTTAACTTATTATATTTCAGGGTAACAATCAGGATCGGTTGAGAAAGTAATCCACATATTCAGAATAATTTTTCCTTATTAGGAAATCTGTCAGTTTTATATTCCAGCATAACAAAGAGAATCGTTCAAGAATATAATTCACATGTTAAGAATATTTTTTTCGGGCGTCATTCTCTTTCTTATGCTGTAATATGAACTGGCAGAGTTCCTTATAAGGAAATTTAGATTTATTGCTGGAGAGAAGCCGGCCCTGGACGCCCGAAAGAATTATTCTGAACATGTGGATTCTTTTCTCAACCGATCCCGATTGTAACCCTGAAATATGAAACTGGCAGAGTTCCTAATAAAGAAGTTAAGATTTATTCCTGAAGTGAAGTCGGTTTCTGGACGCCCGGAATAGTAATTTTCCTAACAAGTGCGGAAAGGCACTTTCCGCATGAGTTAGGAGCAATACTTTTTCTACAAGCGTAGGAAACAAATTCAATTTTTCAATTATTTATTCATGCAAATGGAAACAACTAACAAGAGTAACATTTTCTATTCACTAATTATTCGTAATATTTATTATAAATGTACAATTTGATGCATTATGTAAATTTATAGCGAAAGCCAGCATATTTTTTGAAGATGGCTGATTTCCTGAAGAAGAAGGTAACTCGGGCAATACATTATCGAAAGAAATCGAATGTGCAGGCACAGGCATCAAATCGTCGCCGATCGATATAGACGTGGATGGTTCTAAAATGCACCCGGAAGACGATGTAGTGTTCAAATTGAGAATTTTGTTGGACATTTCTTTTTTTCGATTGGTGGAGTCTTCTAAATACCCCTCTGCAACTGAAGTCGATTTCCATCCTCCTAGGCGTTTGATATTAGTTATACCCACACCACAGTCAGCAAGTAAAGTGGCTGAGGAACGCATGAAGCTGTGACCAGTGTAAAGCTCTGGATTTTGAAGGCGCAGATATACTGCTATTTCGGAGGTTATTTTTCCTATGGTATTGATTCCTACACATTGCACAGTACATTTTCCACTTTTGTAATACAAGAATAAATGACGGTGAGGAGTCTCTTTTGGACGTAAATGTACATAATTTCTGTATACGTTCAAAAAATAACCATCATTTGCTTCTTCAGATATCACGAAGGATCTAGAGGAATGATTTTTGGAATCCTTGATATTAACAATTATCAGGTTTTCTTTGGCGTCTATGTCGTCAATGGTGAGTTTTGTCAGCTCTTCTCGTCTGCAAGCACCAGCTAATCCAAAAATTGCTACTAACTTAATCATGAGGTATATGTCATCGGGTGCTTCAGTCATAAATTTTGAAACGTCTTCTTGAGTGAAGATTTTGGCCTTTTTCGGTCGAAAACCGACATTCTGTCTTTCAATGAATGCAATTATTTTGTAAAATTTGCTAATATCCAAATTTTGCTTTACTTTGAATACACTCTTCAACATTGAATATCTCGCCCATAAAGTGTTCGGCTTTCATGTTTTAGACATTTCTAGAAAATAAGCCAAGAATACTTCTTCTTTATTTGGTGTTTTCACTTTTTAATTTCTTGACATGATTTTTTGGGTTTATGACCTTCCACAATCTGAAAATGAAAAAAAAATTTTAACCCAAAAAATCATGTCAAGAACTGGATTTCCTCCACAAAATCAAACTTTCAATCAATACTTTTTTATTGTTGCACCATTCAATAAAACTCGTGTATTGCTTTTCATACCTTTGTTTAGATTTCGTTGGCAATAACTCTAAGTTCGCATCTGTACCTGCTTGCACGATTTCTTGTGGAAGTTCTTTATCAGATGAATAATCCATTGTGGCAATTTTACTGAATCGAAAATTTTATATAAGTAACGCTTTGTCTGTCACTATGACAATTACAAACAAATTTGTGTATTGATCGGCATGACAACATCAATTGTTACCTACTCGTTATCAGATCAATCAAAGCCTATATATAGGGTGATTTTCATAACAATACATTTTTATTTATCAATATTTGTTCATTTTTTCAATAAATAGTGCAAAATGATGGATGATTTTGAACAAACTCACTCAGTATTGCACCAAAAAAGCTTGAACTTTTATATTTTGTCACCCACCACTTATATTTCACGAGGATATCATATAAATGTTTTTCCCGCACTAGTGTGGGAAAAAATTTCCCGCACTAGTGTGGAAAAACTTTTCCCGCACAACTGTGGGAAAATGACACTTTCCAAACTGAATTGCGTGCGGGTAGAGGGTGAATCACGCACGCTTGTAGGAAAAAATTATTCCGAATATGAGGATTATTTTTTCAACTTATCCTGATTTCTACCCTGAAATATGAAACTGGCAGAGTTCCTTATAAGGAAGTTAAGATTAATTGCTGCAGTGAAGCCGGCCCTGGACGCCCGGAAAAATTATTCTGAACATGTGGATTCTTTTATCAACCGATCCTGATTGTTACCCAGAAATATGAAATTGGCAGAATTCATAATGAGGAAGTTATGAATTATCGTCTGGGCCATACCGGTCCTGGAAACGTGAAAAATGATTACCAGTGCTAGAATCCCCCAAAATATACTTATTTTACTAAATTCTGTGATCTACTTCGTTCCTAAAAAAATTTAAAAAAAATTGCTGAACTTTATTGCCAAAGTAACTAGGCAACGATTTTTTATTTTGAGTAAGTACCAAGTTATTACTTCCTATTATTCATTTCACAGGAAGTCGACTAATAAATCTTCAATAAACCCTCAAAACCACCAAGGAATCAGAGATCCACATGAACTATTATGGCGACGGAAACGAAATCCGAATAAGAAATCAGAGTTCCGTGGAGCTGGTCTTATGCCATATTATTATGAGAACACATCTCAGTTAATCCCTTTGATCTTTCCTGAACAAATCTCCATAGCCACCTCCACATTTTGGAACAGACTGTTAATTTTAAAATTCCACATTCAAGCTCTCGATATAATCCCGACCAATTAGTTCTAGAATGCTTCAGATTTCAAAGGAAATTTGTTCAGTACAGAAAACACTCGATAAGAGTTCGGATTTCAGCTCGAGTGTCTGCACATAATAAATTATTACTGAATCTCTACAGTCTTGTATGTACTAATCATTCGAATCTGAATAGCACCAATTAGAAACGTTCGACTTTCCAGAATTGCGGTTTTCAAATGTCTGTTCGAGTTCGAATAAAATGCCTGACGATGAAATTATACAGACATATAAGGACATCGCATAAACTGAATTCGTTCTGAACAATTTGAAAACGTCTTTGATATTCAAATTTCGAATGATGGCTCGAGGAAAATGTCTGAATATTGCACTAGAATATGTACACTATTTATAGAGCGTGCAAAACTATTCCTTTGATCATGAAAACAAAGTTCAAAAGGTTCTGGATATCAGTATTGTTGACTCAGCCAGAAAAAAAGGTATTATAAGAGGATTTCCAAAATCTAAACACTCCAATGAAATAGTCCAAGTAATCATTGTCTTTTACATTAAGATCGAGAACTCACTCGCAGTCGAAATTACAGTTGATCCAAAATTACCATCATTCAATAACAACAGATGAAGTGAAAAAATAAGTGAAATTTAGAAATATATACAGAGTGACCCATTTGAAAGCGGGCCACCTCTCTAAAATTGTTATTTATTATCCGATTCTGAAGTTCTTTTTTTCAATAGATAGATCATCAATAGTTCTAGTTAAGTGCCATAAATTCGAAATAAATATCAAAATATCAAGGCCTACTTTGAATTTTTTTCAAGGTCAAAAATCCAAAAAATATACTAGCGATTTTTTTCAAATAGAATTTGACGACGCCACAAAAAAACACTTTACTCACGAGTTTCATACAGTATTTCTATATTTCTACAACTGAAAAAATAACTAATTCATATATTTTTGCAAATATGAAATGAATTTGGCATATTTTTATTGATTCATTATTCGAACAAAGTTCGAAAAGTATGCGGGAGAGTTGAGTTACAAACAAATGAAACGAATAATTTCAACAGAGTCGAAATCTTCACACTATCCCGCAAAATGAAAAATTTTAAGCGAATATTAAAATAACATATTCATCGAGGTCAATATTATTATTATCAATGTTGACTTGACTTTCGAATAACTAGTCCATCGAAGTAACTTTTCATTTTCTTAGATTTGTATTCAAAATAAATAAACAATCCTCGTGAAGCAACGAATACCTTTTCCTTTCTTTGAACTATGTCAAGGAAATCCCATATTTGCACTATCCACAATTTTCTCTGTTCAATCTTCATCACTTTCTACTTGAATAAAATTTATAGTTATCAAGAATTTATCATCTGGATAGATGCCCAATTTCACAAATTTTATTAATTATTGTTGTCAACTAGTTTCTGACAGCCATAGCTACCTTGGATTACCAAGTGTAGATTAGGTCCAATAGTTCCTTAGAGGTATATGCTATTATTTTGAATATATTCGCCGCGATAGTGGAATTTTGATAATACTTATTTAATAGTAAGAATGCTAAGAATATTATTGGTGAAACATTTGTTTATCAGATATTTATAGGTTATTAGTTGCCAAAGAAAATGAGAACTGGCTTTATGACAGGATTTCTTTCTTATTCGGATCTGTCACTGCTGTTGCATGAAACTGTAGGTTGCCTAGCAACAGCCGTTAAATAAGTGCACTTTTTTTTACGCTTTTCGGATAGTGAAGTATTGTAATACTTTACGTGCACAAACCACACAAAAAAAGAAGATCCTTTTGGACAGTTGTAGAAAAAATATAGTACGGCATCCCTGACAAACGATTTCAGTCCGCCACTGAACATTGATACTGTCGATCCACGGTGATTATCATCACATTTTCTATAACCCTTTGTTTGTCTGTTTGTCTTCGTTCTGCAGTCCATCAGTCGTTTATGTGGTTGTCTTTCAAAACAAAGGAAAACTATTGACGGCAATCGCAACCCTTTCCCGACAGATCCGTTAATTTCATTACTTTATTCGAGATGTGAATGCCGTTGAATTCTATTATCATTCAGGCAATCTTCTTCGCAGCTGACAGTCTCTGGGAAACGTAATTTTGTAATTCTGCGGGAGGGGACTTGACAATTTCCAAATGATATTTCACAGCGGGTTGGTTTCGATTCTGATAAAAGAAGAAAAGCGCATTTCATATTCGAAACCAGATATCGATTGATACTTTTGTTTTAATATATATTCGTGACGCATATTGGACTTGAAACATACGATAACTGCTTCGTATGGTATATTTTGCAGAAAAAATGTCAATGGAATATGGGAGCAAAGTGGTTTCAGAGCTGGAAGGTCACTTCTGGGCAATTTAAAGATTGGCCTCAGTAAAACATACATTAACTCTACTAATCGAGGAGAATATTAGAGAAGTTAAAAATGTTAGCAAAGAAAAAAGTCATAACAAGGTTGAATGCACAAGGCGTTTTCTATAGGAAAACGGACAAAGGCAATAAAGTAGTGATTCTTAATGAATCCTATTATGAAGAAAGGATAGACAACCTCATAGAAACCGGTCCATGTGAATAGCTGACTAGGAACCCACTACCCAAGATGGTTTTAGTGTGAAAACCGACCTGAAAGATTGTGAAACATTGGTTACACCCAATTCAAAAGAACGCTATAATTCTCGAACCCCAGTGTACCAAAAATATATTGTCTGCCCAAAATTCACAAACCTGATGTTGGTTTGGCCAATCGTCTCGTCGAAAATAGAAAAACGACTTTCAAAATATTTAGAATCTTCCAGTGGCACAACCAAGCTTGATCATAAAAATTCACTATGATTTATCAAACAGAATAGGAATGTGAAACTGGAAAAAGGAGGAATCTTAATCCTTGTATGTACGTTCTTTGATTCCAAATACCCCAATACCAAAATTTCGAAACATCTGAGAGAAAATTGTTTACCAAAATTCCATTGGTGGAACATTTTTTTTTCGTTTAAAAAAATATAAATAGATTTTAGCTGTAATCTTGGAAAGTATATGATTTATCGGAAAAACATTTCATCACATATATATTATGAAATAAATGCGATGAAATGAATACACATACGCTGCTACCGCGATATCGACCACGAATTTATCGAAGAGTAGCGCCTTCCATCTTCCTCACGATGCCGTAATGCTGCTTTCACGATTCACTTTCATTAGTTCAAAAGATACACGGTTTCCTAGGTATTTATTATAGTGCTTTGAAGATAATATTTTCATAACCCCAGCAACTCATATAAAAATAATTTATCAACGCAGACGAAAATAAACGTAATGAAATAAATAGCCATACGCTGCAGCCGCGATACCGAGCACGACTTTATCGAAGCGTAGCGCCGCCCATCCTTCTGACGATGCCGTTATGGTGCTTTCATGATACATTTCCATTAGTTCAAGAGATACACGGTTTCCTAGCTATTGATTATGGTGCTTTGAAGACAAGATGTTTATTTTCTCATCAAATTCACATAAAAATATTTCACCCACACGGACGAAAATGTGATGAAATGAATACCCATACGCTGCTTCTGCGATACCGACCATGAATTCATCGAAGCGTAGCATCACCCATCTTCCTCACGATGCCGTTATGCTGCTTTCACGATTCACTTTCATTAGTTCAAGAGATACACGGTTTCCTAGATATTGATTATGGTGCTTTGAAAATAGTATTTTCATATCCCGGACGAAAATAAACGTGATGAAATGAATAGCCATACGCTGCTGCCGCGATACCGAGCACGACTTTATCGAAGCGTAGCGCCGACCATCTTTCAGACGATGCCGTAATGCTCCTTTAACGATTCACTTTCATCAGTTCAAGAGACACGCGATTTCCTAGAAATTGATTATAGTGATTTGAAGATAATATTACTTTTATTTCTTTCTTCATTTCTTTCTTTCTTTTTTTCTTTCTTTCTTTCTTTCCTTCTATTTTTCTTTCTTTCCTTCTTTTTTTCTTTCTTTCTTCCTTTTCGCAGACCTTAATTACTCACTACGACAAAAAAAACTAAAACTAAAATGCTAATGAGTTACCTATTCCGACTAGGTACCATTCCGTAGAGAAAGAGGGGAAAAATAGTTCTCGCAGGTATTTACACAGACTTCATTCACCGCAATTCACATTTTTTTGGAAAACAAAATTTATAATTGAATGAAGATTCTTGTGTTTTTTTCAATATTTGATTAACACATTTGGAATAGGACGGAAAAATAATTGAAATTCTGTAATTTATTTTTCTTGAATACCATATTTACAATATTTGTACCAGATGAGAATTTGATATTTGAAAGCATTTCCCAATTTTGTTCGTATCACCTGTACCATATTCAAATAAATGAGAACTTCAATCAACCATACCATTCATAAGTCGGTCCCATTGATTGAAATGAAGCAGGAATAAAAGAGGAGGTGCTTCATCAGAGGGCACCAGTTTTCTTGATCGGTAGAGATGTCGCTCTTGCTTTCGTTTGGCAAAACCACGGAATATTTTGACAAATAAAAATTATTTTCAGGTAGTTGAAGGTTTAAACGGTGCTTGTTGAGAAGTTTAATATTGGTAATTCATTCTCCAGTATGTGAAAAAAATCCTGAAAACTACCTAAAAATTACCGAAATAGATATATTTCGTCTATATTTTCTGACTTCTCAGGTAACAACTTTCATTTCAGGAGTACCAATAAGCATCGTTTCAACCTTTTCCTATGAGCTTCCTTTTACAGAAAATTGCTAACATATTTAGTTTCCTCAAACGAAAGCAACAGCGAAGATGCTGCAGTACGAACTCCTTTTTGCTCCTTGTCCACTCTTAACGGTGATTTACTTATTGAAGTAAGCTCTAGGCACTTTAATGTATAACTTACTTTTTAAACTGAGCTTTAGGCACTTACATGACTAATTTATTTTTCTGAGGCACTCACATGGTTGATTTGCCATTGGAAGGTAAGTTTCATGTATTCACATGACTGATTCACTTCCGTAATAAATGTGAACCTTTCTATATACAGTGAGGGGCAATATTATGGAATAAATTCATTTTTACGAGAATAGGCAACTTTTGAGACAAATCCCGAAACACGTCGATTTTTATTTCCAAATTATGATTTTGTGGCAGATATGTCATACTAGTGACGTCATCCATCGTTGCGTGATGACGTAATCGATGATTTTTTTAAATGAGAATAGGGGTCGTGTGATAGCTCATTTGAAAGGTTATTCAATTCTCTATGCAGTGATATGAACATTAACATAATTATTTATACAGGGTGGCCAAAAAAATATTTAATTTGTAAATGAAATTAATTGTCACAAAAAGAAGTATTATCATTTATTTAATACAAAATTACATTGTACTACTGTCGGAAAACAGAAAAACAAATTAGTTGACAAATAAAAATTGCTTTTCGCTGAAATTAAATGTTCAAATTGCCACCCACCTGCCTCTTGGCAGTAATTGAACGGACGAATACATTCTTCTTGAACATTGTGGATCATTTCTGGAGTTGAATTACGAATTTCCAATGTAATGCTATTTGTCAAATCTTGGAAATGTGTGGTCTATCAGCGATCTGGATCATCCTCATTGATTTTGTCTACTATTGAAACACTTGAAACAGTTTATAAATAAATGTTTAGAACTGCTGTGCTTTCTACTACTATGAAGAAACAAAAATAAATTCCGATATTAGGCAAATAAATAATGAGAACTAAAAAGATAGCAAAAAGTATAGTTTTTACAAATCGAGTTGGCTTGGGTCAAATGTAAGTCAGTTCTTGACATTTTCTCATAAGGACTAGTTTATTTCATGAAATAAATAAATAATGGCCCCATTAACTGAAACACAAAGAATCGAAGTATTAATTATGGTTGGATATGGAGATAGAACCAGAACACAACAAGAAGTATGTAATTTATTTACCATAAAATATCCTAATACGCCTATCACACAATCCACTGTTAGTAAAATTGAGAAGAAATTTAGAGAAACTGGACACGTGAAACATGTTGCAAATGCTGGTCGTCCACCAATGAATGAGGATGTGAAACTGTCTGTATTATTAAGTGTGGCAGAGAATCCTCAAATTAATTCTAGGCAAATTGCAGCTGATACAAACATTTCTAAAAGGTCTGTTTTACGTGTGCTGAAAAAAGAGAAATATCATCCGTATAAAATTCATAATGTCCACGAAATCAATGAGGATGATCCAGATCGCCGAATGCAGTTTTGTGAAGTAATGCAAGATTTATGTAATCAAAATCCACGCTTCATTCGTGAAATCCTTTTTTCTGATGAAGCAACCTTCTGTTTAAATGGAACAGTGAATCGGCAAAACTGCAGATATTGGAGTCAAGATAATCCCCATTGGATGACTGCGGTACACACTCAGCACCCTCAAAAACTAAACGTGTGGGCAGGGATAGTCGAGGATAGAATTATAGGTCCTTTTTTCTTCGATGTGTCTCTTACGGGGCAAAGATATCTTGATTTTTTACAAAATGAACTTATACCCGCCCTTACAGACATGTTTCCAAATGAAAATGATCGTAATTCGCCAAATGAAAACATATGGTTTCAGCAAGACGGTGCACCTCCGCACTTTGCACGTCCTGTTCGTGATTTTTTAAACAGATGTTTCCCTAGGAGATGGATTGGTCGACGAGGAACAATAGAGTGGCCCGCAAGATCTCCAGATCTTACACCACTTGATTTTTTCCTATGGGGTTACTTAAAATCAAAAGTTTACATCGATAGACCACAGAATTTACAAGATTTAAGAAATAGAATTAGATTGGAAATTCGTAATATACCTCCAGAAATGATCCACAATGTTCAAGAAGAATGTATTCGTCGGTTCCATTACTGCCAAGAGGCCGGTGGGTGGCAATTTGAACATTTAATTTAAGCGAAAAGCAATTTTTATTTGTCAAATAATTTTTTTTTCTGTTTTCCGACAGTAGTACAATGTAATTTTGTATTTAATAAATTATAATACTTCTTTTTGTGAAAATTAATTTCATTTACAAATTAAATATTTTTTTGGCCACCCTGTATAAATAATTATGTTGATGTTCATATCACTGAATAGAGAATTGAATAACCTTTTAAATGAGCTATCACACGACCCCTATTCTCATTTAAAAAAATCATCGATTACGTCATCACGCAAAGATGGATGACGTCACTAGTATGACATATCTGCCACAAAATCATAATTTGGAAATAAAAATCGACGTGTTTCGGGATTTGTCTCAAAAGTTGCCTATTCTCGTAAAACTGAATTTATTCCATAATATTGCCCCTCACTGTATAAACTTTATGCATCTACAGGGCTAATTTACCTTGGGCATTGACATGGCTGATTTACTTATGTAAGATGAACTTTAGACACCAACATGTATAATTATTAATATTCCTGAAGTGAGGTAAAGTAAGGTAAACCCAGATGCTTGAATGAAGTATTTAGCGTTGTAAGGTGCATTCATTGCATTCATGCATCAAAATGTCCAAATTTGCTACTTTGAAAGGCGCATAGAACCAAAGTACGAGCTAAGGCAAAACCGAACTTTATTTTTTCAAAGGCACTTTCCCTGGTAAAAACCCATTAGGCAGTTTAGACACTGATGGACGGAACTAAAAATATTGTATCAAATCACTGCTGTTATTAATCGATTATCATGGTCCTCTATGAAATGACACATGTTGGTTGTTAGACAAAGATGTATAGCTGTTATGACTGATCCCCTAACACGGCGAGCAGGTATTTCCAGTTAATTTTTCACGCGATGTTAACCATTTGGTGGCAGATATGACGTGACTCGGGCGGTGGCTTTCAACGTCATTTTGACTAATGACACAATTTGTCGGTGCCCGAGCAGCAACTTCAATGCAGACGTTTATAAATACTACAAATATTTTTATTTCCACATGCTTCGGAAACATCCAAACGCCGCCGCATTCTTCGCGAGTTTTAATTTCAGATAGTGGCTGCGAAATTTATCAATGGCAGCGGAGCGCGGAGTTGGCGTGGAGCGGATCTATATAGGGGTAATGGGGGTAATTACCCCCGCCCCAGACTGATCCGATCTAAAAAAATACTATAATAATGATAATAATATATTTTCGTCAAATATTCTCAAGATAACTCCGATACCAATTGAGCAAAATCGGAATGAATTGCAGAATATCGGTATAGTCCAAGAGCCCAGGGCCCCCAGAAATACTTTATTTTCTGAAAGACAAAATGTTGAGCCTCAAGTACTGTGCATATGTACATTGAACGCCCGTATACCTGCTGAGTTGGTGAGGCGAGATAAAAATAGGATCAACTTATCTCAAATTCTGATGGCTAATTTTTATTAAAATACCTACTATAACAAAATATTATTGAACACTTCCAAACAAGTTCCGCCTTCCCTAACTAGCGCTAGACGCTTTAAAGCTTCTAAAAAATAAATAAATTAAACTTCTTACCACTTAGGGGACTATTACAGACATAATGTTTGTAGTACTAACCGAGTACAACAAAATTGTCCGTACAGTTGCTTTAATAAAAAAAAATCTACTTTTTTGCATTTTTCTTCTTCCCGTTCTGTTAATGAATTCGGAGAAATCAAGGGAGAGTCGACTGAGTTCGTTAAAAGGTATTTTTTGCAAGAATTCTTTTTTCAATTCTTCGTTAGTTCGGGAGATATTTTAAACATTTTTTGAAATAACTCCCGGACTATTGATTTCAGGAAAAAAATTCAAAAACATTTTTTGTATATTTTCTAAATGCAATCAAAAGTTGTTTTGTTGAATTGGAATAATATCGACGGTTTCCGAGTAATTTCGTATTATAAAAAATGTATTTTTTTTTTCGTAATTTCAGAATGTTTTCTGTTTTTCGGTCATTTTAGAGAAAATATCAAAGTGGTATGACATTTTTCGAAATTCAGTTTCGATTATCGGTTCATGTTTTGCGAAAATTCATGAATAAAAGATGGCGGTTTCAGGATGGCTGACGAGTAAGTATTTAGATCGTCTCCCCATTCAGAAGCTAGATAGCTTAAAACTCACAGGAAACAGGACTTGCAATAACCATTCTTTATCAGAAATCCACAGATTAAGCGTACTTACTAGAAAGCAGAAAATAAAATATTAATAAAAAAAAAGCTTGCCTCTTTTGTATTCGAACTAAAAACGTTGCGCGGCAAGCTTTTGAATCTGTAACTCACAGAATAACCTACATTACTCATCTAAAGAAATCACTCTTTACTTTTCAGCTCATTTAAATAAAAGTTTGTCATCAAAAAGTTTTATTTATTAATATTTTATTTTAATTTTGAACCAAAGTTGATTAGTCTAGTCGACAAGTTGAAAATGGTACAAAATAGAGATATTGCTCTTAAAATTATGTGCGATTATACAATTATACACAACTAAAAATTATTATTATGGAAAAAAATTAACAAAAAAATATATAAATAATAAATATTTGTAATATAATAAAGTTGTGATTTTTTTAAAATATTTATTTAATCTATTTGTTTATAAAAAATGTACAAATGGCGGGAAATTTTTTTTTGCAAATCAATTAATATCTTGTATTAATAAAAAAACAATAATATGATGATAAAGAAAAACAAATTTTTTTTTAACAACATTACTTGGATTTTTCAGTTTTTGTTCAAGTTAAAAAATTATTATAAACAAAGTATAAATATTTTTTTAACTTTTATGGCACGATCTGGTTAAGTATGTATGTAAGAAAGACTCTTCGAAGCGAAATTTTTTTACGTTAATTATTTAAATATTTTTTTTTCACTTACAATTAAGACGGAAGTTCGAGAAAATTTTGTTAGTTAACAATTGTTTAACTTGTTGAAAAATTTACTTTAAGTAAAATTTCCAACGGGAATAGATTATTTATGGTGTTCAGAACACACCATAATTTTTTTAATAAAAAAAAAAATTCAATACCTTAAATAAATTAATTAATGTGCCGTACTCGCTTTTGTCGCTCGCAGACCAATTTTCAGCGTTAAATTAAAATTATAAATAATGGAGATAGAGTTCCGGGAGTTTTTGATTGGAAATTTCCTCCTCTTTCAGAATATTTTTTTGAAATTTCTTAAATATTAATAGTTTATGAAATATTGGCAAAAAACGAATTGCCATTTTTTTTCATTTTTAATTGTGTATAACTTTTGCAATTTTTTCTGTGCTAATACAGTATGTGCCATCGCACATAATTTTAAGAGAAGTATCTCTTGTACCATTTTCAACTTGTCGACTAGACTGGATGAGCGATTTCTCATTATTCGTTCAGTTTAAAATGTATTTAGTGTTCAAACACAGCAGAAACCTATTTTATTTGTTCAAAATGTATCCATCTTGTAATAAATTCATGAATCGTTTTCATATTTCAAAATATGCACCTACTTACTTCTAAACAATGCATTTCAATTATTTTTTTCAAAATTGGGGCGCAATCCAAAAATATGTTTTACCCCCCCCCTGAAAAATTGCCCAGATATGCCCTTGGAGTTGGCGTGGGGCGATATAATTATTTTCGCGGCTGTCCACGTTGCGTCTGCTGCAATTGTTTTTCTTCGACTTCAATTATCGCCCGGAATTGCGTAAATGCATTTGGGCCGTATTTCGCGCGCTCCGGTTGATTTCAATTCGAAATTGAGAGAAATACCTAGCCGGGAATGTGTATTGGAAGCGAATGAAGGTAATTTATCGAAAGGAGAAAATGCCAGTGCAGTGAGTGATGCAGAGTGCACCACAGCAAAATAACGATATAACTGAATTTTTTATAATGAAGCTGTTTCTCTTTGTTTGTCAAAATATAACATTGCCCTGCCTACCGCAATAAAGCAATTCTAGAAATTACAGGGCCTTCCAATTTCGAATATTATATCGAATGAATAAGTGGTTTCGTCCAAGTACCTACACCAGGTGTCCACATAGCCCCTATAACTTTTTTGGTTTTGAAGATATTGGAATGAAATTGGAATGAAATTTGAAGGATCTATATAATACATGAAACTGCATTTTGGAAGGGTGACTTAGCTTCATGCAACTTCCGCTCTCATCGGACGTGATTTCTTGGATTTTTGCTTGATTGAAGGACGTTATAGATTAAAATATAAAATTCCCATATAGTTTACATGCAGTGTGCATGGTATTATGGTAACGAAGGAAAGTGAAAAAAATTTTTATTTCGCATATTGTTGTCAATGTGCAGACCTTGTCATTTCAACCCCTTCATTTATTCGAAAGTCGACTTAGTTAAAATTTTTATTGGGAAGCATTGAGAAGAAACGTTATTATACGATCATCTGTGAATTTCATGTTCAATAATATCTGCGAAATTCATGACATTCATTTTGACCTCTTGTCATGTATCGATCAAACAGGTACAATAATAATATAATTCTGATGAATTAAGCATTAGTTTTTTCAAAATTGCCGTTTATATTTGTTTGTATATAGGGATATAGTTATTTTTTTACACACATAAACTGATTTTCAAAATGAAAATTTATCTTTCAAAATAAAGCTTCATTAAAACAATTCTTCTATTGCCTTCGTTTACTTCTGTTCCACATTGAAATATGTTTCCTGTAATTAAATGCATCTTAATCACATTTTTAAATGTCGCAGCACATGAACATAAATTCTATAATCCACAACGCGTGGTGTACCAAAAGAACTTTATTTTTAGATGCGACATCCATTCTAAAAACGCTGCATCACGTCAATTTACTTAAGTAACAAATTACCGAAATTCTCAATCGACGGTTAAATATAATCGTCATTTTTTAAGACAAATTTATAGTTGCTTTTCACGCCAGGGGCTGTACGACGATATTCATATCGGGATGTCTCAAAGCTAAAAATTATAATGAGGTGATGATTCATTTACTATTTTCGGAAGATGTAATGGATGTTTCAACCCCCTAACACACGTACAAGACTTCTAACTGACGATGCATCCGTCACAACATGAATGAGTATGGATCATACATATGGTAAACGGTAAAAATACCCAAAAAAAAATACCCGGAAAAAACGCCTACGAAAAAATCACCAAAAACCCCTAGGAAATAATTACCTTCCTAGGTGTTTCTTTTTCGTTTTTGTCCGTGTTTTTTTCCGAGGTTTTTTCTGTCCCATGGTTACTCACATTTTCAAAAGCACGATTACGATTTATTTTTTCACAGATATTAAAATTTTTAAAATTACACTTACAATGGTACATTAACTAAATTTTCCGTCGACCGTTCATTTATGATGTACCTATTTTAGCGCACTCAAAATCGTTGATTAGACGCCTGTTAATGAATGATTTTCTATCAATCAACGATTTGATTATATGCAACCCAACATACATTGCTCTAATACATTTTATATTGGTTAATACTATCTGTCATTATTTATTTGTCAATTTTCAATAAAATTTCAGATAATTTTCATCACACCAGTTCTCACTCACAATCATATATAGTCACGTGGCGTAGTGGTAAAGTTCGCCTAGCAGCCTACACTGAGGTCGAGAGTTCAAAACCCACCGAGAGCAACTTTTTTTTTCAATTTCAATTTGAAACTAAATAATAAAAAATAAAATAAAACTACCAATATCTTTGGGTAGAGTCAATATATAAATAGGAAATAGTGATTGTTTTTTATCGTATCGTTAAATAAATAAACATTGACTTTAAGATATCTCTATTTTTGAAAACTACTGTCGACGGAAATGTTTTGCAACAAACTCGTGAATTAAAATGGCGATTAACAATCTCGAACATTAATCACCCTTATTAATAAACTTGTTCGTTAAATAACCATTAACGCTCTCCAAATCGTTCATTAATGACCACTATTGATGAATGATTTTCTATTATTCAATTTATCATTTTCTTCCTATAAAAATGAATATTTACGATAATAAAACTGTCACTAAGAATAATTGAACTAACCATGAGTTAATATAAATAGGAAATAGGGATTGTTGATTAATGTTAAATAAATAAAAGTTGAATGGATGATATCTTTATTTTTGAAAAGTACGGTCGACGGAAAAGTTCTGTTAATCCAAAAACGACAGACAAACTCGAGCAAAAAGTGAAAAATGAATTGTAGCACTCTGAAACTCGGGACATGACATTTCGACATCATTTATTATTAGAAATAAAAATTGTTTACCAAAAAACCAGGGGTGGAACCTAAAAAAAATTTCATTTGAAAAAATGTAATTTTTTTTATAATGTTGAAAATAATCGCTCATACATATCCTACATAAAAAATGAAGTATGTGATTTTTAGCTTGAGGTTTTGCACTTCACAACAGTGTTCCACCCCTGGAATTTTGGTAAACAATTTTGTTTTCGTGTTTATCATGGTTCCAACTACTAGCATACCAAGTTTGGTGGTGCTGCAATCGATTCTTGTCTCAAAACCCAATCGTACTGTATTATGTGAGAAATTATGAATTTTCAATACAACTTTTTTTCCATTTTCTTGATTTTTTATTCTATTTTTCAAATTTTTCATTTCCAAATGTCACCTTTCACTGTTATTCATTCTTTTATATCAAAATTTTAGAAAATTCTTATACAGTGTGTTATCTTGAATAAATTTGAAATGAATTTTTCTTCATAATTTGGAATTCAGAATGTTAATTCATTTTTTGTATATTTGTCAATATCATAATTGTGTTTCTAATTTGAAAATTGAAACAATTGCTTGGAATTGACTCTGTAAGCGAAAATACCTTGCAAACTTGGTATTGGATATGGGTATGAATTACAAGGACATATGATTCTACAAGTACTCGTGAAATATTAGTCATATTTATTTTATATTTTTTATGGAAATGAAATCCATAGTAATTAGACCATCAGGTCTGTTTGGATATAAATATAAATTTAAAAAATCTTTCATTTCAATAATATATATAATAATAACAATATATTCTCAGAGGAAGTTAATTTCATTTATTTTATATCCCAAAACAATATATCTAATACAGTTACATACAATAATAAGTGACAATGTCTTGAGGTAGATGAAAACCACGATGTATATCAATTAAAAAAATAGTAAATGTAGTATGCGAATAAACAGACAAAGACAATGAATGATAAGAGAAAAGAAAGAATTGAAATTATATATGAAGTATTACATATAAAGATCTGAAATCACTATAACATTTTAGGTGCAAATGACAAAACCACAATTAATTCATTTATCACACCTGTTTTATCTGAATGCGGACAAACAACTGACAAATTCTCTCAAACGGCAACTGCATCAGCTCAATAAATATCTCTCACTCCGTACATCTTTGGCTCTTCCTAAACAAAGGATATCTAATGTCATGAACAGTTTTTCCTTGAAGATCAGCCAGGTATAAAATATTAACTGATCGAAAGACAGTTAGTAGAGGCACTCGACATTCCCAAAAAACCCTTTCAACACAATAGACCAGCATAATTAATGGTCCTTCGGAGTGTTAAAGTGTCCTTAGTTATTCGAAACTTTTAGGTTTTGAAACAAAACGGTGATTATTTAATGACACTTTGACCAGAGGCGGCGATAAGTCAGATTTATCGTCTGATTTACGTGATAATAAAATTAAAAGTTAAGATGAATGGCTGATAATTCTCTGGAATCAGTTAGTTTGTAATCGATATTTAGGTCGATACAGAAAAAAAGAATTATATGAATGAAATGATACACGGAAGAGTAGTTTTATTTTGGAAAACCATATGAAGGGTAATCCATATCCATACTATCCATACTCGTTTCAAATTTAGATGTTAGGTACAGAGATAGTTCGAGTCCCCGGAAAGGACATAGACTAGTTTCTATCCTGGAAAATATCTCTTAGGGGGTGGAATGAGGGTTGAGAATTTCTAAGGGATTTTTGTTATTTTTGAAGCTGATGCTCCATAACTTTTATTTTGCCTACTTGATTGAAAATATGCTGTGAAATGGGGGATGAAAAATTGTATTATTTTTACTTTTTATACAAAATATATGAACATGTGTCTCAAAAACAAAATAGTTCAATGGGAAATAATGGGCAGGAAATAAATATAATAAGTTATTCATTGATTACTTTTATCTCATTAGATTTTAGAGTTAAGTAGTTATGTTCTATTGATTTAATACTTTTTTGATTCCCAAAATAAATATTATAGCATTCTATACCCACGCCAATGTAATTTTGAAGAAAACATTCTTTATGGTTTGACAAATGAAAAAATAGGCAAATTTCCGAATTCTTAAGGGGAATATAGACTCAGAAGAAGAAAAAAAAATTGTATACATAAAATCATTAGTTTTGACGCAAAACCGATTCTACGATTAGAAGCTTATTATGTTATATGAACAGATTTCGATGAAATTCTGACCAAATATTTTTCGAAATATTTTGAATCCAGTGGTGTTGTCAGAATTTTGATGAAAGTTCTGAAATTAAAGTAGTGGGTTGATTTATTGACAAAATTTTCAAATTTTATACCCATATAACTTTTTTATTGATGGACGCATTCTTACGAAATTTTTACATACACCACTTTTAAATGTCGTGAATCCAGTGGTGTCGCCAAATTCTATTTAAAAATATCGCTTGTATGTTTTTTGGATTTTTGACCTTGAAAAAAATTCGAAGTAGGCCTTGAAATTTTAATTTTTATTTCGAATTTATGGCACTTAACTAGAACTATTAATGCTTCATCTATTGAAGAAAACAAACTTCCGTATCGGATAATAAATAACAGTTTTAGAGAGGTGGCCCGCTTTCAAATGGGTCACTCTGTATATTACACATATTGTGTATAAAAGTCATAAAACTGGGAAAAATTTCACCACAAACCGAAATAAACAATCATTGGTAAAAATATATTACAACCAAGTGTAGTAATTTCTGACAATTGTATATATTATTTACACATTTTTATACACTGTTAAAGGAAGAAATCTACATAGGTATATCTTTCGGTGAATACTGTATAATATTACTTACATGGAGAGGAAACATTGTTTTATGGAAACTTCAATAAAAATAAAAATGAATCACCATATGTTCCTACTAGAAGTTATGCCAACGCAAAAAACATGATGTGTTTTTATTTTAATAATAAATTCAAATAAGGGAGGCTTAGGAAATTTATAGTATGTTCTGAAAAGACACTCAATTGAAGTTCTCGATATTCTACCTAACAGGTCTTGAATCGCTGATGCGATAATATTGCAGCTAGTACATAACAAATTTCCAATTTTCGGCAAATAAATTAAAAAAATTCAGTGGACTGTATCAATCCAGCCGCTCTTCACTGAGTGTTCTACGATGGGGAGATCTTTGGTTTTTTCAATCCCATAGTTTCAGAACATATTCCATTAATGAAATTTACTAATTATGATATAGTAGTCAGAATATGGAACAAGATAATTGGATAATCTATTGGTGGAAAATCAAATATGCATTGTTTTCATACCAATCACCATTTACGAAACTGCAATACATCAATCATCCAAAAATTCGTTATGAACGCCACTGTTGACAAATACGTAAGGTAATTCTTCTGCCTTTGTGACTCTTTGAGTATGTGTGGCACTGTGTGCGATATGAGTTGAAATTGATGAATATTCTATGTCGCTGCTTCGTACGCGATCAATCTGTCTGTATATTGTGTCTGCTGGCCTCCGACGCTTGTAAATTTCATGACGGCTTCCCAGCGAAACGTTGTATTACTTTCGTTATACTCGGCGTAACATATGTTCGCTGTTTGAATATCCGATTCGGAAGAAAGAAACGTTTCTTGAAAACATGTTCGCAATTCTTTCATAAAATAAAAACGGCAAACAATGGACTGCGGATTCTCATACCTGGCTCTCTAAATAAGAATGAGGGTGTCCCTCAGTGACCCATGCTAGACCCATAACTATTTTCACTTTTTACTAACGATTTGTGGGAACAATTTTATATCCAGTACAGATATATGTATATATATTAAAAGTACTATCTATAGTTAATATTTGAGAAAAATATTACAATTAGTGATGAAATATTGTTGTTGTAGAAATTTATAGAAATATTATTATTATTATTATATTCATCTTCAAACAATGCTTGCACCACGTGACTTAAATGAAAAATGCAAAGTGATTGTTATTTTTTGGCGAGGCTCATCAAAATTATCATGAGGCTCTTCGAATGTTCAATGAACGTTTTCCAGATCTCCCTATTGATAGACGTTATTTCAAACAGTTAGTGGAAAAATTTTATGAGAACGGCAGTGTGCAAAATGAAAAAACGTTCTGAGCGATTAACTACGTGGAAGATATACAAGTGGAAATTAAAAGCGAGTTTGTGAATAATCCATCCTCACCGAGTAGAACTGTTGCCTTATAAGGTTTTCCAGATGACTGTATTGAGAGTTCTGAGAAAAAAAAAATCATCCGTATAAAATACATATGGTTTATTCTAGAATATTGTGAAATTGTATCTAATAATATTTTGCAAAATAACAGCTATTTGAAACACAGTTGTTTCAATGATGAGGCTACTTTTTTTAAACGATCACGTGCATAGACAAAATGTGAGGTACTGGTTCGATGAAAATCCTCGACTTTTTCGCGAAACTCATACCCAGTTTCCACAAAAAGTTAATGTGTGGGCAGGAATACTGGGTGACCACATATAGGTCAGTTATTCATTGAGGAAAATCTGACTGGAGCCCTCTATTTTGAAATGCTGGAAACTCCACTGATAGTAGCAACTGTCGAAGATAATGTGGACGAATTTGACATGGAAATTATTCTGCAACAAGATGGAGCTCCTCATTCTGCAGTTGCTGTGAGTGAATTATTTGAATACTGTTTATGGAGGACAATGGATCGAGCGCCGAGGACCTGGGGAATGGCCTCCAAGATCACAAGATATGACTACTTTAGATTTTCTCCTATGAGGCTACATGAAATTTTGGCAAAATATTGTCGAGAAGAGAAAAATCTGCGATATGTTCGATGCATGCATTGCACATTGTATTGTGGATGGATAGGTACATATCGCTAATGATATTATTCAATTATCAATTATTGATATTCTTATCAATAATTGAGATCTCTCGTGTAAAGTCCAACTATGATGAATTGTCCGAATTGTACCGAAATATGCCTTGTTTGTGGGTGTTCTCTAAATTACCTCTGATAATATCTGATCTGATAGACAAATTATTGGTCGAAGTCATCCTGAGTGGTATAGCAATAAATCGATTTTATGTGCTTGCGTGAAACCGATTCATCAGTTAGCCTGAATGTGACTGGGCTTCAGATTCCATGCTCTTCACTAAGTGCCATTTAAGTTGTGTGGCTAAAATAGGTATATTTGTGTCTTGTGCTGCTTTGTTCTAAAATAAGTAATATGCTTAGCTTACTATTAAAAAATACAGTGTGCTTTAGACCACACGACTGAAGTAAAACTTCTTTAGCTTCATAGGTTAAAATATAAAAAATCCCTTATAGTTTACATGCACTGTGTCATGGTAACGAAGGTAAATGAAAAAAGGGTCACTTCGCATATTGCAAATAATTTTCACAATATTTTTCGACACAACACCGATCTTTGACCAAAACCATAATACGCCTCACTATTAATTCATATCAACTTCACAATTTTCGACAAACTTTGCATACACTTAAACGAAATCATAACCTACATTTATAAGACAGAATAGTAAATATGCGACGAAAGACGTGCTCTGATGCAAACTGAATTGATATTTGGATGATGTTATGCATTAATGGGTCAAGCCACAGTTAGCCAGTTTCGTAAAAAATATCAAGATTGTGGAGCAGATCATGGAATGATGGAATATGGCTCAGTAGCATCGTCAGTGGATGGATCCCCTTTATCATTGCGGGTTGAACTGAATCATTTTTGCTTATTGTAATGAACAGTAAATGCTAGCGTTGCTATGGTAACGTAATTTATCCGATATTTTTATCCACTTGCATTTCTGTTCCTTCCTATTTAGCCGATAGCAAACTACGATTTTTGTACTCACAAATGGGAATTATTATACACGAGTAGTATTGTCAGAATTATTTTTGACTGTCGTTTCTATAGCCACAGTTGCATTATAAAAATCAAAATCATAGTAGCCGTGAGCGCGTATGTTATCACGAGGTGTGGTCATAGTACAGACAGTTTACTCTATGCAGGTAGACGGTTTAGAACAAAGCGGATCAGTTTTGATTATGGAGTTATTCTCGGGAAGGCATCGTTTATTTAACTCTGGCTGCTAACATTATTACAAAATAACATAATACATGTAACTGTTTAAAACGTATTGCCAATCTCACAGAATATCTGCTAAATATGTAGTGGGTTTGAACGTTTATGTTTGTCATGATGACAGCACGTCACTTAATATAGTTCAATAATAAAGTGTTCCTTCTTGCTTGAAAGTATAGAAATAGTTATTTATGTACCAAGGACGAAAAACTGTCTATTATAGTCGAGCCTGCAAATTGATAGCTGAGGCGCAGCCGAGGCTAGCAAGCAGACTTCTATACCTTTTTAGACTCTGAACAAAACGAGTAAGTTTTTGAGGCTAATGTCCAGGTTTTCGTAGGATATTAATATGTCATAAAAGAGGTTTGAAGTTTCATAATAGAAATCTTGATTGATTCAAATAGGAGGATAATTTTTCTGTAGACCCTAAAGTACTGCTATCGAAAATCTGCCTTCTGCGATTGTTACAACTACTGTTCAGTAATATTCTTTTAAGAACAAATGACCTGCTATGAATATGCATATGTATATGATATTGTCAAATAAACTATGTATCTATCTATTAGTCGAAAATAAGAATTAACATGAAACGTCCCTTATTTACTAGGTAGTTAAAAGAATAATCTGAGATAAGAATTTTGTTTTTTTTTTAATTTCCAATTTTTTCTGAGGTCAAGTTGTAGTTTTCTGATAGGTTATGAACTTGTTTATCACCAACTAGAGTATGATTCATGGTTTACAGGGTTCATATGCATACCAAACACAGCGTTTTTTTTGGTATAGAATTTTATTCGCCATTTGATTATTACATGAGATTATTGTATCATCGTAACACTATCTGGAAAGAGTATAAAATATCATTATCAATATTATTAACTCATTATTTGGAGTGCAATAATTCGTGTGACCAAATACCACGCGTATCGAGTTCTTTATATAAATCGTGTTCACGTCGTGGAAATGGATTTAACTTTTTCGTAGTTGGCGTATCAGCGATCTCTTATATTCGATGGTGTCGGAGATGATTTGTTTCGAGGCTGGCATCGTAAGCAAATAAAATCGGGCCTTCCAACGGCTTGTCAAGCTGTCAATCCACTAATTCATTACTCAATGGCCTCGGATCGATTCTGACACCTTCCCGCGGCTGGCAATATTTCATGAGTTTCGTTATTCGGGGCAAGGCGGCTGTGAGAAAACTGGGATTTTTGGTTCTATAAGAAACTTAGGGCCGGTATTATAAAACTATTTTGACAGAAAACTAGAAGTCAACTTGTGGAATGACGTCACATCTTGCAGTTAACTTCTAGATGAAGGAGTTAACTTTATTATGAAATGGGTATCAGTTGAAGTTAACTTTGTAAGAAATTATGGTTTTCGACAGTTTTTCTGTCAATAATTTAGCACATACTTGAGTTTATTGTTGTATTATTTTTTTGACTTTGTTAAAACGATATCTACTTTATTTTTGAGGAACTTGATGAAGATACTGGTTGAAGGCCCAGGGCGACCAAGAATGTTTAGATATCGGTTAGACTATTTCAACTTGTGGAATGAAATATAATTCAAAAACCGATGTTGATTATTCAGAGAATCTGTACACATTAAAGCAAATTTAAAATAGAAAATGGAACCTTTATAAAACTGACATTCTAAAGTAAAAGTTAACTTGACTGTTAAAATTAAAGTTACCTGTCAAACATTTTTATAATACCGGCCCTTAGTCCAGTAACCTAGAACACCTTGGGTTGCATTGAATCGTGGTAGTCAGTTTCTTTTTTTTTCTTGTATGGATGTGAGTGGAGTTCAAGGTTTCAACCTCGGCAGTTCCCGAATCACGTTTGAATATCCGAAAAACTGCGAAATTTTTGCACTTCTGTCGTATTTTTCTCGTTCTGACCATGAAGGAACACGTTTTCGACAAAGATCATTCCATACATTTTTCAAAATGAAATAGTAAATTCGACAATGTCGAATTACGCTTCTCTCCAAATATTTCCACCATGTGAAAAATATGAGGCAAACATCTGACAGAAAACAACTACTTCCCTGGCTAATACCACGACAGACATTGAATTACATCTGACAGATACTTGTGCAACGTTCTTCCAAGAAGAACCAATTGCAAATGAAGACCACAGGGGGAAAAGGGGAAATGTCACAATATAGTGGGAATTGAACTGACACCGTCACCTGTTAGCCTAACCCTGATATTTTAGTCTAAACAGGAGTCCACGGCAATAACGCAGCGTAATTAGCCAATATGCTCGCTTGAAAATAACATTCATAGTGGAAAAACGAGAAATGTCCATATCAAAAATGCAAAGAAAGGGGGATGTCCAAACTTATTGCTTGCTTAAATACTAATGTCATTGTACTATTATAACAGGTTGTTTGTTTTTAGACTGTCGATACCTGCATTCCGTTATAATAATTCTTTACAGGTGCACTAATTACCACCATACTTCGAGAATAATAAAAATATCCAACGAGAAATTCAAAGATTGGCAAGATCTGTAAGTAAAGTAAAAGTAAAAGTAAAGTAAAAGTAAAAGTAAAGTAAAAGTAAAAGTAAAGTAAAAGTAAAATCTGGGCTCCTTCTGAACAGAACAAAACTTCAGAAGAAGCCCAGATTTACTATGACAACTTACCACACATGCGTGCAAAATAGGCTGAAGTAGGCAAGGATGAATAAATGTACCAGAGCAGATAATTGCGAGTGGACAATCCTCGTTTTTGACAAGGAAATCAGATTTATTTTTGGACATTCCCATCGTTCCCCTGAATTATTGTGTTTATTTTTGGTTATCGATGATTCGAATATGATTTTTATTTGTAGTTGTTCAGCTATGTTACTTGTTATACCTCATCGAATGAATCCAGGTAGTTTGATTTCGGTTTTGTTCAATGTCCAAAGAATTAGGAGGTTTCAAACTTTAGAATTCGTTTTTCTCGAAACTAACTTTCTGTGACATTCCCCCCTTTTCTCCTATGGTCTGCTTTCGGAATATACAGCAACTGACTGAGAAAGACCACCTGCAGAAGCGTTTCGCGGTTCTTGCCGCTCGTCAGTGACAGGGTAGGTCGGACAACATTAGAGTCGTAATTCATTAGGCTGGAGCAGGATTTAATATAATTATTGTGTAATCATTTCAGGTTGTATGAAACTCAAAAAAACTCTGCATTACATGAATGAAAACAATCGCCTGCTATTTCTCCAATGGGGGTAAGACCGTCTGCTGAGGGTTCATAAGTGCTGAGGGCGCATTTAATCTCAGTTGAGCGCAATCCAATCTATGTCCTAAATAATGGACTTTTTGCAAATAGCTGACGTACAATTTCACTATATACAGATTGTGTTTAAAAAAATTCAAGTGGCATGAAATTGATTGAAAATAAAATTCATGGGTTCAAATAATTTTTCATAATACACATCTTCTTGCAATTCATAGGCTGACTGATATATGCAAACAGTTTTACTCCAGATATTGTTTAGATAATCTATCCTAAACATTTTTAGTGACGCTTGTTTTACACACACACCAAATTTTGCAATCACTATCAAAAATGCAACTCTGCCTCCCGAGCTAAAGGAAATGAGAGAGAAACTCCTAGGTTCCTGCTACGCGATTCCTTTCTTCAGGAAGCTGCGCTGTGCTGCTAATTCTCTGCTTTTTGGGATGCTTTTATTTTCGAAACGTCCGTACACTATTTATTCATACAACATAGCTTGCGGCGAAATAGTTTTCCAGTTCAACGAATTTAAGCGGGAATAGATTAGGTAAATTCTTATAGTTTGGCTCTAAATAAGTACTTGCATCATGAATATATTAAAATTTTATGTTCATATAGTTAATCGCTCAGAAAGGTAACCTCCTGAAGTGAGGAACAAGACCAGTAGCTGATAAACTTACTTTCGAATAATGGTTGTATAATTCGCTGAATTTAATGGTTGTAAACTTGGTGTATAAACGGATGAACATTATCATAATTATTCACTGATATTCAAGTTGGTGAAGTACACCAGAAAGACTATATCAAACATTGGGTTTGTTTAATATTGAAGAATAATGTTGCGTCTTCGGGTTCAAAAATAAGTGTACGCTGGTATAGACTTGCCTTTATTATTCAAACTTCACTTGACAACACTGTAATACAAGTCACTGTCAAAACTGATACAAAAATACTAGTTTCCAAGGTAACTCAAGGTAACTTTCTAACTAACTTCATCTCACAAATGCCTTGCTTATATATAAAAATAAAGTTATAGAAAAGTGAAGAAATCAATAGAATGAATAGAATGAAATAGAATGTTCGACGATTGATCCAGAACAAAAGTTAGTGCTTCTAGATTTTTCCATCTAATTCATTGAACGATCTCGAACAATTCGAGAAGTCTATCAAATTTCAGGTCTGTAACACTAATTTCAAGAGAAAATTGCAGTCGTTTCAAAATTTTATTATCAACCCAGATATGTTGAAGGTGAAACTTATTTGAAATTTTGAACAAAAATATACTTTTACTGACTTCTCCCTTTAGCTCTTCAAAGTTTCCAATCTTTCTCTGCCTGGAATTCACGATTTTCATTGATGATTATTGTACGGGATTCTTCTGAAATGCGCAAGATTATTTTCAAAAATAGGTGGGAGTAATACTGTAATTCCTAATTCTGAAAAAAAAAACTTAATCAGTTATCAGTTTCATAAGATGTCCCAAATGAGTAAATGTAGGACAACCCAAACTATTTTCAAGATTGTTTCCAATAAAAATGAGCGTTTTCAAAAAATCATGAAAGTAGTGCACATACTCTATGTGACTACATTCGATTTTGTCTCTCACAGTGTTTTCAATAAAAATCTGAACCACTATATTGTGTCCAGAACATACTACTCAAGTTTACTCATGCAACAGAAAGCCAGCAGTCTTTATAAGTTTCAGATATTATCAATATTTCATATAGGGTGCTTTGGGGATCTGTTTTGGGACCTATATTCATTATTTATATGAATGATTTCTATTCTTCAGTTCCGTATTATTTATTAAGGGTAAAGTAGCTCAGTGGTTGAGACTGAAGCGTTCAAAACCATTGACTGCTGGTCGGCTAGGTTCGAATCTTCAGCGACTTCAGATTTTTATCTGAAGGCCCGAGAAAGTGCTAGGAATCGCACGTTAAAAGGTAAGACCTCGTTAATCCTTGGCTCGCACAAGTTTCGTAAGGGGACGACAGTCTGGTTAACGGAAAAAACAATTTTAACAATTTTTTATTATTGCTTTGAGGAATATGAAAATCTTCATCATTCATTCATACTACTGTTAGAATTCATGCACTAATTCTTCCCGGAGTCTGTGCTTCCGAGAAGTGCTTCTTGTTTTTGGGTTTTGGGTGTTATCGTTCATTGGGTGGGCCAGGTTGACTTTAACGTTGCCTGACCTATCCTAGCACTGATGAGAGGGGTGAAACCCATGAAACATATCATGTCTGCAGTTGGTCATTCCCAGCCAATGGAAAATAATATTCAATTCTCAATTGCAATTAGCACTTGCAATTGTTTCCTCTTGGAGGAACATTGCGCAATTTGATGTCAGATGTAGTCCAATGTTCTTAAGGGAAAGTAATTGTTTTTGGACAGGTATTGGCCTCAAATTTTCCACTTTGTGAGATAGAGTGGAGAGAAGGGAAATTCGACTTTGTTGACATTTTTCGTTTCCCTAAATACCAGTTACGCATTACTTCTAGCACTCGGCCAACAGTTGAGCAATTGTGAGTATGAACCGAGACAATTGCCATGCACATCAACTTAACATCTTAATGGAATAGCCCAATCGTCGGTTCTGCAGCGTTATTAATACATAACAAACATTTTTCAATTACGTCTCGTTATCAGATCTTCATTGTACGTACGGGTCATCTCCCCTTCTCTCCGTTTGCTCCGATACCTGCTTATTAATAGCAGTAATCAGCTTCAATCAGTATATCCAGCTGCCAGTCGTGAAACTCTAGTACGTACTTAGGGCTTTCAACTATACACATAATTACTGTTTTATGGACTGACTTCTTTCTTTATAGTACATGGGCTCGCGATGAAGGTTTCAAGGCTCTATCCATGTGAAATCTTGATACAGTCTCTTTTTCTGGCTCTGCTACTTATGGGTTGTGAAGTAATATTCGTTATTTCGATGTCAAATTGTACCAAAAAAATTTATAGTGCCCTACCGATCAGTCAGTACTCAAAGTAGGGTAGGACACTGGATAACTCAGTGGAGGAAGGGAGGTTAGGGGTGATGGTTATAGTATTAATAATAATAATAAATCCGGTTTGAAGGGAAAGTAAAGATAGTCTATATTGACAACTAAAAACAAAACGGCCAGTTCTTAGGGCTAAATTCCTGGCCCAGTACGTACTAGGGGTTATAACACTTCTATACACTAAGGGCTAACCGAACGCTGCATTAAATTAAATAACTACATGGTTTCAAAATCGGTGGTTGAAGGCAATAGGCAAAATTAAAAACAAAGAGGTACTCATTCAAATATTTGAATAATAAAAAGGGGTACTCATCCAAATCCTTGGCTACCCTATCTGCATACACTGAGGGTGGTCCTCTGGACTACAGCAGGACCCGTGACGATACTTCCTCGTGCAGAATTCCAGGGGTTGTACCCAATAATGGAAAATAAGAGGCCTGATGAAAGAAAAGGAGAACGATAATATCATGGCCGGTGATAAAGTAAAGTTATTTACTCATACCTTTGGATAGCGGGTGGCCTCAGAGATTGATTTCAGCTTTTAATCCCTCTTGAGCTGAGGAAACAGATACCAAAACAAACTTGGTAATCACTTAGTTGCAAACACAGAGATTCGATCCCCACACAAGGGTTATATTCGATGAAATTAACACAACGTAATTTCTGAATACAAGTTAACACCTCTATGCTATCACCTGAAATCTTTTCATACTGATTTCGATTCTCAAAATATTAAATGGTATTCACGTTCGTGAATGCACGAAATACTATAAGCGAAGTATTCCGACTGGTCATCCTTTTCCTTCACATGAAATATTATTTCTGATTAGAAGCCCACAGTCGTTTCTTATTGCAGTATTCGTTTATACTTTTATACGGGGCTCAACCGTTCACATGTTGACGAATGATAGAACATCCAGATACCCTGCAGGAATATGAACAAGGGTCACTGATAATGTAATTAATAACAATAAACAGTGTGGCTCAGCTTGAAAGATCTTGACCTAAAAGTAGACCGTAACAATCTGTTGAAAGTCTTGATAATATAGAAGAATTATACCGAACAGAATAAAAATATTTATAACAGAAAGGAATCTACTATTTAACAATGAGCTTATCACATTAGAAACTAGATGTCCTGCCATACTGGGATTCTCACTGCAATTTTCCTATATAATATAGGAATATATTTGGGTCAAAAATCCATCAGAAAACAACTACTTTCCTGGCAATACCACGACAAACGTTGAATTACATCCAATTAATTTCCGTGCAGTGTTCCTACAAGGCTATCTCCGCAATTGCTAGTTACATAGAAAATGTTAATTGAAACATTTGGACCACCTATAGATCGATTTCTGGGTTTTTGCCCTCATCAGTATAGGGTATGTCTCTGTAGACAATAACAAATGGTCCAATTATCAATCCAAGTCAAGACGAAAGCTGAGACACCACCTGTAGATCGCCCAACTGAACAATACCCACTTGTTCGCAAAGAACGAACATATCATAACAGAAAAGGATCTATTATTCAACAATGAGCTCATCAAGTTAGAAACTGGATGTCCTGCAATACCAGGATGCTCACTTTCTGTTAGGTTACCAATCTACTCTGAACTTTTCCAAGGTCTTCTGGAAGGTATCCCAATCTCAATCACAATCTCTGCTTCTGTAGATGTAACAAAAGCAAGCTAATCGTAGGTACCTAGACTTCAAGGTTCTCAGAATATTTCTTGCAGTGGTGGGTTTTTTATTGACTTAGAATAGAAATTTATTCTCTCAGGTATATGGTTCTCCACAATCTGTTCGGACTGGTTAGCATTTTGAGTCATTACAGTCTTTGTATTTACTATTTGGTAATTTTAGTCCTTCATATTTCCAAAATGGTCCAATTTGAATGCTATCATTATTGAGTTTGATTATACTCTTCCAGCAAGCCACTGCTCAATTCTTTCTCTGACTCATTATTTACGAACAAAACTTCGAAAATTTCAAATATTCAGTGTCACTCGTTGCATCTGTCTGTGTAGTGTATGAGCTTTCATCATATCTTCATCTTCTATACCCAACCAAATTTGCATTTTGCATCCACTCAAACTCAGAATGAATTTAATGTTGGGCAAGAAATAGTTCTTCATTTTGTATATTTTGAAATGGACATTTCTGAAAAAAAGGTTCATTCTTTTCCAAATTTAAAAAATGAATTTTGTACAGATGGCGAGTTCTGAGTGCAAATAGAAGGTTTTACAGACTATACTACAATCTACGATCAAATATTATCAAATAGAAACGTAAAATCAATAATTTTGACATAGTATTCAATTCATATTACTACGATGACAGTGAAGGCTACCGTTATTATTATCACAAAAGCGGGAATAGAATGCATTTAAATTGCTTGGGGCCAATTTGAGGATGTGTTCCTTACGCGAACCTTTTGTCTTGAGAGTAGTACTGGATGATTTATGGTATCAAATGCTTTTGAGTAGTCTAATAATATCAAAATTGTCGCTTTGTTTCCATCGAGAGCTTTGATTATGTCATCGACTATTTTTAATGATGTAGCGCATCAATGTTGGTTTAATGAAGATTGCACATTTCCAGTTTTGTCCGATATCTGATATGATGTTGAAATCTGCTCGTATTGGGTTATTCCTTTCTCAAGAACTTGAACTTTAATTCGTAACGCCTACTTCTGGCTCACGGGCTATTAACTATCTCCATATCCCTGCCTTCATTCCGTACACCACATAATTTAGCTCACAGGCGTACGGTAAATACTGTGCTTTGAGCGAATATTCCCATAATATCCAAGTCCCAATTGAGCATTGTTGTATTTTTTCTAATTGGAAGATTATATAGCGTTAACTCAGGAAAACAAACATGTGGTATTTTCGAAATGATGGACCTACCCCGAATAAATTTCGAAACCGCCAAGAATCAATCCACAAATCAACGATGATGAACGAGTGATTCAATATTCAGTTTACGCGAATTGAGAATTCATGTACAGTTTTTGCTATGAAAATAATACAAAGTAACGTTGATAATTTCTGTTATAGATGGTATTTCATTTGCAGCGATTATTGTGGTAAATGGTTGATCCTAGAGTAATTTTGCATCCATAATGACATAAATGCAAGTGAGTTATGTATTTATCAACATAATATTCCTTGTAGTAATTTTGAGCACTGTATTAACAAGATTTATAGAAGTCCTTTTTGTAACTGCACTTTTCGGAGGTCATTATGATTACCAGCATTATTATGAACTTTTCCAGTCCATCATCATCCCAATAAAATATGGGGTATTGGGTCCAAGAATCGTGCCCTAAGCAGACGCAAAAAACCGAGGAGACAGCCCTCCACATTAGTCCGATTTTGATCTGAAACTATTTTAACAGTTTGTAAGATGAATCTGCAGGCCTGGAACAGGGGAAGAGTATCTCAAGATGGCATCCCATCTCTTAGCTAAATCAGATTAAATATCTGGGCTTAGGCACGATTGAACAATCTTTCATTTGGTCCACAATATTGTCGTTCAATGGAACATCCACAAGGGGATCATTTTCCTTCGATAAAAAAGACACCTGATATATGATTCATCTGAAAAATTATAACTTATGATGTAAAACCTCTCTTCATCTTTGATTAAAGACATCTCGTCTCAACAAACATGAAGCATCTCGCGTCAACAATAGTGGGCATCTCGCCTAATTTAATTATCTATCATCATCTTGAGTTGAAGACATCTCGTCTCAACAAGCATGAGGCATCTCGCCCCAGCAATAGTAAGCATCTCGCCTAATATGATGCTCTGGCTCCATCTTTAGTTGAAGACATCTCGTCTCAACAAGCATGAGGCATCTCGCCCCAGCAATAGTGGGCATCTCGTCTAATATGATGCTCTGGCTCCATCTTTAGTTGAAGACATCTCGTCTCAACAAGCATGAGGCATCTCCCCCCAGCAATAGTAAGCACCTCGTGTAATATGATGCTCTGGCTCCATCTTCAGTTGAAGACATTTCGTCTCAACAAGCATAAGGCATCTCGCCCGAGCAATAGTGGACATCTCGTCTAATATGATGCTCTGGCTCCATCTTTAGTTGAAGACATCTCGTCTCAACAAACATGAGGTATCTCGCCCCAGCAATAGTGGTCATCTCGTCTAATATGATGCTCTGGCTCCATCTTTAGTTGAAGACATCTCGTCTCAACAAGCATGAGGCACCTCGCCCCAGCAATAGTAAGCATCTCGTCTAATATGATGCTCTGGCTCCATCTTTAGTTAAAGACATCTCGTCTCAACAAGCACGAGGCATCTCGCCCAAGCAATAGTGGGCATTTCGCATAATATGATTATCTAGGTATCTCAGCTATTATATTATGAAGGATGATGACAATGATGTGAAACTGGATCTGTATCTTTTACGTTTCATTTCTCCAGTCAATTCAATTGCAAACTTGTTCGGATTTTACGATGTTTTCACATCAATGCAAAACAGAGGACTGAATTAAAACACAAAACACTTACACTGCCACAGACACGACGGAGCCTGAATCGACAGGGTTGCTTTAAAAATTTGCGTGTTTACACGAGAAACAAGGGGTACTACATTCGATCATTGAGAACAAGGCGTAAATTAATATAATTCATAAAATCTGTTGCTCAAGAATTAGAAGCAATTATATTACATCAGGGATGGAAATGATGGAAATATTTCTTCTGCTGTAACACTTTGAAAGGTATTTTTTGACATGGATCTGTCAATTAATTATGATTTATAAGGCATAAATCCGACTTGTCCTGGAAAACTATTCCCACTAATTAAGTTTAGCAGCGCCCAAACACACATTGAAACTTTCAGATTCAGTCCAAAAAAGTGTTCCTCGTCTAGTCGGTTATCCTTTGCTCACAAACTCGCTCATTCTCTAGAACACCGCAAAAAGGTTGGCAATCTGTCTCTGTTTTGTTTTCATAGAAGATGCTCTTCCAAAATATCAACAGTCGTTCCAACGTTAGCGGTCCCATCAGGACTGACCAGTCTAACTCATTCCTTACATCCATATGCCGTTACTTTGGAGACATGCCGAATATCTCTTTCCCGGGTGTCGTTCTTTCAACGAACGGCATACAACCTGCAGAAATGCAAGGAGAACACCATTTTCTACCCACTTTTCCTTGGCCCTCTCAACATTGCAACGTATTCCTTTTCGTGGTAACCAGGACATAAAACAATTGAAGAATTCCCAAAATTCACAAGTAGTATTCGAAACAATTTGGATTTCAAATAGCAAATAATATCTTATATGGAAACTTAACAAATCATAATGCTACAAGCACTGAAAATACCCTAAATAATTTTTCGCTTTTTAGAAGTGATCTATTTAGCTCTGATGGCGTATCGTTGAAAATCCCGTGATCTCTGACCTTATTCATCCTAACTTGAAATTGGCGAAGATTTCTATTATTGATATTCAAGAATGACAATCGAAAAGAAAACATTTATGATTCTGAATATTCTGGTAGATATTCAGCTTATTATTTTCTCTCTGTACTGAAATTAATACCAAATCAATTGAAATCTGATACCCGATTTATAATTCAAATGAATCAAGTAATTTTAACTTTTCCAATATTGAGCTGTCAGACGAGCTTTTCTAGATTTCACGTTCCGTTTTCAGCATCTGGTTCATATCGACGTGAAAACAAAATTATATTTTTAGGTCTAATGGATTGTTTCATTATTTAAGCAGATGAATTCTTTATTATTTCAAATGTGTTGAATAAACATGTGACGCTGACATTTTTAAAGTTACGCTCGGTAACTGATAGTATTGGATAACGGAATGGATTTGTCTTAGGGAGTCTTTAATACATTCCATGTGATATATTTCAGAGGGTTCAATAAAGTGGCAACATAAAGAATTTCTTACTGTCGTAGAATTGATTCCTCACCAACAGGAAAATGTTTGTCTATGTACTGGCACCATTGGTGTAGTAATGAATATACTAGAGTTTTATCCCAACATCATACTGCTATTTCCAAAATGATCACTTGGTAATTGAAACGCGTGTCGAGGTTTTGAAAATAGTGGTTTGGTGTTGGAATTAAACTCCAGTATGATTACTTGTGCTTCGGACTTCCATCGTCTTAATGGTTGAAAGATTTCTACTTCTTTCAATTTTTCACTACGTTTCAATTGCTTGAATGTGCAATCGTCTTCAGGTGAATACTGACAAATTTTGAATCTATACGATGTTTTATAGGTCTGCCGGTAATTACGTTGTAAATTACGTGCGGTCTTGTGGCGCGCGTGTTTTCGCGCTAATTCTCCCTCCAAAACGGTTCATTAGCGGCCTCCATACGTTTTTGATTTCCACGCTCGGTTGACTGAAAGCACCATTAACCTCGATATAAGCGGTTTCAATGAATTTGCGTTTAAACCAGTGTTCTTCTCTATGAAGAACATTAGCCTCGTCCCTAAGAATTCGATGGTGCTCTGTCCACGCGTGGTAATCTATTCCCGATTTAGATGTTTCCCCCCGTTGAGTCCACTTTTTGTGTTGAGCTATTCTTAGTACGATTGGGTTTTGAGACGAGGATCGATTGTAGCACTACTAAACTCGGTATGCTGGTCGTTGGTACCATGATAAACACGAGAGAAATTGTTTACCAAAATTCCAGGGATGGAACTTTTTTTTTTTCGTTTTTTCGTAAAAATAAATAAATAGATTTTTGCTGTAATCTTGGAAAGTAAATCCAACAATTTTACAGTAGTATGGTAGATCCCACTTATACATGCCAAAAAAAAAACTTTGTTTTACTCCTGCCTCGAATTCAACCCACCCATAAAACCGGCATTCTCTTCAGTAAATGTTGAAAATAATCGCTTATTCATATCCTGCATATATGTTTAAACCTCAAGCTTGAAATCACTTACTTCATTTTTTATGTTGGATGTGTATAAGCGATTATGTTTAAGAAATTTCCGGGATTATTGGTGAGTTGAAAACTGAGGCAGGATTTAAACCCAGTTTAAGTATGTCTAAGAGAGACTTGTTTCACTAGTCTAAAATCGTTGCATATGGAACAAAGAGGGTACTGAAATATACAGGGTGGGGCACCGAAAACGAAACAGATCGAATATCTTCAAAACGCATGTGATCTGAAAAAAATGCAAAAACACGTCGATTTTTAATCCAAGGAGGACATCTTCCTATCATAACCTCAACTGTCATACCTCTCCCCCCTCCCCTTGGTCACTATCACCCAAACAATTTGAATAGGAAAAGTAGTGAGTGTGACACATCATTAAAAAGGTAATTTCATAAGGAATTCAGCCATTTCAATTTTCGCTACCTAACTTCCTATTTTGGCGCCCTCTTGCGGGAAAAACAACTGTTCCGCATTCCAAATTATGATACTTCATTTGCAAGCTAATTTAACATAAATTCGGTGACAATGAATTATGGAATTTTTCTAAGGCAAAAAACAAAATGGCGGCTTCAGAATGGCAGGCAAGATTTGAAATTATGGTCCGATTTGATTCAAAATTGATAAGTGGTGGTTTTCAGGGTCGGAAATTATGAATTGTCAATGCAAAAAAACAATATGGTGACTCCAAGATGGCGGACGAAATTTGGAATTATGGTCCGATTCGAATCAAAATTAGTAAGTGGGGATTTTCAGAGTTGGAAATTATGATATTTTTGTCGTAACGTACGACAGTTGAGGTTACGATAGGAAGATGTCCCCCTTGGATTCAAAATCGACGTGTTTTTGCATTTTTTTAACAACACACGTGTTCTGAAGAATTCGTTTTCAGTGCCGGATCGAATCGATCCATAATAACAAATTTCACACGCCATCTTGTTTTTTGCATCGATAAAAAAATCATAATTTCCGACCCTGAAAATCCCCCCTTACTAATTTTGATTCGAATCGAACCATAATTCCAAATTTCGTCCGCCATCTTGGAGCCACCATATTGTTTTTCTGCATTGACAATTGACCCTGAAAACCACCACTTATCAATTTTGAATCAAATCGGAACATAATTTTAAATCTTGCCTGCCATTCTGAAGCCGCTATTTTGTTTTTTGCCTTAGAAAAATTCCATAATTCATTGTCAACGAATTTATGTTAAATTAGCTTGCAAATGAAGTATCATAATTTGGAATGCGGAACAGTTGTTTTTCCCGCAAGAGGGCGCCAAAATAGGAAGTTAGGTAGCGAAAATTGACATGGCTGAATTCCTTATGAAATTACCTTTTTAATGATGTGTCGCACTCACTACTTTCCCTATTTAAATTGTTTTGGTGATAGTGAGCAAGGGGAGGGGGAAGAAGTATGACAGTTGAGGTTATGATAGGAAGATGTCCCTCTTGGATTAAAAATCGACGTGTTTTTGCATTTTTTTCAGAACACATGCGTTTTGAAGATATTCGATCTGTTTCGTTTTCGGTGCCCCACCCTGTATGGTGGATATAATTATTTCATGTCAACTAAAATATCCGTAAATTTCGGATCCTCCGTAAATATTTCAGAAGGTTTATGTGAAGTTGAAAAAAACACATTTTGGGTACTCAGATACTCACATGTTATATTTGCATGAGGAAGTAGAAGTCATCAGGTCTAAAGTTGTTGCATATAGTCCAAAGAGATTATAGGCTGCTGCTTTAGTATAATAATTCCATATTTACCAAATTATTCATGATTTTCGGAAACATTTCCGTGAAGCGCGACAAACACAAATACTCGCATATTATATTTGCATGAGAAGGTAGGAGCCTTCAGAAACGATATACACTTTTTCTTTTCTTTCTAATATTCGGCCCTGACAGAAATGCCAGTGGCGGGTTAACGCGAGCCTGTAACTTGATAGGTATCGGAAATCAATCAGCTTTTCTGAGAAAACGATGCATTTTGTGAGAAATTACTAGGTATATTTTTCGTGGAGAAATGAATTATCTTTCGCATTGTTGAAATTGTTTCATGATAAATCTTATACTTTCCGATACTACTGCAAAAACAAATTATAATCCTGACATTTTGGTAAACACTTTTTTTCTAACAATATATGATGTCAAGAAATCATGTGCCGAGTTTCAAAGTGCTACGATTCATTCTTTACTTGTGGCTTACATTTTTCTGTGGTTACTGTACTATACAAGATTTGTCAAAATCTGAACAAAGTGAGAAATTTAAAAATTGCAAAATTCAATCAGATTTCATGTGATAAGTAGGTTCCTACAGATTTTTGTGAGATGATCAAGTGAAAACCATTCTTAACATTGAGGAATTGACTGAAAGTATGATTTAATGGAACAAATTTGTGGCTTTACATTTTGATACTGTGGAAAGTTGAAATCCCAAAAATTCCAATTGAAAATGATCATAGAGTTGATGTGTGGCTTGGTATGGTGTAATAACTTCGTTTTAATCAGAATTGAAAATCGACATGGAATTATATAGGTAAATATTTTTTGAAAATAAAATCAGAATTGAAGCTGCACGTGTAATGAAACTTTTGTGAATGTCTGGATGTGACCGATTCTGTTGACTAATCAACGCTTATTTTGATATCTAATGAGACTTTACATATTTCAGATTTTGCTAAAGTATCTGATAAAGTAAAGTATTCAGAGAAGCTGAAATATTTTGGATTCACGTAAAATAATACGGAAAATTATCCCAAAGTATAAGATTTATCAAGAAACGATTCTAACAAGGCGAACGGAATGCGCCCGTTTTATTAGAAAACCTGACTGAATGCCGAGGTAAAATTTCAGGCTGGCGTTTACCCGCCACCGCAATTTCCGACAGGGACTGAAATTAGATTTGTCCTAACTATGCTAAAAGCTATCGTAGAAGGAAAAAAAGTGCATATCGTTCCTGAAGACTTCTACTTCCTCATGCAAATATAACATGTGGGTATCTGAGTACCCAAAATGTGTTTTGTTCAACTTCACATAACCTTGACATGATTTTTTTGGGTTTATGACCTTCCACAATCTGAAAATGAAAAAAATTTTTAATCCACAAAATCAAACTTTCAATCAATATTCACATAACCCTTCTGAAATATTTACGGAGGATCCGAAATTTGCGGCTATTTTAGTTGATATTATGAAATAATTATATCCACCATATATTTCACCAAATTCTGTTTGCCAAGAAACATTTGCACTCTTCAAACCTGTAATCAATATTATTTTATAGTCCTATAAGACACGGTTATAGGGTAAACTTCTGCTGCTTTCCTTGGCATCGGTATCAGTTAGAAAAAAGTGATGAATATGTGTGTCAGTTTTACTTTTGCTTTCCTGACCTGTGAAGGATGTTTTTACGTTTTCTCCAGTGATGATATCACATCCAGGATCTTTCTTTATGTTGTTGTCTTCGATCTCTTTAGTGACTTTTTTTCTACTTGAATTGCAATTCAAGTTTCCGTGGATTAGTACTTATTCACCATTTATTAGAAGCAAAGTTGGATTCTAACAAAAACAATTCAGTAACAACTCCATTCATGAAAGAATGACCATACCAATGCGAAACATATGAACAGTTCTCCTATTCGTATTTCACACTATGTTATCTTTCACGACACGTGAATTTATTTTCAACGTCGAAAATTTGGTGGTAAGCGTTCCAGAATGATTGTTTGTTTGTGTTGCTTGAATTTTAAATGAGCTCCTCCATTATTTTTCCGCAACAAAGAAATAATGAATGAATTATTCAGGAGAGGTTCAGCTCATGCCTATTTTCTTTGGGTGATATTTGGGATTCGTAGAGACGGGTCAAAAGTTTTGAATTTGATATATAGGCCGTATTTTTTAGATCTCAACATTATTCACTTGTCTGAAATGGTGTAGGTATACTATGCACACTTAGTTGATTTCTGACAACTATAGGCCGTTGCAAAGAGCAACATACAGGATAATTGAATTTTATCAACTATATTTCATTGAAAATTAGAATGCTACACAAGCTACACCTCAACAAGCAACCTTCAGATTTGGGAGACTTGTGCAAGCTAGGGAAGACGAGCTCCTTATATTTCAAATTGAGACGGGCCAAAATACAAATGCCATATCCACAGTAATATAATCATCAAAATGTTAAGGAGTCCATCTTTTTTATAGTTTATGAAAAAAGTGACAGTGAGAAACTGAATAAATATGGAGCATCCGTATTATAACGCATTATAATGCATGCGAATAATCAAAAACAAACATTCACCCCAAATCTCGATACATCTTTGATTCCGTGAGAACATTTATTTCGATTTGCGTTGTTGTCAATGATCGTTCTTTATCAAAAGAAATATGCGTTCCGAAAATCTGAAATAATATAAAAAAGAGTAAATACGTACAATTTCTTGAAATAGAATGCCCTTCGTCAGCATCTCATTATCGCAAGCATTCATTTTACTCCCTTTATTTGCATGTCTGTCTGTCTTTTTGATTCAATATTTGCAATCAATTTTTTACAAGCTTCTATTCAACTTGCTCTGTTAGTATATGCCTATCCAGGTGTGTATGTGTTGGTCAAATCTTGCATCTGCATTTTGACCCACTCCTAGTTGTCCGATTAACTTGAAATTTGGCATGTGTTCATAATTCTGTTGACAGTGTATTATGGAATTTTTGTTAGAGAAAAATAAGAAATGGCGGCTCCAATATGGCAGATGAGTTTCGTGGGTGTGGTTCGATTCATTCTTAATTGATATGTGGTGGTTTTCAGGGATCGGAAATAATAAACTTGATGAGTAGAATAAAAAAATCAACTAACTATCTGAATGAAAATGCAAATTTTCACTTTCAGATTCTTTTCTTTTCTCAATATACATGGCTTGTATCGGAAAAGTAGTATTTTTCTATTAGATATTACAAAAAACCACAATTTTCAATTGTCAGTGGTGAATATTTCCCTTCTCAACATGAATATTTTTTTTTCTGTTTGAAGGATATCCTTCTCACAAAAAGAAATACCACTTTTACCAAAATCATCATAAATAACTATTAGTGAAGAAAAACAAAAAAACATTTAAAAATTTAAAAACTCCTTTTCAAAGCTTGAAGCGTGAAACAACAACACAATATTTAATTTTTTGAAGGATATAAGTTTTCAGGGTGTATCTTAAATGATGCCGTCAATTTCAGGAGGTGATTCCTTGTACACATTTTAAGAAAAAAAGTTCATATAAACGTATGTCTTAACTTGCTTCGTTTAAGAGTGCGACGCCACTGGAAATAAAATTCAAAATCTTATTTTGTGAAAAGAAGTCTCTTCTTACTACTAACAAACACATCAAACTAAAGAATTTTGAGTTATCTGAAATTAATGACATCATTTAAGATACACCCCGTATATTTCATAAATGAGAACATGTCTTTAAAAATATTTTTAATGTTCATTTTATTTAGATAGACTAAAATTAGTACCTATTAGAAACTTTTCATTTATTGTACGACAGCCTTATTACATATGATTGATTTCCAACGAAAAACATTTCATTTAATAATCTTCTGAATAATTTATTGTACGAATGCAGCATCAACCATTCAAAAAATGTCAAGATTAAAGTGATATCATTTTTCTTCAAAATACAGCAAATATTATTCATAGAAGAAACTTGAAATTAATAATGGAAATACTACTCATTTTCACTTCTCAAAAATACAATAACTATACAACAAAAAATATTTAAGTCAAATATCTCTTGAGTTAAAAATGCTTCATGTAAAATACCTAAAATAACTAAAAATTGGGATTTATTTGTGAAACTTGGTGTCCTAGTGGACTTTTAGAATGTACAATGGGTCACAAATTATGAAAAACAAATAACAATGGTGATACTCAGAAACACATTATCCCCTTAGAATCAAAAAATTTACATAGCAACAACTCAGTTTAATCGAAAAATATATGAGGAAGTTGGTAACAGTATAATAATTCTAGTTTCAAAATTCGAAACCTAACTAGAACATGATGCAGCGATAATTGCTTTCCATACAAATGTCTCCGTCTATAGAATTTCGGACGATACATCGATGGCATCTCATCTCAACCAAAACTCCATTCCGAAAACCGAAACAACAGTTATAATTCCAAATTAAATTTCCTGTTCAAAAAGCAGTTTCGTGGACTTGAATAAAATGAAGATAAATTCGAGAGATAAAAGAATGGGCGTGAACAAACCAATTGACTTCGTGAACTGTCAGTCATCAGCTGAATAAATTAAAATAAATCAGTAGTCTAACGTTACTCCTTTGTATAATAAACAGACGTTTGATGTTTTCATGGAGTTAATTGGTTTTGTATACGGTGTTAATCACTTTAATTCGAAGAAAGTATTGTTTGCTGGGCTTTCAATTAAAAAATAGTTTTTCTTAGGCGGTTTGTTTGAAACAATAATGATAGATATGAAAACATCATCGTGAATAGTCAGAGTCAGTCCAGTTCAACTTTAACTGAAATCTTTTATTTTTCATTCAGATCGAACAGTAGTATGATAATTATCATTTTATTGCAAAAAATGAAAGGTCGTACAACTCGACTGCACTGAGTATAATAATGATAGTAGTTAAGAGTAGGTTTTTAGTTTTACCATATATCTAAGCAGAATGAAACTAAGAGATATACCTAGTTGATATTCATTTGCAATAAACCAAATCTAAAGAAATCTTGGACGGTTGTGTATACCTAGACATCTACATTATACGACTAGAAATATTTTTTGTACTCAATACAACAGTAAATATGAAAATATGGTTGAAATACCTCAATAAACAGATAGAATGCTAAGAATCCATTTAAAAGAAATTTAAAATTGTGGTGAATATTAAAAATATTACTAATATTTATATTCAAAAAAAAAATATATATATATATATATATATATATAAAAAATTTTGTAAAATCACTTCCAGAACCTTTTTTAAATATTCTCGAACATGAAGAATATATCAACATAGGCTCAAAAGAATACCCTAATGTTTCCCTTTTCTTCCAGAACATATGTTGTTAAATAATTACCGTGTTTATACTCACATACCTATGTATACAGTGTGACCCACTTGAGATCGGAGCACCCTTATAAAAAAAATATAATTGGAATGATTCTTTTTTCATTAGGTAGATATTCAATAAGTCTGCTGAGAGACCAAATTTCATGAATAAATCTCCATTTCCAGGCCCAACTAATCCAATTTTTCAAAGTCAAAAATCTAAAAAAAATACTAGTGATTTTTTAGAAAAATTCTTACTACACCACTGAATTCGCGACCTTTTTGAATGGTATATATGTAAATGACGTTGAAATGCGTCAATTATTAAAAAAGTTATAAGGGAATGAAATTTGAGAAATATGCCGTTTAATCAACCCACCAATTCAATTTCGAAACTTTTTTTAGAACTTTGACTACACCACAGGATTCAGGGAGTCTCGAAAAATCACTCACTGTAATTGCATCAAAATCTGTTGGATGAATAAAAAAATAAAAAATTATTGGGTAAAATGACATTTTCCTGAAATTAATATTTTTAAAATTTTATTATCTTATGATTTTCTTATCTATGAACAGATTTCGATGAAATTTTGGCCAGTGATATATCGAGACCTTCTGAATGCAGTGGTGTATTCCGAATTTTGATAAAAGATCTGAAATTTAATTGGGGAGTTGATTGAGCGGCACACTTTCAAATTTCATTCCCTTCTAACTTTTTTATTGATTGATGCATTCCAACGTAATTTACATATGAAACATTTGAAAATGTCGCAAATCCAGTGGTGTAGTTGGAATTTTACTAAAAAAATCGCTAGTAATTTTTTTCAGATTTTTGACCTTGAAAAATCGGATTAGTTGGCCCTGAAAATGGAGATTTCTTCATGAAATTTGGTGTCCTAGTAGACTTTTTGAAAACCCACCTGATAAAAAAAAAAAAAAAAAATTCCAATCGGTTGGAAAATGTAGATATTATAAGGGTGCTCCGGCCTTAAGTGGGACACACTGTATATACAGAATAATGTCCACAACTCAAGCTTAGCTCAGGTGGCTTCTTCTAGTCAACTTCAAGTTAAATTTGAATGTATATCACCATGTACCACCAACGTAGAGAAGTACAAGGATGCAGAATGTTAAAATATGAAGATTTAAAGGTATATAGATATAACTTGAGACAACAAATAAAATTAACAACTTGTCAAAATATATATGTGTTCCAGGGGAACTTACACGGGTATGCTGAAGATTACTGAAGAAAGGTATGTATAATATTTTTCCTACTAGCGTGCGTAAAAGTAACTTTTCCGCACGATTTTTCGTTTTGAAAGTTGTACTTTTCCGTACGATTTAAAACCGAATGATTTTTACTTTTCCGTACGATTTTTAGTTTTCCGCACGATTTTTGTATTTTTGAAAATAAGGATATTTAGGACTAACTAAATGATCTATGTAACTATTCTGTCTTATGACTCATTTTGTAGCATTATTATAAAAACTTGTTTATTAAAAACATTGTTTTTTCATAAATAAGATGCAAAAAACACTCGTAGGAAAAATATTGTACCTAGCTCTTACGGAAAATACCTTTTCCGCCCTTAACGGCTTGCCCGAACTCCGCTCCGCGTCGTTCGTGCAACTGCCGTCGCGTGCGGGAAAGTACTACTTTCCGCACTTGTTAGGTAAATAACTATTTCAGTAACTGTTTTGTTGATAGTTTGAACGGCAACATAACTATATACCTACATTTTGTCTTGTTTTGTAGCAGTGTTGTTGATTTTTCAGTAGGTCCCTGTTTTTGTAAGTATTCATCAATATAATTATAATAATGTAGTTGTCCGAGATCTATTACTCGACTTTCGAGAAAAACTAAATCAGATGGATATGATATCAGCTTTTTCAATATTATTTTCGAGATTCTCTCGTGAAGGACAAATATATTTCTCAAGTGTGAATTTGAACATGCACCCCAGCTCAGTTTACCATATTTCAGGCGTGATTCGGCCATGGCATGATTTTCAATTGTCAAGTCAACCAAATATAATTAATTGAGAATTGGAAGTGAGGCCTACTTATTGTATGAGTATTCAGCATCTTACACTAGTATTTTTTTAAATATATCCAGTGTGCAAGTATATTTTTCAATGGGCTTCTCCTAGCTAAGGCGAACGTTTTGAACGGATTTCTTCATAACTTGGCAATAGAAAACGTTTAATTTATCAGACCAACAAACAATATCTACTGGATTTCCACAAGGAAGTATCCTAGGACCAGGCCCGGTCTGGCTCCATTGGTGGCCCTCGGCTAGACGGTGATTTGAGCCCGCCCCTGCCCGCTGGAAATATAACGAGGACACTATGTCCTCTCACGACAAAATAGTTAGCCTATGTTTAATAGATAGATAGATTAGATATCTAAGCTGTGGCTGAGCTGTCTGCTTGAGTCCTGACAGGGCGCTGACGCGCCGCGCCGTTGTCGCGTCACTACCGCTCGCTGAGCCAAGCCGAACGGTGCGGCAATCGTTTTAAAAAAATTGTTTTTGCAAGATTATGTCGCAAACTTGTGGCCCCCTTGAGCCGGAGGCCCTCGGCGATCGCCGACCAGCCGCCCTGGCCAGACCGGGCCTGCCTAGGACCGCTACTTTTCGTCGTCAGTGATATTGTAGATCATATTATGGATTACTATTTATCGATTCTGTTCGCAGATGATTTTTGGTTCGCACCAAATTTTCAAAACTATATGGAAAAGGCTACACAAATGAATACGTCTGTCACAACTTGGTCCAACAAAAAGACATCGTCCAAAATATATCAAAATCATTACTTGTATAATTTTTTACTAGGAAAAATACTGACACAGATATAAAATAAATGAGTAAAAAACAACACTGTTTTCCAAATATTTGAGGAATAATCTATCTTCATTTTATAATCATTCAGATTGAGGAAATCAGTATACCTCAAGGTCCTGCAAACATACTATTGTTCATTTTCCATATGTATGTACGACATCAAGCTATGGAATTGCATGCTGCTGTAGCTCCACAAGCTACAGGAAATATTCATTTATTTGAAGGCCCTTGTATCAATTCCAACTGAATAGTCATTTTATATCCTTTCATCCCTCATGTACGTCAACAAACAAAATACATGTTATGTTATATCATGATCTGTCAGAAAATTAGAAGGCTGAACCACTGCATTCCACGTTTTCTGCTCGGTCATAATTCAATTTCGAATAGATGTCAGAATTCAATATTTTTAATGGGAACTGTTTTATATGCCATCGTAACAAAGAACGCTCACAACACCGAATTAGTGGCGATGGAAATTCATTCGTTGACTTTTATTTTGTATAAATTCGTATTTGATATTCTTCTCCTACCACGGCCTTTCAGTTCCATATACTATAGCAGCACTCTGGATGTCTGTTACAATGTTTATGTGGGCGATTGTCCCCGAAAAGAGTAAAATTCGTTCTGTGGACCATAAAACGGGTGATTTTGTTTGAACTAGATTTTCTCAACGGGTAATGATGAATTGTGGACTGTTTTCTGCATGATTTGTTATGAATGATTGAAATATCTGATATATTATTCACAAATTTTCAAAATTTACAATAAAATTTTTCAAACTGCAGTCCATTACAACTAATTTTCGTGCATTCAACAGAATAATGTGATTTGTATTTGGTAATACAGGGTGCAAAGGTGAGTATTCTACAACAATTCAGTAACTTCTATTCAGAACCAATTCCAACCGATTATTATACTTACCTTTTCCGAAGAACTTTCCCAGGTATCTTGCTAGTTGACCCTAGTTTTCCTTGCCGCTGGGTCAAGCAAATAATGATGGAAATCACGTGAAGAATGTAGACTGACATGTAGAGACAATGAAATGAAAACTTTTTTCAATATTTTACTGAGCATAGTTAATAGATAAGCTTTTATTGAACTTGCAATATGTTTCATTTAGTTTGTTTAGGTAAAACCTTGCAGGCTAAATTAGCACCACTTTCTCTCATCCTACGGAAATGATATTCCATAAGATGTTTCAGTTTCGATGACAAGTCAATAATGTCAAAAAAAATTACCCAATTAGCCACCGAAGGCTAGTTAGAGAACACAGCAAATCAGGAAAAGTCAACCCTCTTCCTTCATCTTGAGAAGAGTTGCAAAAACTCGTGAGATTGTAGTCGAAAAAATCCGTAAAAATTGTAAAATATATCTGATCGACCACTGATTGATCTTCTGCCCCCCCCTCGAAGGCTAGATGAAGGAAGTGTGAAAATTCGATACATTAAATGTATGGAACATATGGAACATAAAAAATTACGACAAAAACAATATTGAAAAGAGTTTCGAAACCTCGCGAAAATAAAATCGGTAAAATCCATACTAATAGCAAAAATCTTTGGATAGCCGAATAATTCAATTTTAAGGATTTTTGTACGAAAATATGAACAGGATGTTCATAAAATCAGTTGTGGAATCATCTGCGGCTAATGAAAAACAAAATTTAATCGCCATTTTCTATCGTTCAAAATAACCTCTTGGGAGGTATTCATGTTGAAAAGGGGAACATTCTCCATGAAAATTGAAAAATAAAAAATGTGATTGTTTTTGTAATATCTAACAGAAAACAACTACTTTCCCGGATAGAACTACGCTGGACATTGAAATACATCTGATAGATATTGTGAAAAGACTCTAACTGAAAAGAAATAATCTGAAAGTGAAAATTATTATTCTCATTCAGATAGTTGATTTTTTTAAATATGTCTAGTTTTCATTGAAATTTCATTGAATAAATTGGATTAATCAAATAAATTGAATAAATTTTCAATGCAAACTAGAGATAGTTATCTGGATGAAAATGCGAATTTTTACTTTCAGATTTTTTCTTTTCAGTTACAGTCTTCTCACAATGTCTATCAGATGTATTTCAATGTGCAGCGTGGCTTCAGCCGAGGAAGTAGTTGTTGTCTGTTAGATATTACAAAAAAATTATATTTTTCGTTTCTTTATTTTCCGGTGGAATGTTCCCTTCCGTTCCCTTGAAAGCTAGATAGAACAAGCGCAGACATTCGGAAAAGTAGGGTATGAGTTTTGGGTCTATAGCACATTCCCATGGTAACTTTTGAATGGATCGTCCCAAAAATATATTAAAAAAAAATGTTTAGGGGGTAGGTATCACCGATACTACGTTCTAAAATCAAAGGGTTGCAAAATTCTAAGAAATCTCATATAAAAAAAAATCATATAATAACATATCGAGATGCAATTTTGCATTATTTTCCATCACTTCGTCCTCTGCGTTCAAAGTATTGCTGCAATCGAATCGGTTCGATTTTCTTCGACAATAATTTAAAATTGTTTTTAGGACCTTTTTCTATGATGACTGATGTTTGTTCTGTTGAGATTTGCGGTCTTATATTAAAAAAAAAACTCTTTTTATTCAAAGCTAACGTTTCACCAATTTATTTTGTCATCTTCAGCGCACTGCACTGTAAATTTATAAATATTAAAACAATTAAATATGAACAAATCAATTTGCTGCTATTACTTTTTTTCAGAAACAACCACTGAACTAGTTAACAAATTAAATTCAAGAAGAAATTAATTATTTACTTATAAAAGGATGAGTTTTTCATGTAAAACGTATAAATATCACAAGACCATATTGAGTCTGAATCACGTTCATCAGACGGAAAAGTGGTAATTCTATGTTAATTTTACCCTTATAACATATTTTTTTACACGTTTACATATTTTTTACAGAATAAATAGGTATGTTAATATGTGAGAACATGAATATACAGGCCATACAGCTGGCAGAGATACCACTACATTTATACAGAGTGACCCATTTGAAAGCGGGCCACCTGTCTAAAACTGTTATTTATTATCCGATTCAGAAGTTTTTTTTTTGATAGATAGAGCATTAATAGTGCCATAGATTCGAAATTAATATAAAAATTTCAAGGCCTACTTCGAATTTTTTTCAAGTTCAACAATCCAAAAAACATACTAACGATTTTTTTAAATACAATTGGGCGACGCCACTAGATTCACGACATTTTAAAGTGGTTGATGTGAAAATTACGTAGGAATGCGTCCATCAATAAAAAAGTTATATGGGTATAAAATTTGAAAATTTTGTCAATAAATCAACCCACCACTTCAAATTCAGAACTTTTATCAAAATTCTGACATCACTGGATTCAAATATTTCTAAATATATTTGGTAAGAATTTCATCGAAATACGTTCATAAATAAAAAAATTATAAAATAATAAAATAAAATTTTCCTAAAATTCCACTAATTCCAAATTTTATTATTTTATAATTATTTTATTTATGAACAGATTTTGATGAAATTCGTACCAAATATATTTAGAAATATTTGAATCCAGTGATGTTGTCAGAATTTTGATAAAAGTTCTGAATTTGAAGTGGTGGGTTGATTTATTGACAAAATTTTCAAATTTTATACCCAAGTATTCTGAATCCAGTGGTGTAGTCAGAATTTTGATGAAAGTTCTGAAATTGAAGAAGTGGGTTTATTTATTGACATAATTTTCAAATTTCATTCCCATATAACTTTTTTATTCATGGACACATTCTTACGTAGTTTTTACGTAAATATCTTGAGAATGTCTAATTTTATCTAAAAAAATCTCTAGTATGTTTTTTCGACTTTTGCCCTAGAAAAAAATTCGAAGTAGGTCTTGAAACTTTTATTTTCATTTCGAATTTATGTTATTCGAATTCATGTCACTCAACTAGAACTATTGATGCTCTATCTACTGAAAAAAAAACTTCTGAATCGGATAACAAATAGCAGTTTTAGAGAGGTGGCCCACTTTCAAATGGGTCACTCTGTATATGTTTTACAGGATAACAGATATTAAATATGTATAAAAATTAACACCCGTTAAAAATCAGCATATAACTTACAGAATTAACCCTAACTGATGTGAAAACGGATTAAACACAAAGAATACACAACACAAGACACGTCTGAGAAAGAGAAAGAAGGAAAAAATTGAAAATTTAAAAACAAATCACAAAAATCAGTGCATATTATTTACATAAAAAGTATCACTGTTTGACGTTTATTCTCGCTATTGAATTGAAATAAGCACTGTTTAGGTTTTTCAGATCTTCTCTGAAGTTGATTGTTTTGTATTTCATTATATTCGTCATTTAACAGATTTTTTCTTTAAACAGATAAAATTTAAAACCCAATATTTTTGTGTTAGTCAATTCAAAGTGATGGTCGATTTCAATGCAATCCTCAACCAATAAAGTACGGTTCTTCAATGATAATTTCCATATCTCTTTCATGTTCTTTGAAACGTGTTTGTAAATATATTTTGATTTGACCTACGTAACACCGTTCGCAGTCATATCTAGGGATTTCATAGATGACATTCGATCTGCATTCTAGAAAGATTTTTCTTTTGTGTTGCCGAAATCATTTTTCTTTATTGTATTTTAATATTTGAAAGTAATCTTTATATTTGAAGTTGATGTCAAAATTAATTGACCATACGTTAGCTTTACAGAAATAGAGTTTTCTGCAATTCGAGACCGCAAATCCCAATGAAAAAAACATCAGTAAATTCAAAATTTGAATGTTTTCTACGTCCTCGAAATACTCACTAAAACCATGAATTGATTTCTTTCTCTATTAGAAAATAATTCACAGTTTCTAGGTGACTACTAACGAGTTATTATTTCATATACATCTGCCATTGAAAACTTCCGAAGGCAACCCAACTTAACTTATGACGAAATCCGTTGGATCACCTCCACCTTCACTTGATTTCTCTTTCATCCACTTCCACGCTCAGTAAATCAAGATAAGTAATCCCCAGGTTTTAATGCCGAGGAAAATAACATCCTGTAGTATACGTGTCTGGAAGATGCAAGCAGATAATTAACCAAAGTTTCCCTACTGTTGAGCCTGTTAGGGTTCCCTAGGTGTCACTAAGACGTGACCGCTGATTCCCAAACGTATCGCTTGTATCACTTAGAGTTTTCGGGGACAGTCATTAATGATGGTGTATATAGTCCGAAGTGACGGTTACATAGAAACATAGTTTCGGGTTAGAAGGGCATGACACACTTATGATGGCAATGGGTCGCAAATGGATTCAAATTAAACTCCTTCGTATTAGGATCCATTGAACGCTCGATATTTGTTGAAATATACGGTGCTTTCCTTTAATGTCTCTACCCTTTCATTTTTACTAAAGAAATGTTTATTTATTGATGCTGCCATCAGATAGATTTTTATTAGCCCGGGAGGCACTGTCACTTTTAGACCGTCAGCTAGTGACAGATTTAGGTGCCCCATTTTCGCATACAAGCCTCGAATAGGGTTGAAAAGTATATCGATTTGGAGTAAAATGAAGATATTTTTATGAGTGGCTCCTGGGGATAACATACCGAGAATTCGATTTTTCAGAACAGTGCTTATTTGTTTCCCTCGTGGTTCTATTTACGGTACGAAACTACAGAGGGTGTCTTGATTGCGAATCCGATGGAACTTTGTACCTATATTGCCCCCTTATATAATTTTTCGCAAAACTAGCCAAGTCTATCGCTTCTGGCGAGCAGTGTATGTCACTCAGATCAACTTCAGGCAAGATTCAGACTCATCGCTTGTACATCTACCGATACGGAAATTTACAGAATTTCACTCCAATAGTTACGGAAGATACGGGGGTGTTTCCATGAAAAGTGAGACAAACTGGGTTTCTCAAAAGTGAAAATTTTCCATCGAAAATCTGTACTGGTTCATCGCTCCTGGCGAGCATTGCATTTCACTCAGGTCAACCACAGGCAAGATTTAGACTCATCCTTAAATTTACCCAGTTCTTCTCGAATAATTACGGAATATAAGGGGGTGTTTCCATGAAAAGTGAGATACACTGTATGTTAGTTACGAGAAAAATACTCTATAATTTTCCAGTATCAACACACTGTATTTCTGCAAGAAAGCAGCTTTGTGAAAAAATGCATGTGAAAGTAGCATTGATATTTTTGGTAGAATATCCTGTACAAATTCGAAGTAATCCAGTACGATTGGATTTTGAGACAAGAATCGATTGTAGCACCACCAAATTTGGTATACTAGTAGTTGGAACCATGATAAACAGGAAAAAAATAGTTTACCAAAATTCTAGGGGTATTTTTTTTTTCGTTTTAAAATAAGTAAACATTTTTTTTTCAATAATACATAACGTCGAGATGTCATGTGCCGAGTTTCAGAGTGCTTTTTTTAAATTATTAGTATGTATTCATAAAAGCGCAATTATCTTGAAAACGATTGTTTTTTTCGGGTTCAAACAATTTCACATGTTTTACTTAAAATCGAAAGAAGAAATCAAAGAATAATAATTTTCCTGATTTTACCAGTGTCGTAAAAAATAGGGGAGGAAAGGGACCAATATGCCCTTTTTGTATGCCACTGGTGGCAACTAAAAATGTAATTTTTCTTTTAAAATAAAGCTCTTATTGAACAAAAATATTTCTTCAAATCAAACTGTAAAATTTCCAAAACTGTGGGAGTTACGTATAAAAAATAGATTTAATTGTGTATATTCAACACCTAATATAATAATGTTGTAAAACTATTGTAAAGCTGTTGATGACACAGTTGACCTTTGTTTTCAGTTCCGGTTTGCATTTTGTTGATTTAATAGTGGAAGTGTCATCTGCATAAATGAATAAGTATTACATCATCTTCAATATGTTTTGAAAAATCAATTAATATTTATAAAATAAGTAGGAGGCCTAAGATATGAAATTTTGTTGCCGGATTAATTTCGATCTTTACTTTAAGTGTTATACCAGAACCAAATAATATAAGCTATGAGTTGATTGGACCTTTGATTACCGTGTACTAGTATGGACTGCATAACATTGTTTGTTTCACTGGTACAAAAAATTACTGTTTTTGGAACTAATAAGAAAATTCAACAGAATATAATTTTTTCTGTGACAGGAAAAAAGTTTGACATTTTATCTCTGTTGACAGGTACTAAAATATGACTTTTCGTGAAATTACTTTCCCCTTCCACATGTAAAACTATAATCATACATGTTCTCAATCTAGCAATCTTCTGAATTATAAGGTATATAAAACACCATACCTTATGAATTAGATTATAGGAAGACGCTTTCCAGATGTATGAGTATAGATTTACGTGTGACGATGAGGGATAATTTATCATCGGAGGCCATATTGCCGAACAAAGTCAACTGAAAGATCGGTACTTACTTTTGAAACTAGTGATGAGGTCTTCAAATCCCCAACTGTATATATCAATATTTATCAATATATAAGTGGTTGAATTAATCACGCAAGTTCTGGGTATTGCTTTGTTTGAGAGGCTGGAGTTCAGATGGCGCCCGTAGTTTAGTGAACGCTAGGCTGCGGGCGGTGTCTCAGCTTCTGCCTTTACATGGAGATTTTGTTGAATCGTTTGTTGCAGACATTAGTTATTGTCTGCAGAGACCTACCCTATACTGATGAGGGCTAGAACCCAGAAATCGATCTATAGGTGGTCCAAATGTTTCAATGAACATTTCCATGCAACTAGCAATTGCGGAGACACCTTGTAGGACTCTGCACGGAAATTCATTAGATGTAATTCAACGTTCGTCGTGGTATTAGCCAGGAAAGTAGTTGTTTTCTGATGCATTTTCGACCCAATTATTCCTATTGTATAGGATTATGGCAATAAGCGTCGTCCTGGTAGTGCAGGACATCTTGTATAGATGGAGTACTACGAAATAATGAGGTCAATATAAATGTGGTGGGAGAAAAAATGCATCTAGCCGTCGATTTACATCTTCCTTGTGAATTTCTCAACAACTCGTCATTCACCCTAATTTTTTTCAATAGATCTTTTCAATAAATCTTCATCTTTAAATCCCTGTTTCCTCAGAAAAATTAAATAATAAAGTTTCGGTAGGAAAGTTCCGAGCGCTGTGGAAATTAACAAGACAGCAGCAATAAAAACCACCAGTAACTGTATTTTCCCGCAATTACGGGAACAAAGCAGTTTATAAAATCCAATCTGATGGCAAGCGTGGGTCACTCAAAGCCAAGCGCAACGACTAATTACTCTGAGGCTGGTCAATTAGGACGTTTTGCCGACAGGGGCAGGAAAATCTGCTCGATGCAAGGGTTTTATCGTTTCATTTTGCGGTATGTTCAGATTTTTGTAACCCGCGCATCCCCGGGCTGTCGCAAGATGTCCTGCGGACATTAAACTGACTGCTACCAAATCAGTAATAACGAAATATGAAAATTTGTTAGTAAGTTCAATCAACAAACGATTCCCAAGTAACAATTTAAATGTCATTTGGATTCATCCTAGTTTTATGCTGGTCATATATTCGTCCTAAGCCAGGAATCACACTGATCGACTAGGACCGACCGTTCGCGACCGTCCACCTACTACGACCAAAATTTCCAACACGTATATTTTTATCAACTCACACTGTATAATCGTCATTGACCGTCCTCGATCGTTTTCCAAAGACCATGTTCGAAATTGTAGTCTGCTGGAAATTTTGGTCGGTCTCACACTATCCTGACGTAATGTCACTTTGACACACATTTATGATGAACTTTTGACTTCAACAAAACTCATGTAAATAGGTATATTTCCTACCGGAAAAATAAAATGTTCTTCTTCAGTATCACTACTACTCATTAATTAAAGCAAAACTATTGATATTATGAATTTAACTAATTTTCAATAAATGAACAGACAATTCACATAACCTTTCGAATGTCAAATTAATGTCAGATTTACAAAATTATTCTAGTGGTCGGTCGTGCGGATGGTCGATCAGTGTGACTTTGAAAGTTTTCATTGATCTACTTCTACTTTTGGTCGTAGGTGGACGGTCGCGGACGGTCGGTCCTGGTCGATCAGTGTGATTACTCACTAATACGCTCGCAAAGCAAATATATTTATGAATTAGTTTTAAAACACTCCTGAAGGCTATAAGATGAAACCATTTAGCATTTAAGTATATTTGATTTTATGAATGTTTTATAATGGCTGTATACACATACACGATAAATCCTTTTCGTCTTCAAATAATCTATATAGAATCTAAGTTTTATGATGGTTTAATAGCTCTCTTCATGTCCATGCAATGGTTCTAGAATAAAATCAACGTTGAGGTTTTATTGAGGTTTTGAGATGTACTCCCGAGAACCGCTATAAGATCAATGCATAAAACTATTTGTACTTAAATGCCAGTAGCTCCCTCTGAACGGTGATAAATAAACCGAACGTAAGTGATGAAATGTCAAAAGTCAAAATTATATATACTGCTGTAAATTATTCACCATATATATGTACCAGAATTTCATTTCATATCAATGAAGAATCAACAAATCTGACATAAAAAATTGCTAAAATCAAACTAATGACCAAAATCGTAGGAATTTTAACATACACAACAATTAGAGATGTACATACATAATAGTTCGACATTTTGCCACTTGGACGCAGGTATCTAATTTTGAATTGGATGAAGAAAAGGTTTGCAATTAGCTAGCACTTGCAATTGTATCCTCTTGGAGAAACATTGCACACATTGTCAGATGTAATTCAATGTTCATAGGGGAAAGTAGTTGTTTTCTGGGAGATATTTGCTTCATATTTTCCACTTTTTGGGATAGTGTGGAAAGAAGGGGAATTCGACTATGTCGACATTTTTCGTTTAATGTATTTGAAACTCTCCGACAAATTCAATGCATTAACATGCAAAGTTGATCCAGACTATATTCTCTCTGATGAAGTTTAGCGATAACACAGTCAATTTCAGTCGTTCCATTTTCTAGCCCTCCTGCATCAGTTAGTGGACCATTTTTTAACTAAGATGTAATCCTTCAATTTGATTGAAAAATTGAGATCTGGACGTAATGTTAAAGTTCAAGTTCCACGGCTACCGGATAGTTATCGGTATCAAAATCAATTTGCCTTATTTTGTAAAAACTTTTTTTTTTCACAATATCAATCAGTCCTGAGAATTTCATATTTTCACCTCTATAATTACGGAAGTTACGGGGGTGCTTCCATAAAAATTTCGGATTTTTCAGGACTGAAATTTTACAGTATAAAGGTGTATCTGTGGTGAGTTGGTGGTCGTGATCACGAATCTGAAGGAATTTCTGAAGGAAATTCTTGCCTATTTTTTCCATCGCTAGTGGCGGACAGTGTATACCACTGAGGACAACAACATCGAGCTGGTAGGTGCAATTTTAGCATTTCCATCAGTCCTGAGAGTTCCATCATTCTTACATGATAATTACAGAAGTAACGGAGGTACTTTAATGAGAAGTTGGACAAATTCGGATTTTTCAGGACTGACATTTGTCCAGGAAAATGGTGAGGCTGTGTGAGTTGGGGTCCTGATACAGATCTAAAGAAATTTCCAGCCTCTTCTTCCCCCCAATACGATTTACCATAAAAATGGGTTGTTCCATCGCGAGTGGTAGGCAGTGTATATCACTTAGACACACTGATTGAACGAGCAATTCTTATATACATTTTCGATTTCGATTGGGTAACATTTTGTATGTAGCCCAAGTTTTGAGCTTGGTTATATCCTCGGTGAGAGGACTTTTATCGATGTTGTATTTATAGAACTTGTATGACAAGTTACGTATATATGTCGGAACTGAGTCGACGCCTGCAAGCTCCCTTAAAGTCTCCAATAGAAGGTATCTTCTACTGTTAGTAATAACACGGAGTACCTTATTTTGCATCCTGTCTAACCTCATAAGAGGAGTTATTTTCAGGCTGCAAAACACCGGACAAGCGTATGTCATCGCAGCTCTGATTATTTGTTTATAAATCAGGACTTCATTGTCCTGACTTAGTTTCGAGCCTCTGGCTATTAGAGGGTAGGTCTCCAGCTCTCTGAATAGCCAGGGTTATATGCTTACCGAAGTTCAGACGCTTGTCCAGCTGTACCCCCAGGGGTGCTATTCTTGACCGTTCGCAATATGAACGAGTGATCGTATCGTTACATTCTGAGTTACTGATAGAATTTCTACGCCTTGCAGAGAGCATTAGAATGTGAGTCTACCAGTCCAAGTCAGCATTGGGACCGGTCAAGAATAGCACCCCAGGTACCTCGCAGTGTTCACGTTCTCAACAGCTTCGCCATTGATGATCAACATCCTATAAAGTTTTGAGTATGTATACTTCTTAGTGAATTTGATTGTCTCTGACTTAGCCGGATTAACCACGATCTTGTTCTCCGCTAAGTAAGGTACGACCTTCCTATACAAGTGAACTTGGATCCTATACTGGGCAGCGACGCTTGAGAAGGAATGGGCGAAGATGGCGGTATCATCTGCATATACCGCCGTGCCCATATCCGCTCTCTGGCACTGAGGAAAATCGTACATATTTAGGGAGTACAAGTGTGGTGACAAACTTGAACCCTGCGGGACACCTGCCTCGATCGGAAACTCAGCAGAGCGAGTGTTATTAACCCGCACTATAAAAGTTCTCCCAACAAGGTAGGAATTCACCAGTCTTACCATTTATGAGATCGCTTAAGAACTAGAAATTTTCAACACACCTTTCTTGTAATATGAATAATTCAATACTTATTTTATTCAATGGTAGAGTTTCTTGAATAACCTGATGATTCTAGCACACAAAATATATCCTTAGCCCTCAGACTAATATTATCGAATTAAGAATTCGATGTTTTCGTCCACCATTATTCTTCAAGTCCAGAATTACCGCCTCAAGAACCTTTTGTTGTGTCACCTTCAATTCGCTCGGACGTATGGACTTATTGATGACCGTAGAGATGCAAATGCTCTCTTTGACGTCAAAGGTTTGTTCTACAAGGAAATCTAATTTCTGTGGTGTACTCGAGATAACGTGTTTGTTTTTGACGCCCAAGGCATTCGACATATGGACAAGTAACGTATTGCTTGCTCTCCTTTGTTTACTGGGTTCATCACAGTTCTGCTTTGAAGGCGGAGTAACGCAAAGAATCAGGTTTCTTTGAAAGAAAATCGATTTTTTGATGCAGTTGTTTCTCAGTAACAATAAATATTTTTTTCTAGAACTGTCAAAAAAGTCCACTTTTTTGTGTGGTTTGTGTGCGTAAAGTATTACAATATTTCACTATCAACATATGATTTCATTATTAAACGGAAAAGCGTAAAAAAGTGCACTTTTTTTAACGGCTGTTGTTAGGCAACCAACAGTTTCATGCAACAACAGTGACAGATCCGAATAATAACGAAACTCTGTCATAAAGCCAGTTCTCATTTTCTTTGGCAACTAATAACCTATGAATATCTGATATACAAATGTTTCATCAATAATATTTTTAGCATTCTTACTATTAGATAAGTATTATCAAAATTCCAAACTATCGCGCCGAATATATTCAAAATAATAGCATATAACTTTAAGGCTATTGGACCTAATATACACTAGGTAATAGTATAGTATAGTATAGTATAGATTTATTGATCCTTTAGGTGTACAAACAGAGTAATACAGATAGGATAAGTCAAATTACAGAGTAGTTAGATTTAAAATTATATAAAACATATAAAAGTTAAAAATTGTAATAGTTATAAAATTATAAAATACACGGCATAAACAGATATAAATATATACACATTGTCCAATCCAGGAACGGGGGTACAAGTTCAATGAGTCATTGCCGTGAGGGCAGCCATATTCAATGAGTCATGGCCGTGATGGCAGCCATATATTCTTTTGTAGAATAACATACTTGCGCTGTCAAAAAGTCTTTCAAATATTTTTTGAATTTGTCGGGGTTCATGTTTTTTACGAATGTTGGTAGTATATTATAGATGTTTACATCGAGAGAGTTTTTACTAGATTTTTGTAATCTCATTCGGCTTGGCCTAATTAATTGGCGGCCCCTGGTGAGATAACTATGGAAGTCCGAGTTTATTTCATATTTTTCTTTGTTTTTGTGGATTTCTTGTAGAAGTTGATAAATATATATGGATGGTAATGTCATGATTTTAAGAGATGAGAAAAGTGGTCTACAGGTGTCCGTGTAACTGGCACCAGCTATTACAAGGTAGCTATGGCTGTTTGGCCGTCAGAAACTAGTTGACAATAATAATTAATGAAATTTGTGAAATTGGGCATCTATCCAGATAACGAATTCTTGATAACTATAAATTTAATTTAAGTAGAAATGAAAGGTGATGAAGATTGAAAAGAGAAAATCGTGGATAGTGCAAATATGAGATTTCCTTGACATAGTTCAAAGAAAGAAAAAGGTATTCGTTGCTTCACGAGTATTGTTCCTTTATTTTGAATACAAATCTAAGAAAATGAAAAGTTACTTCGATGGACTAGTTATTCGAAAATCAAGTCAACATTTATAATAATAATATTGACCTCGATGAATATGATATTTTAATATTTGCTTCAAATTTTCCATTTTGCGGGATAGTGTGAAGAGAAAGGGATTTCGACTCTGTCGAAATTATTCGTTTCATTTGTTTGAAACTCAACTCTCCGGCATACTCTTCGAACTTTGTTCGTATAATGAATCAATAAAAATATGCCAAATTCATTTCATATTTGCAAAAAAATATGAATTGGTTATTTTTTTTGTGACAGTTGTAAAAAAAATACTGTATGAAACTCGTGATTAAAGTGTTTTTTTTACTCGTAGGAATGGCGCACTCCGCCTGCGGCGTCGTCAACATTTCCTACTCGCAAAAAAAGTATCACTTTACTCACTGGATACATAAATTACTATTTTGATGCTATTGTTTCTCAGTAACACTAAATATTTTCATTTGGATATAATGATTGTAACAATAATAATTGCTTATAAACACTTGTACAGTATTCCCAAAGGCATAGCTTATGCGGCTGGAGAAAAATTCTCTCGCACTCAGGGATCGAAGCGGACATCGCAAGCTACGGACCACATATGAAAATACACAAAATAGAATCCGAGAGTGAACAAGGCATATTGTAGCTAGTTTCTCAATCCTCTGATATTTTTCTGAATTCTACAAAATGGTTTTTTGTACGACCGGATCCGTGCATTTTCGTCTAAGAAAATACGGGAAAACTTAAAAAAGAGACCATTTTTCAAAAATTCACAATTTTTATAAATCTGAAACTGGACAAACGATATTTCGAAGACTGATAGATAATAACATGTTGTTCAACTTTGCGCAAGATATTTTCTGTCCGATGCGATATGTAGTTTTTGCACAATCGCATTATGAACAATTCAAGGGCTTATCTTGCAAAATGCGTAGATTTAAAGAAAATTATCTTATTCAAATTCCGTGATCGGCATCTAGTACAGATCAAACACTACAATTGAAAGTGTGTTCATGGCATAGTCGAGTAGCAGTAGCGGGGGAAATATCTAGGAGAGGAGAGTATAACTGCGCGGCGATTTGAACATTGCAATTCCCCCACCACCACTCCTCGATTCTGCCACAAACGCACTTTCAAGCATTTGGAACAACGTTCAGTGACATTTTTAACACATTTCCCACCTCTTAGGTGAACATCCAAATTATACAAATTATAGATACTGCACTGATAAAAAGGATATTTTGCATCAAGGCATAATTGCATTGATTCAAGTTGATTGTATTCTTGAATAGGTCCAACCAAATATCAGTTTGATTTTTTGACAGATTCCTCTTGACCACTTGAAAGGAATCTGTTTTGAGACATATGAACACTTTCTTCACTGAATAATGAGAGTTGTTTGGTGCAAGAATATTTCAACTTTGATAATGAACACTATTGTGAATGCTTTCTTTGTACGATGGTGTGAGTTGGTTGAGGCAAGAATATTTCAACTTCAATAACGAACAATATTCTTCTTCATAATGCAATACATTTTTGATTCAAGAGTATCTGCATTGGAGGCTCAGTACAAATGTGCACTTGGTTATAAAAATATGCCATGGAAGCCATGTTCATATGGTACAGTTCAACACACAGAGAACAACTGTAATGGTTATATATGAGAATAGTTTTGTAATATTTCAATTTCAGAAACTATATAATCAACGTAGGTACCTCTTCGGTGACGCATAGAAATGCGATCGAATATAGAAACGACAGCGTCATTCGCCATTATCACACCTGTTGAAAACAAAAATATCTTCAACCTACCTCCACAACTGGTCCATAAATGACCTAAATTCAAATCGTGCAAAAATAATTGGACCTCCATATTGCACTTCTGTAGCAGCACATTTGCACATAACCACTGTATCAAATACAAAACTAACAACTTGAATTATGATTCAAACACAACCCCCAAAACAAACGCGGGTAACAGCAAACAGGATAGAGGTCCCAGTCGGCAGTCGTAGTGCGCGCTTTCGCGTGGGTTCGCGCCGTTCCGGTAGCGGGGTTTCGCCAAGAAATCATGTTCTTGAGTCAAAAGGAGCATTTTTCACAAGTAGGAGTTCTCTAGGGTAAAGAGTTGGAATGTATTAATGCAAACAAATTCATTTCAAGATAATTTATGTAAAGAAGCAAACAGTTAATAATAAGTTGGAAATAAGAGTATATTCATCAATTAGAAATAATTATTCCTTTCAGAAGATGATTCTGTTCAAGAGGATATATATATTTGAGTGAAGACATCCTTTTTATTAGTGATGATATCTTCTTCCACATACCTTCAACACAATTTGAACTAGTCGATTTCCCTCAAATTGGCACATCTTGCAAGATGTGCACTTAAATTTTTTATATCGCGATTGTACAAAAACTACACATCGGGTAGAAAACGTCTTGCGCACAATTGAACTACATATTATTATCTATCAGTTTCCACAATATTGTTTGTTCAGCTTCACATTTGTACAAATTATGAATTTTTGAAAAATGGTATCTTTTTCGAGGTTTTCCCGGAAAATGCACCGATCCTGTGGATTATAGAACTGTTTTGTAGGTTTCATAATTCTCTACAAAAGTGTCATTAATTCAAAAACGATTCGTTCAATATTTGTTTGGATATTTGCAAGACAGCAAAAATGTTGTAATTCCACAAAGCAATTTTGCTGTGGCGAAAAACGGGGTTTTCATCAAAAGTAGTGAAAGCCATTTGCGTGTTTTATTATGTGTGAAGCTTGGCCTATTATTCCAAAATCTACATGTAGCGTCATCCTAATATTCAGAATTGCACAGTATGACCGTTACCAAAGCATTCTATTTAGAAGACAAACACTGCACTATTTTCAATAGACCTCGACGACAGGCTGTTTTCGAAAATGTTTTCCAAAGTGTTTACATTCGAGCATGGTGGAAATTGAGTGTGTTCTACTGCTTCATTAAACACATTAACGCACTAACCACACTATGTCTACATTACATTCATCTGTTAGCTAAATTTACACCGCGTAATTAATCGGTAACTCAATTATAAAGATTCATTAAACGTTGGCTGCTGATGTATTCTTAGAGGAGATAATTATCGTTACGGCACATTAGATGATGAAATTTGCGTTACAAATTCCAAAATTGCTTCTCGTATTCGCAGAAACGGATCATTTCAGAGAGAATCAGTTGATGTGTTGATCAGGGGCGGGCTGGCTCTTCGGAAACAAGTCCACCAAAAAAATTGTGGTTTGAGAAAACTCTAGGAAAGTCTTCACTTCCAACATGACCTAGAATGTAAAAATAGTAATTTACGTAACAAGTCCGGAAAACACTGTTTTCGGACGTGTTGCGTACACAATTTTTTCGGTATAGAATAACAAATCGAGACACATTTATTTTTTATATTTCTTTGTAGGAGAAAATTTCGAACATTTTAATTCTTATTTGTATTAAATATCGAAATGCGAACAGAAGATAGGTACTAACAGAAACATTCTAATTCTTATTTATATAAATATTTATATTGAAATTCGGGCATTTCCTGGACTAGTCCGGAAAGTACGTACTTCCCAGACTAGTCCGGGAAGTGATACTTTCTCAAAGAAAAATCGTCCGGGAAGTAGGTACTTCCCGAACGGTTGCCGAAAAATTATTTTAAATGTAATAACTCAAATGTAAAAAGAACTTTGGTGCTCTTGACCTCTATTCTTATATCTTACCGGACTTATTTCCATCACCCCACGTATTATTCACATTTGAAAATAATTTTTTATTTTTCAGTTCATGTTGGAAGTGAAGCGTGTTCTTCGGTTTTTTTGAAATGTAATTTTAGTTTATTGTTTTAAGTCTTACTTTTGCATTATTTCGAGATAATCGGTAGTAAACGAAAAGAACAGAACTGGACTCGCTTTTTAATGTTATTCTATGATCATTCTTAATTCTTGCAAATGTGTAAATCAAGTGAAAAAATCGTGATTTCCGACGAGAATGACATTTGGCTATAACCTCAAAACTTCTCTGCAAACTTGAAACCGTCATTTTGATTTAATTAATCTTGACAGAAAAATTAAAATCTCCGACCCCGAAAACCCGCATATTTGGCGGCCATCCTGAATATATGAATTTCGACAACAAATACCTATATGATATCTACGAAATCGCAGGAGGGCCACAAGAGGTTTTTTTTTCATCACTTCGACTTTAATGTCGAAATTTCGAGAAAAAAGTCGATATTTCGACTTTAATGTTGAATTTTATGTCAAAATTTCGACTTTTTTCTCGAAATTTCGACAATAAAGTCGAAGTTATTAAATTTCGGCATAAAATTCGAAATTTCAACATTAAACTCGAAATTTCAAGAAAAAAATTGAAATTTCGACATTATTGTCGAAATTTCAAAATTTAAGTCGAAGTGACAAAAAAAAACTGCTTGTGGCCCTACTGCGCCTTCGTAGATATCTGACTCCGAAAACCCCCACATGCCAATTTTGAATAGAACCATACCAAAATCACAAGTCCTCCATCTTGGATCCGCCATATTGAATTCACAAATTTTGACAAGAAAATCATAATCTCCGACTCCAAAAATCACCACATACCAATTTAGAATCGAATAGGACCATAATCACAAAAAAGTTCTGATATCTTGGAGCCGCCATATTGAATTCATGAAGTTTATAATCTCTGACTTCGAAAACCCCCACATACCAATTTCGAATCGAGTCATACCATAATCAGAAATCTCGTCTGCCGTCTGGAGCCGTCATCTTGAATTTATTATTTTTGCCAAAACAAATCATGATCTCTAACACCGAAAACCTCTACACACCAATTTTGAATCGAATCGGAACCATAATCACAAATCTCATCCGTCAGTTTGTAGCCGCCATGTTATTTTTTTTTTTCCAATATCCATTGTCACCGAAATTATGAACACTTGCCAAACTGTGTGAAGTGGGTGAAAATTATTTTTGAATTCGAAAATGATTTTTTGATATCGAACATTTAGACATTCTAGGACAAACATTTTTTTATAAACTTCCAAAAGAGACGTAAGCGAACCTGCTAATGTATCACTACTCAAGATTTGTTCGAAACCCTATTTAGTTGACAATTTCACTCACTATATGAAAGTCGCGTCTCCTGCGATATGAGGACCAATCAGAATTGGATTTCGCGAAAGTACACGCTTCCTTTCGCTTCCTTTCTTTCCGATCCGGAAAGACCACGTCGTCAAGTCAACCACAAATATAAAAAGCAATGATACATCTTGTAATCTAATATGACATTAACGTCAGGTTGACAGACTTCATGTTTATTATTCATTAGTTGCAACTATTGAAGAATTCACTTCGTTTACTCGATCAAATTTCAAATAATAACTTGGTTGGTTCGTGAAATAATCTCAATAAATACGACTCGTGCTCACAATACAATCGATAATTCTGTCTGAAATCTTTAACTCGATCAAATTGCTTTGAGGTAACACCAAGCAATTTGATCTCGTTGATTTCTGACAGAATTATCGATAGTATTGCGACCACTCGTGGTATTACCCCCGATAATTCTTTTTATTTTTTATACTTTAGATGCATTTTTTGCTTCTTAGTAACAATTTGTGACTATTCCTATATGTATTTGACATCTTCTGGACAATAAATACATTTATTTATTCAACGGAAACCGTCCAGCAATCATGGTTCTGTTGATGACTGACTCTTTTCCGATGAAACCAAAAGCGATCAAGAAAATTTTCATCAAAGAAAAGGGGCTGCCTCGTTTTTCCGGGAAAATCTCAATGACGAAGTCAAAGACTCATTCAGACATATCTCATATTCTTCAACGCTGATTTTTCTCAAAATATTGTGCCCATATGTAAGTGGCAAAATAAAGTCATTCGCAGTCATGTGCGCTCGTTTAAGTCTTTCAGCAATCACTTCCCATTCAGATCAATCAACCGATTTTAAGTGCGTTTTTAAAGTGTAGAACACTCACGCATATTTGATCAAAGAGGGCAATGATATTAAGAATCGGTCAACTGACAATAACACTAATGGCGATAGTTAATGCGACCTACATAAATTTTGATTGAAAGTAAACATGTTGATCAATTGTAATTAATGCCCTCTGCAGCATGAGCAGATTGATAATTATGAAGTAGCACATGGGGCACATACAATGTGTTCATCAAAAAGCGCAATAAGATTATTTTTTGTTGGCAAAAAGTTTAGAGACTATGGTCATGAGATATAATACAACTGAAGTATCAGTAGAAGGTTGATGACACTGTTGCCGTGGACGACAGCTGATACAGTGTTGCTAGGAAAAGAATGGGCGGATGACAGGAGAAACAAAAGAATTGGCAGATGTATAAGAAGAATTGACAGACGGAGAAGAATAATTGACAAATGACAGGGAAAGAAGAGATAGATGACAGATGAAAGATGACACGTGACCATTTGGAATGCTCTGATTGATCGATGGTGGGAAGGAGCGGGGCTTAAAGGGGAAATGGAAAGGTAAATAGAGCCATACTTTCTCGAAAGATGAACTAGAAATCATTTCGAAACATGATTTCAATAACTACGTGATCGTTTTTGTTGTCGTGAAAATGAATGTTATCGAAAGAATTACGTCATAACATCAAAGTTGTCAAAGGTCGAACAATAACATAACCACATTTAATTCAAACTTATTATGCACACGATATTATAATTATTAACACAGCAGAAGGGTTCTCAAATAACACTTTTGATTAATGATTTGCGACAGTGTCATGAAGAGGATGATGAATTCTTCAATTATGTGTTTTTATTTTCCAATCCTGGCCCAAGTAGTCCCATCATGGATGAAGAGAACTGGTTTACAAATTTTACAGACTAGGAATTTTTCATAAAATACATTCAGTGAACTCCTGTCTGATATAAATTTGAATTAGGGAGGCCCAATTTAGAAACACCCTATAATGGAGGTGAAACCCATTTCCCCAGAGTGTCAGCTGTATTTTCTACTGTCAATATGAGATCTTCCAGCTGGATTTGCACCACACCTCCCATTCACAATTTTTTTATTTCTCTGGACGATTCAAAAGAAGTTATTTATTTTCCTTGTTTTTGAACTCAACGTCTGCAACTGAAAAATGACACATGACGTGCGTCATATTCTTTTGAAACATCCTCCCGATGTTATTTTGAAACACTTTCAATATTTGACAGTTGTGACGTCATGGTTCGAAATAATTCCATCAAGAAAATAGAATGTTTTCAAATTATTTGAGAATATGGCTTAGGTTTCAATAGATGCCACAGCTACTATGGCGATTACTTGAACAGAAATTTAAATATTTCCCTTAATACAAATTTGACACAAAACTGAATGACCTACTTTAGTTCAATTCAACAAATTAAAAACGTGCTAGACATTTGTTTTTTTAATAAAATCTGTATAACTCTTATTCCAAAAATAAAAATTATATTACTTGATGCTGTACTTCTCTCCGTTAATGCAATAATAAATGAATTTGAGTGTTTTCGTCCATTTCTTTTGCTAACTTGTCCGTAGCAATATGTTTCGAAGCCTGCTATAAGACATCAGATTTTTCTCAATATGAATATCTGAGGCGTGTTCATAGGAAAATTGGTAACAACTCAAACTGATGTAGTTCTAATGAAGCATTGTGAATAAATAACGATTCGCGTCTGTAGGTGGTCTTTCCCAGATTAAGAGGATAATCTGCTGAATAATTATAATAAGCAATTGCAACTAGGTCTTGTTGGAAAAATGTATACAACAAATACAAATATTTGTCAGATGTAATTCAATGTTCGTCGTGGTATCAGTCAGGGAAGTAGTTGTTTTCTGTCAGATCTTCTCATATTTTCCACATGGTGGAAATATTTGGGAAGGGTATTTCGACTTTGTCGATTTTAATATTTCATTTATTTGATACTCTCCGGCAAATCAAAGCATTGTGAATAACAATATTTCACACATGTTATATATAGGTTATTCACGTTAAGATGAGCATGACGTCATGCTCATATTATCGCAAATAACCTTCATAAGAAAATTATTCAAAATATATCGAGGACGTTTTTAAAATTTTTATTATGCTATTTTTTCTTAGATCTCATTCTTTTTAAATTCAGTAACGTATTTTGAAACATTTTTTTCAATTTTCGAAAGTAATTCGAGGTCGGTGTTGATATACTTTGAATTAATGGCAAAAAAATAAAGCTAATTGATCATCTGTGATTGAAAAAATAACTCAAAAATGAATCGCATAAAAAATAAAAATTTCATAGGGTGTCCATTCCACTTTGAAATGGGTCACTCTATAGATATCTTCATGCTCTTCTGACATATCAAAAGTCCTTTCATCATTAGCAGTTTCATCGACACTGTTAGTTTCGTCTTCATACCCCTTTTCCGTTAATTTGGAAACATGCCACGTATCTATTTCCGAAAGTGGGTTCTTCTAATAAACAGAAAAAGTTTGAAACTCTTCCAGGAGCATACGGCATCCAAAATATACGATTAAAAATATAGTTATCATTTATGAATTCATAAGATAATTCGTTGGATATGAATTTCAGTTCTGAATGAATATAACTCAATTGGAGTGAATAAATGATGAATTCACTATGGGACCCATAATGAGAGGTAGGTATATCTTATAATGTTGGAAGAACTTAGGAAGAGAAGGTAGGTTAACAGCTGAAAAAAATTTAAAATTTACTGAATTTCAGCAAGTGATTCTTTTACACTCTGAATCTGAAGCACTCCCTATATGGTTGGTTGGTTGGTTGGTTTGAGGCTGACGAGCCAGATTCAGGGTTTACCCGTGAGGGTGACCCTTAACACTGAGACCATCTGGGGTCTATTGTATTATTCTGTCGTCAGTAGTTCCTAGTTAAATAGGCCTGTGTCTTTTATCAGGTTTAGTAATCTATTTGCTAGGTGTTTCGGATTCATGCCTATTTCTAGGTTGGTCTGTCCGAATATTCTATAGCGCTTGTTATACAGCGCATCGCATTCAAAGATGATGTGAGAGGCTGTTTCCTCCTCGTCACCACAAAGTCTGCACTCCACGGTTTCTCTGTTTATTCCCATGGTGTACAGGTGTTTCCTAAGGCCGCAATGTCCGGTTAGTAAGCCGGTAAGTATGCGTATCTTAGGTCTGTTCAAGTTGAGAGTGTCAGCCGTCAGTGTTTGGCTTAAATGCCTCACCATGGCTGTGCTGTGTCGATGCCCTTCGATTTGGTCCCAATATGTTTGGTGTTTTGTTTTCTTCCACTCATTTATTAGGTTTCCGCATCGGGTTTTACTTATACCAAACACTGGTTCTGGGCCTATGAATGGTAGTTCAGAAGCTCGTCTGGCAAGTTGGTCTGCTTTTTCATTACCTTCTATTCCTCTATGTCCAGGCACCTACACAAGTGTTACCTTGTTGTGTTTTGCCAGTTCATTGAGGCTCTGAAGGCATTCCCATACTTGCTTTGACTTGATCTGTACTGAATTCAGAGCTTTTTTTGCGCTCTGGCTATCAGAGAGAATGTAGATGTGTTTTCTTTTGTATCCACTGTCTAGATTCATCTGTATGCATGTCCTTATGGCATGTGTCTCAGTTTGGAATACTATGGTGTCATTGCCAAGTGGAAGTATTATGTTCCTTTTTGGCCTCACCCCATGTATTCCTGCTCCAGTTCCTATCTCTGTTTTGGAGCCATCTGTGTACCAGATGATGTTGCCAGATGATAGTGATTCTACTCCCGAGTCCCATTCGTCCCACTTGAGCTGTGTTCTGAATAGTTTTTCGTATGAGTATTTAGATAGCATATAGTCTGATATCATTTCCAGTTCGGTGATGTTGACTCCCTATATAAAAATTAATATTTTGGAATATCCTCCTAATATCTGATGGATGTAGTTGAAGGTCAGTAATGGTATTAGCCAGGAAAGTTTACTTGTTTTCTGTACGATGTTCGCCTATTTTCTAGCTTCATCAAATTAGTTTGTTTTTTATACATCTTTTGTACTCTCTTACGACTTGAAAACTCGTTACTACCGAGTCGCGTGGATTGTTTTCCGCTTTCCGATCGACTTTCAGAATTTATATTTTTCAGAAATTTCATTCGGAACATTCACACCTGACGCTCCATAATGAACACTTTCGAACTTTCCAGACTACTTTGAAGCAGTTGTTGAGAATTGTTTTCATCATTAGTTCACAATATGAAGACTCAATAGCGTGAAGTGGCTATAACGCAACTTCACAGGAATTTAATATTCTTGAAACAAAGAGGAAAACGAATATAGCAATAACGGGAGATGTCCTGGGTAATTGAGTATGCATCGATGAATATCACTATATCAGTATGTTCAGATACCTACCCAAAGAGACAAAGTTCTTGGAGATTCCTTTCCTAAACGCTTTCATGGCATAATTTGATGTCCCTTGTCACCTCGATTAAACTAGAACTGTTGTGGCTACGATCGATATGATGGGCTTAACAACATTTCACACTTATAATTAGATGAATTTACATATCTCCATATAATTTGCTTAGGAAAATTTCTCTATTATTGATCCTAAAAATTTCCTTTCTGTTATTTGGGATGAAGCCATTCAACTTTATGGTCTTCATCTAACTCTAGAACCACACCGTGCGACCCGACCGTTTACATAACTGCTATCATATACATCGACACCCCCAACGAACAAGGATGTAACTTAAACTCAAGGTACTTTTGAGTTTTAATGAAAGGCATACTCCAGCACAAAAAGACGCATCTGGCAATATTAAAGACGTATGTCTGTATCCAATAGTTTTGCTAATGAGTACTTAGTTAAAATATGTTGTAGGTATGAGATATTACATTTTTGTTGTTTTTCTTTAAATCTGATATTATCGAATTTTTGGGAACAAAGTTAAAATAGATACAACTTTGTTCTTTGCGTAATTCTTGGCACTATTTTTACAAAACAGACCATCATGAATTACTCCTTCAAGGTTTTGGATGCATACTGCTTTGTTTCAACAGCACCAACATTTGTTCACCTGTGGACAACGTGTGTGATATTAATTTTCCCTGTTTCTTTTTGGATTTGTGTGATTTAATAATATTTACAAAACGCATTGCGGTGACAACGCAGTAAAAACTATAAGAACTGGCATTCTGATACACCTAATACAGGTGCACTATGAATATGATATTTTACATGAAATTTCCTTTCATATTGTTACAGACCTGAAATTTGATAAAGACTTCTCGAATTGTTCGAGATCGTTCGATGAATTAGATGGAAAAATCTAGAAGCACTAACTTTTGTTCTGGATCAATCGTCGAACATTCTATTTGTGTTCTATTGATTTCTTAAGTTTTCTAGAACTTTATTTGTATATAAAAGCGATGCATTTGTTAGATAAAGGAGGTTAGTTAGGAAGTTACTTTGAGTTACCTTGGATACAAGTATTTTGACAGTGACTTGTCTTGTATCACAGTGTTGTCAAGTGAAGTTTGAATAATAAAGGCGAGTTCATACCAGTGTACACTTATTTTTGAACCCGAAGACGCAACAATTGGTGACAGCGGCGGAATAAGTGTTACTGAAGAAAAGAAAAGTAAGGCAGTTTTCCAGTATTTGATGGTGAATACTCGTGCAAATAATTACGACGAGATGGCGACATCAGCAGATATCCTTGAGTTTTTAAAGGAACAAGAAGCCAAACGAAAACAAGAACAAGAGGAACAAGAAGCCAAACGAAAACAAGAACAAGAGGAACAAGAAGCCAAACGAAAACAAGAACAAGAAGAGCTTCTACAACAATTCGAACTGAAAAGGAAACAAGAACAAGAGGAACAAGAAGTCAAACGAAAACAAGAACGAGAGGAACAGGAGGCACGGTTAGTCCAGCAGTTACAACAACATGTTGATCTTCTGCAACGTATTAGTCACAGTCAACAGTACTTCCAGAATGAAATCACTGAAGAAGTACAAGAGGTCAGAGGAAAAGTCCAGGAGGTCAAAGGTGAAGTCCAGGAGGTCAAAGGTGAAGTTCAAGAGGTCAAAGGTGAAGTTCAAGAAGTCAGAGGCGGAGTCCAGGGAGTCAACAGAAGGGTCCAAGACGTCGAAAATGAACTGTCCAAAATAGATGAACGGGTGGCACGAGAGGTGAACAAGAAATTCAACGAAGAAGTGGATAGGATCAAGGAGAGGCTGGAAACGTTACACCTTCCACACAAGCGTGCACCATCTGAGGAAATCTCCCCCACCAGCGAAAGGCCATCCTCACTGACAACTCCGATAAGGCCTACACAAGTGAAAATTTTGAAGCCTCCAACATTTGATGGACAATCCTCGTGGTCCATGTATAGACGTCAGTTTGAAGCGGCAGCAAACGCAAATGGCTGGTCCGAGGAAGAAATGGCCACCTCTCTAGTCCTGTGTCTACGAGGACAAGCATTGGACATCCTTCAGAACATCCCCGAGAGTAATCAGAAGGAATATTCTAGAATCGTTGAAGCTTTGGAAATCAGATATGGACAGCAATATCTCAAACAAGTATTTCAGAGCCAAATAAAGAGTCGATACCAAAAATCCAACGAAACCCTACAGGAGTATGGAGCCGACGTAGAGCGACTCATTAATTTGGCATACCCACAAGCACCGAAGGAGTTCATAGAACAAATTGGGGTGCAGACTTTCATCGATGGTTTGAGAGATACTGACATGCAGCAAACCCTTCGACTAGGACGACTTCAAACCATAAGCGCAGCACTGATAGCATCTTTGGAGTTCGAGGCCGCGAAAAACGCATCAAGATATACGAGGCCCAAGTTACGTGAAGTTAAATTCAACGAGGATTCTCCTACAAGCGAGGCGCTATTGAAGAAAATATTGGACTCCATAACAGCATTAAGCAACCAAGTGCCTTCCCCACAAGACAGGAAGAGGCGCTGTTATAACTGTGGGAAAAGCGGCCATCTACAGTGGAGTTGCTGGGAGAGATCGAGATCCAGAAGTCCAAGAAGAAAGAGGTCGTCATCAACGAGAAACGAAGAGAGATCGAGATCTCCGAGCCCAGGAACAGAGCAACGTGGGCGACATACCAGAGGAGCCTTCAGGAGATCGACCACGCCAGAAAGGAGACCTCAAACATCTGAAAGAGGACTTGCTCCCATCCAGGAAAAACGAGAATTAGTCGGCACTAGGGAGCGCGTGGCGACTTTCAGTGTTCAAAGCCCCAAGATCCATATATCGACATTGAAGAAAAATGATCAAAGTCTACTAATACAAGGCTATTTAGAAGATCGGAAATGCACTTTCACTATTGATACAGGAGCTTCGAGATCAGTCGTTCGCCCAGACCTCATACAAGAATCTGTGAAGCCGATGAAAAGGAATATGGTTTTGGAAACGGCAACGGGACAAACCGCACCAGTCATTGGGGAAACACTTGTACACATCCAGATAGGACCTATTACCATGGAACATTCTATGTTGGTTGCGGAAATAAGGGATGAATGTGTTTTGGGTCTGGACATCATGGAGAAAAACGACTTCATCCTTAACATCAGACAGAAAATTTTGCGGATTGGCAATGAAGAAATCTTCCTGAGCAGATACAATGAGAAAATCCAACCAATTAAGATTTATGTTGACGAAGACATCCACATTCCGAAAAACTCCGAAACCATCATCATGGCCAGAATGGATAAAGAACCTGGAGATTTGAGCACTGGAATAATTGAAAATGATGAATACCGCCAAGATGGAATTTTAATTGCCCGATGTCTTGTGAACACAGAACAACTAATTCCTGTCAGGGTTGCCAATACTTCGGAAAATAAAGTCCTTCTGAAGAAAAACGACCAATTGGGATTCTGCAAACCTGTCACTCGAGTTATCAATTGTGAAAACCACACTCAGGTACTGCGAAGAAATACCACTAACACCGATCAGAGAACAATAGACAAAATGATGGAATCCACGGAACATTTAACTATGGAAGAAAAGCAGAAGGCCAAAGAGTTTCTTGATAGCCATCGTAACATTTTCTCGACAGAGACTTCGACGGGACGTACCAGTCTAGTTCAACATCGCATCAACACCGGCGATGCCCGACCAATCCGACAGGCTCCGAGGAGATTACCGTTTGCCAAACAGAGAGAGGTAGCAGACATGATAAACAACATGATGGAGGATGACATAATTGAAGAAACCACAAGCCCATGGTCCTCACCGGTAGTATTGGTAACTAAAAAGGATGGATCAACCCGATTCTGCGTGGACTATCGTCGATTGAATGACGTAACGATGAAGGATAGCTACCCATTACCAAGAATTGATGATACACTAAACACATTATCCGGTTCCAAATGATTTTCAACGTTGGACCTGAAAAGCGGGTATTGGCAAGTGGAAGTTCATCCTGATGATAGAGGAAAAACAGCGTTCTCTACCGGACAAGGGCTGTACCAATTCAAAGTTCTTCCGTTCGGATTATGTAATGCTCCCGCCACCTTTGAGAGACTTATGGAACTAGTATTGAGAGGTTTGACATGGAAAATTTGTCTAGTCTACTTGGATGACGTCATAGTAATGGGAAGGACATTTGACGAACACCTGGATAATTTGGAAGAAGTATTTTTGAGGTTAGAAAATGCTAACCTGCAACTGAACCCAAAGAAGTGTTATTTATTTCAAAAAGAAGTTAATTTTTTAGGCCATGTCATCTCGGCCGAAGGAATCAAGACCGATCCTGCTAAAATCGAGGCTGTTAGGAGTTGGCCACGTCCTAGGGATAAACATGAAGTAAGAAGTTTTCTGGGACTATGTACCTACTACAGGAAGTTTGTTCAAGACTTTGGTAAAATTGCCAAGCCACTCCACCGCTTAACTGAGAACAACGTTCAGTTTGATTGGAGCCCTGATTGCCAACAGTCGTTCACTGAACTGAAGAAGAAATTGACAACAGCGCCTATTTTGGCTTACCCACGAGAACAAGGCACTTTCATTTTGGACTGTGATGCGTCTCAGCAAGGCATTGGATCAGTTTTATCCCAAGAACAGGATGGCGAAGAGAAAGTAATAGCCTACTTTAGTAAAACTCTAGGCAAAGCCGAAAAGAATTACTGCGTTACAAGAAAGGAGCTTCTATCGATAATCAAAGCCATTGAACATTTCCATACCTTCCTCTATGGCAGACGTTTTCTCGTAAGAACTGATCACAGCGCTTTGCAGTGGATAATGAACTTCAAGAAACCTGAGGGTCAGATTGCGAGATGGCTAGAGAGACTCCAACAATACGACTTCAAAGTTATTCATCGCAGTGGCAGGAAACACAGAAATGCAGACACATTATCAAGACGTCCATGCTTGGAACAGCAATGCCGATATTGCCAGAAACTCGAAAACAAAGAAGTCAATTTTTACAATGATGAACATTGCAAGGAAATTCTGCAAGTTACCACCGTAAGAGTAGAGTCTGAAGAATCTGATTTATGGACCACAGAAGATATGAGGAAGAATCAGAAGAAAGACAACAATTTAAAGTTAGTCCTAAGCTGGCTAAAAAATGGAGTTAGACCTGAGTGGCAGGAAGTATCCAAGTTTGGTGCAGTTGCCAAGGGATACTGGGCTCAATGGGATTCCCTATGTCTTCGTGATGGCCTATTGCATCGCAAATGGGAGAGCCCAGATGGAGCAACTGTGGTGTACCAACTGGTCCTGCCGAAAGCACTTACTAAAGATGTGCTCGAGCAACTTCATAGTAGTCGTGCAGGTGGACACTTCGGAATCAAGAGGACCCTTGCTAGAATTCGAGAACGATTCTATTGGGTGAATTGTCGTCGTGATGTAGAAGAATGGTGCAGAAGATGTGACCTATGCTCTTCAAAGAAGGGACCCAAAACTAGAAGTCGAGGGAAAATGGCTCAGTATCTTTCTGGTGAACCATTCGAAAGAGTAGCAGTTGACATTCTTGGGCCGTTTCCTGTTACCGAGCAAGGAAATAAATACTTGATGGTAGCCATGGACTATTTCTCCAAGTGGCCTGAAGTTGTGCCCATTCCAAACCAGGAGGCAAAGACCGTTGCAAAGGCCTTCATAGAAAATGTAATAGCCAGACATGGAGTCCCACTAGAATTACATTCTGATCAAGGACGAAACTTCGAATCTGAATTATGGCAGGAAATGATGAACATTCTAGGTGTGAAGAAGACTCGTACCACAGCCCTACATCCACAATCAGATGGTATGGTTGAACGACATAATAAAACCATCAGTCAGTACCTGTCGATGTTCATCTCCAAAAATCAAAAGGATTGGGATGAGTTGGTACCACTATTTCTCCTATCCTTTCGAAGTTCCCAGCATGAGTCCACCGGATATACTCCTTCAATGTTGATCACTGGGCGAGAAATGAAACTACCATGCGATCTGTTGTTTGGAATGCCACCCAGAAGTACAGAGGACAAAGTCCTACCAGAATATGTCCAAGAGTTGCGAGAAAGACTGGACCAAGTTCATGAATTCTGCAGACGTCGTCTTCAAATCTCCAGTGATAAAATGAAAAAGAGGTTCGACAGAAAGAGTCCAGGAACTATGTTCGAGCCAGGTGATGCTGTTTGGCTCTACCAACCTCAGAGAAAGAAAGGAAAATGCCCCAAGCTACAGAGAAATTGGACAGGACCCTATGTCATCATAAAGAAGATCAACGACTTGGTATACCGCATCCAGCTCAACCCAAGGAGTAAACCCAAAGTTGTTCACATCGAGAGGTTAGCAGAATACCGAGGCCACGATCCCCCAAATTGGTTCCAGAGGGACAGCCAAAGTGGTGATGGTGTTATCCGGGACGGAATAACCTAAAGGAGGAGGCAGTGTTACAGACCTGAAATTTGATAAAGACTTCTCGAATTGTTCGAGATCGTTCGATGAATTAGATGGAAAAATCTAGAAGCACTAACTTTTGTTCTGGATCAATCGTCGAACATTCTATTTGTGTTCTATTGATTTCTTAAGTTTTCTAGAACTTTATTTGTATATAAAAGCGATGCATTTGTTAGATAAAGGAGGTTAGTTAGGAAGTTACTTTGAGTTACCTTGGATACAAGTATTTTGACAGTGACTTGTCTTGTATCACAGTGTTGTCAAGTGAAGTTTGAATAATAAAGGCGAGTTCATACCAGTGTACACTTATTTTTGAACCCGAAGACGCAACAATATTGATTTAGGAAAACCAACAAGGCAAAAAAACCTCCAGGAACTTAGCAAAAACACCTGATGCTACTGCTATCATACCATCATCCTACAAAGGTACCCTACCCATTTCCAAAGCTTACTACAAAGATTTAAACAGCATTTGCAATTCCAAAGCTATTCTACAGTTGTACCACAATTATTACAAAACTTTTAAATATATTTATTTACCGAGGACCCTTCATATTCAAAAAACAAAATGAATTGTTGTGAAAATTGTTATGGTGTAAGTAAATGCTAAAGTTTAAAATTTTGTGTTTTCTAGAAGAATATTTTTTTTTGTTTAAATTTGTTCACTTCTTTAAATAAAATATCATAGAAAACATTCTTTCAACTTTTAGCTGAACCAAAATTTGTGAAAATGATATCTCACGAACCAGAGTTATTTTAGAGAACATAATCTTCAAATAAAAGATACAACCTTTTAAATAATGAAATTTTTCTACGTTCATGCAAAAAACAAAACTTTATTGAACTATATTTGGTGGAAAAACTGGTACTTTATTGCACTGAGTGCAATAAAGAGTTTATTGCACTCATCTGTCATCCTACTATAGCGTTCTGTCATCATGACAGACATACATTTTCAAATCGACTCCAAATTTAGCCCATTTTCTGTGAGAATAGTTGCATGTTTCATCATATTCATCACATAATGTACTATGAAATTACTAGAAAATGCAATTTGTTAAAAATAAAATTATTTCCTTTGAATATCAACTGAATTACACAAAATGTTTTTGAATTACTTTTAGCAGATAGATTTAAACAAACCATGTCTTCCTTACAGTTTAGTGCCACCTAAATGAAACATTTTCTAGTTTTTGCATGAACGTAGAAAAAATATTGTATGAAACTCGTGCAAAAAAGAGTTTATTGCACTCGACGTGAAATTGTCCGACGAGGCCATCAGGCCGAATTGGACAACACCCATTTTTTGCATTTATTGCATAAATAACTATTAAAAACACAAACAAAAATTCTTATAGAAAGATCGTATTTATGAGTTTAATGAGTAAAAGTGAGGGCTATGAATTTCGCTTTTTAGTAGCATTACTCGGGCATTACTCGGGAATTAGGGTCATTACTCGGGTAATAGTTGGGAATTAGTGGCATTACTCGGTTATTAGTTGGGAATTAGTAGTATTACTCGGGCATTAGTTGGGAATTGGTGTTATTACTCGGGTAATAGTTGGGAATTAGTGGCATTACTCGGTTATTAGTTGGGAATTAGCGGCATTACTCGGGTGTTAGTTGGGAATTAGTGGCATTACTTGAAAATATTGGGCATTACAAGTATTGAATTTCTTCGGGATTATTGGGTATCCGAGAAAACAATTACTGCACAATAATAATCGCAAAAATAATGGTCATCAAAACATGGGAATTGAAAAAAGTGTGGAATGGAAAAAACGGTCATCCGACTTGTACTTGACAACAAACCTAACATCAAGAAACGATTTTATATTTTTATCACTTGTCTGACGGGCATTACTGGGTATTATTAGGGGGTATTGCTCGAGAATTACTGGGTATTACTTGGGAATTACTTGGTTATTACAGGCATTACTAACGATTTTTGGGAATTAGTGTACACAATATTTACAGCGGTTTCCCCATCGTTACAGTATTAATAATAGTTTCTATTTTCCATCCAGAATCGCTTGGCGGTTGAAAGATGTGTGAAATAAAAAAATTTTGTGCTTGAAGAGGTATAAACATTTTCAATTTGATTTTTAATAAATACCTAATCGATATCAATTTTCTGATATATTTGTACTGGGATACACCAATAATTGAAATTTTTTAAATGTTAGGGTTCCTCAAATTTATTGTCTTATTCTAAAGCAATTAGGAAAAAATAATTAGTAATTACTTTTTTTGAGTCATGTATTTTGTAACTGTAATCAATCCCCTTTGGAAAAAAATATTTTGTATTTGTAATTAGTCCCTTTTTTGAAAAAGTACTTTGTGATTGTAATTACTTTCAAAGTACATGTAATTACCCAGCTCTGCTCTCTGCTACTCATTTTTCCTGAAAAGAATAGATGGTCTCATATTATTCAACATCAGTTCAGCTCTCTCTCCATATCGTTTCGCTCAGCTATATTAAAAACATTCCAGAGCGCAATTATGATTAGTCAGTTAATCCAAACCTCAGTCCTTATAAAAGGCTGAGTAATGTAATATGGACCTAATGCAATAACTCTTCGTAAAATGTACGTACCAAGTATCCGAAAGCGGATTCTCTCAAAACTTTCGCTGCGTTGAGATTCATGAGTCAATTTAGTTGCAGTAACAATAAAGCGAGGCCATGGGGTTAATTTCGTGTGGAATGTGGAGCCCATTCCTACAATTCGCGTTGAGCTTGGCCCATTCGGTTTTTTGTGTCGTAATTTCATTCGGTGGAGTTGCGTTTCACCAGCTTGCTGGATCGTTCTGGATTAACATGGAAATGTTACCCCCTGACGTGGACGGACATTAGTTGAAACGTGTTGGAGCTCGAACTGTCTGAATACGTCTGCTCATTCCAGTAATGCGAAAAAGGGTTGTTGGTGGGATACACATCAATATTGGCATATTCGCTCACCTCCGTGGAATAATACTCAACCTACAACCTCGAGTGAATGATTATCTCTTTATTCCATTTGCAGTAGAAAATAACTTGACCAGTTAGATACCAAATATGCGTTGGAAGTTAACCATGTATCAAGATTGTGATAGTTTCACCCTGTATGTATTGTTTGGATAAGAAACATAAATGGCCATATCTTCAAAAGCAGATTTGTGCAACAGGGAGGTATCCTGGGGCCACTTCTCTTCTGCGTCTATACGGTCGACTTTTTTCAAATATCTAGAATTCTGCGAAGTGCATCAATATGCTGGTGATACCCAAGTTTACCTTACGTCTCATTAATATTGCATGTGAAGAAATTACGTCTGACCCCCACTCATATTCTTGGGGGGAGGGGGGAATTCTACGCGATTTTCCCAACTATCAACATGTACTCATCGCTATCAACAAAATTAAATATGCGATAAAAGACGTAATAACTTTTTTTTTCCAAGAAAAACAGCACGTGCATGTCTTGAGTTTACTAAAATAATAATAGTAATAATAATAATGCTTCCTCAAAAACACTCGTAGAGTGTACCCAAAGACATAGCCTGTGCGGGTAAAGGACGACTATTATTATCATCATTTGTCGTGGCGCTCCTACTAAAAATAAATTCTATCGTCAAAAACCAAAGAAGTCATTTATATAATTATTATAAAATATATTGTTTGATACACAAAATAAATCATTATGAGTACTGTAAAAATTTTATTCTTTGTGATTTTAACTTTGTCCACGCATTATTTATATTTTGCATATCCGTCGAGCCACAAAGACCTTTTTCAGATTTAATTACCATGAGCGAATCTAATCCCTTTTGCCCTTCAGTGAACGTAGCCCATTTTTAACAAACTGTAGCGTACTATGCGATCTTTCGTTTTTTGCTACCGAATAACCTGCAGTTGAAATAAGCTGACACAGTCGAAAGGGAAGCTTAAAACCAGCCTCACTTTCTTTTCCTGTATTCATTGTTGCATCGTTGCTCTTAATACATAAAGGTTGTTTCCGAAAATGGAGCGATTAAAAAAATGGGTTGTTAAATGGAACATAATGTAACAATAAATGGCAAAAATTTTTGTTCTTGAAGTAATCAAAATTTTTTGAAGATTTCATGAAATTTTATGAACTCGTTTTCAATTACCTTTGTTTGGGAGGCACTGGTTTGATTCTTCAGGCCACAGCGTGTTTGCCCGCTGGCAGTGCTTCAGCGCGGTTTTCGCAGGCTGTAGACATCTGATCAGTGATTACCAAACAAAATTTGAAAACTCCCAGAAAACATTATTTTTTTCCGTTTTTCATTCCGTTTTGTTTTGTAATCTCCTACTTCTCACTTCATTCAACGCTTTAATTTCGGAAACATTCTGTATATCCAATAACTCCAAGTTTTCTCTGAAGCATGAGCATAAACATCTGGTTTTAAGAAAAAATTGATTTTTGTTCAATTCAACATGTTTTCTCTCGATTTACCAAGTTTTCTGGGAGTCTTCTGTCATGCCTTGGAAAGTTATCCCTTGGCGAAATTCCATTTTTTTTTGAGAAAACTTTTTCGCACTTTCAATCAGGCTGTTTAATTCATTGTCGCTGCTTCGAATTTTTTAAAGGCTTCTTATTGTACCTTCTATTTCTGAAATGCCGTCTATAATATTCAAGTTCAAAGATTCTATAAGTGCAGCACACAAACACATATTTAAACTTCTAGATTCTGTCCAAAAAAAGCCATTCGTCTTGTCGGTGATACTTCGCTCACAAGTTCGGTCACAGAAAGGTTGTCGATCTATATCTCTTCAATAGACAATTTCATTGACAATGCTCTTCAGGAATGTCAACAATCTTTTCACCGTTGTCGGTTTCATCGAGACTGACGCATCGAGCCTAGTCTTCACATCCATATGCCGTCACTCTGGATACATGCCGAACAATCTTTTCAGGGCTCGTTCTTACAACGAACGGCAAAGCTTTGGAACTCGCTGCCTCAGGAGGTGTTCCCTGAGACATACAGAAATTCAATGTTACCAATTTAAATCCTACCCAGTTCCCCCTTGGCTCTCACGATAATCTTTGAAAATTACAATTTTTTTCCTGTGTTGGTGGTTATTTTTAAATGTTAACACTTTCTTTTCCAGTGATGCCATATGACATACTTATATTGACAACCGTATATCTATTATGGAACTGCATTAATTGGTTCGAAAATCAGATAAGTGGGACAGTCTACCATCTAAATCATTCCCGTGATACAAACGTTAACATTGTGAATGTCAAAAAACCTCAAAGTTAGTTTTTTCGTGTTTATTTGGTGGATCGCAAATTGAAGGTGATTAAATATATCTCAATAACTTTTGAACAAATTATACTTTTGTGAGACCAATGACTAGATTGCCTAGTGATTTTTCAAAAACATCATAAAAAATATTACGTATCTGTTTTAAACAAGATTCCATTTTTGTAAATTTTTTTTTGAGTCGCCTGTAACATTCTTCCTTGTAGAGTATTTTGCAAATAATCTCTCTCGCATACGGCTTCACAGTGCTGTTTCGTTAAACCACTTGTTTTCTTGTATATTATCTTTCATTCAGTCTCATGAGAAGTAATTCAACGGATTAAGGTCAGGAGACCTAGCGGACCATTTGAATGGTCCATTATTTGCAATTCTTCTGTCGTCGTAAGTATTTGTTAACGGTCTAATACTGGCTAACTGCGGCAATGTTATGGCCGAAGTTTCATTTTGTTCAATCATTATTCTGCTTTTTCTCTCAGAGATATGATTCCAAGGATTCATTTTCAATTTGATGGAGAGTATTGAGATCAATACTGCCATTTAGATTTTTCTCATATAATCTGCCTTATTAAATATACATTATCTAGCAATATTTCAAACTATTTACCATACAACAGCTGGTGTATTTCAATTATATCAATACTGATTGTACTGATGAATTAATGTTTGTCAACAAACAAAAACATATTAATTCCTCCCATTAATTCGCTTTACTTGTACTATACAGATTTAACCGAGCTTCAGTCGATAATCATTGATATTAAAAAGATCCCATGGTGAAGACCACTTGAAGTTTGCAATAGTGATACCTCCTAAAGAAGAAGACGCTATTGATGACCCTAACAACTTACCAAAGTCTATATTATATTCAACATTGTCTAAAATCTTGAAGAAATTAGTCGAACGTAGAAAAATGGGATCCTTGAGAACTCTTAAAGCCACGTGCTGCAATACAAGATAACAATGACACCTCTTGAGGAATTCAATACACCATCTTATTTCGAATGGACAATAATAAGTTTGGTGACAATAACAAACAAAGTATTTACAACCAAATAGTGCTCACGAACAAAGTGAAGGTGTTTAGAAGACATGTGTGAACATATTCTTCAAGCAGTGTTGTTCAAATAACCTCATGAGGGCAAAGTAAATGGCCATAACATACGAAAGTCGACATCTCAGTTGTGTGAAGAAAGGATTTCAAACATTCAATGATGGTCTAAGTTGACCATTGCGCTCAAAAAAGAAAAGCTGTTTTTATCAATTATTTAGTGAAAGTTTGATGTTGAACACGTTTGGTGTTTATTTTGTATTGTTATTCAGAAAAGTCGAGATATAAAGAAAATCTTCTGAGAGAAACAATAATTAATCGTGGATAATTGGGTTGGATAAAGTATTGTTGAATAAAGACGCAAGAAGTTAACATTTACTTAATACTTATTCAATTGTTTCCTGCGAAGACGTAGAAGGGCCATATAATGTTTTAAAATTATTTCTCACTAATTTCCGACTTCTAAAGTCAGAATTTAATGAAATTCCGACTTCTGAGACGGAAAATAATAAAATTCTGACTTCGAAGTCGGAATTTTATTATTTTCCAACTATGAAGTCGGAATTATATTAAATTAATTAATATAATTCCGACTTCAATGTCGAAAAATAATAAAATTCCGACAGAAGTAAAAATTTTATTATTTTCCACGCTTGACATTGAACCACATCTGATAGATATTGTGAAACCCAAAAGAAAAAATCTGAAGGTGAAAATTTGCATTTTTATTCACATAGTTGATTGATAATTGATAGAATCAATCACAGAAAACGTTCATTTCATTGATGTAAGGACTGCACCTCTTACATTAGATCTCCATCAGGGAAGCAGACTCTTCAGAAGCAGTTATGCACAGCAAGGATGGAAATGATGGAAATATTCTTTTTATGTTACCAACGTTACCGCAGAAGAAATATTTAGATATTCCATCTGATTTGGTTCAATGACCTACGTGGCTTTAGCCAGGGAAGTAGTTGTTTTCTGTTAGATATTACAGATAAATCACATTTTTCAATTTCAAGGAATATTGTTCCTCTTTTCGACATTAATACCTCCCAAGAGGTTATTTTGAACGGAGGAAAATAGCGACTGAAGTTTGTCTTTCAGCCACACTGATTTTATGAACATTGTGTCCATATTTCCAAAGAAGAAACAAAATGCATTACCCATGACAGGTTTATGTTAAAAAAACAATTTCCAATGTGTTTGTTATTGCATTTCCATTTTCCCCATTCTAGCTGTGTGGAATTGCTTCCGAAGAGACTGCTTCCCAATTCTTCCAATTTCTCTGATGAGCTTGGAAAAGCGAAATAGATTCACGTCGACAAAAATGTATTGGAGATCTAATGCAAGACGTGCGTTCCAGTGATAACTATAGAAAAATCAACTTTCTCAATGAAAATGCAAATTTTCACCTTCAGTTTCAGTGAGGGTCTATTCACAATATCTATCAGATGTGGTTCAATGCCCGGCGTGGCTTTAGCCGGGGTAGTAGTTGTTTTCTGTTAGATATTATAAAAATATCACATTTTGCTCATAAAATCATTCTCTATTAAAATATTTTTCCTCCTACCCCTATAGGAAGTACACTTTCCTCCCTCAAATCAGGGAGGAAACTCATACTTTTCCTTTCTAGAGAGAAAAAAAACAATTGAAAATTCATTCAAAATAGGCACATGATATTGCCTATGAGAAAATTAACAAATCAAAAATGGATAAGCTAACCAAATATCCAATAATTTATATCTCTAACAGAAGAAAAAATAGTAACGAAGACACATGTGGAAATTTTTTGATGATTTTAACTAAATTCACGAACCTTTGTTGCTATAGAAATATTTCTTAATAGCAACAAAGACGAGAGCTAATCTAGTTAAAATTATCTCAAAAAAATTATTGTCACGAATGTAATTTGGCTTGATTATTTTTTTACCAGACATTTGTCAGTATCATCTTAACAACCAAGTCAATGGCTAACTTTCTTATGCATTCATTTGAACAGAGATCCAATCAAACGACGTGAAAAAATTATCGCTGTAATTTGCTACTAACAAATTATCAGTGTAATTTCGATACTATTGGTCGATTTGAAATGACGATTGGCTGACGGGATCGTATGAATAATAATTACTTATAAAGTGTATCAAGCAATAACATTGAAAAAGCAAAGTTTTACTACTGCTTTCAAGACAGAGAAAATATTTTGGACAGGGATATCGAAAATAACAAAGATATAAAGTGAAAACAAGAAGAGAAGTGTGGAATCTGTAAATTAACCTGTGGTAGCTGGTAGCTGTCTTGGACAAACTGGTTGAACCTTCAAAAGGCGTCTAACGGAGCACAGAATCAGCTTCATAAATGGAAAAATAATTTCATCATATTTAATAATCAAAAAGCTCACTTTAGACCATGAATCCGAAATACTTCATGGTCAAAGCAAAGGCATGAAACTGAATATACGGGGGTTATTAGAAGATCATCAGAACCTTCTTTCTCAACGACCAACACGAACTGAATAATTCACAAGACACTGCTTGATATGTTATCCTGGAAAGGTAGGATGAAATATAAATAGTAATGTATTGGTACTTCATCAGATATTGGTTGGAATTGATTTCCGATGGTTTTTGAAGTAACACAGCAATGTGTAATTAAGTATATCGTCGTCACTTGAAGGAGCTGCAATAATACATTGAAACAATTGTCGTGGTTTTAAAAACATCCTCTGTGAAAATTATTTCAGTAACAGTTTTATTATTAATAGATATCAACATGAATTTTCATCAAATATCAGGTATATTAATCAACAAATCTACTATCCCATTAACTTGGGAGAATCTATTTTGCAGGTCTGCAGGTCAGCAAAGTGTTCTCAGTGCAGAAAATTCACAAGTCGGCTGAAATTCTTACAGGTTCAACCGATTTTTGCGATGAAACTATAGACCATATCAGTACAGTTTTGACAATAAAATTCTATACCCCCACTCTCAAATATGAGATTTTGCCATGTATTGAAGACAAACTTTGCAGGTCGGCCGAAATTCTTGCAGGTTGGACTGACATGAGATGAAACAAGACCATATTAACACATTTTTGATAGAAAACCTCCATACCCCCACTCCCGAATATGAGATTTTGCCAAATATCGAAAAAAAAAACTCTGCAGGTCGGCAGAAATTCTTGCAGGTTGGACTGACATGAGATGAAACAAGACCATATTAGCACATTTTTGATAAAAACCTGCATACCCCCACTCCCGAATATGAGATTTTGCCAAATATCGAAAAAAAAAACTCTGCAGGTCGGCAGAAATTCTTGCAGGTTGGACTGACATAAGATGAAACAAGACCATATTAACACATTTTTGACAAAAAACCTCCATACCCCCACTCCCAAATATGAGATTTTGCCAAATATTGAAAAAAAATTTTGCAGGTCGGCAAAAATTCTTGCAGGTTGGACTGACATGAGATGAAACAAGACCATATCAACACATTTTTGACAAAAAACCTCCATACCCCCACTCCCAAATATGAGATTTTGCCAAATATCGAAAAAAAACTCTGCAGGTCGGCAGAAATTCTTGCAGGTTGGACTGACATGAGATGAAACAAGACCATATCAACACATTTTTGACAAAAAACCTCCATACCCCCACTCCCAAATATGAGATTTTGCCAAATATCGAAAAAAAACTCTGCAGGTCGGCAGAAATTCTTGCAGGTTGGACTGACATGAGATGAAACAAGACCATATCAACACATTTTTGACAAAAAACCTCCATACCCCCACTCCCAAATATGAGATTTTGCCATATATTGAAGAAAAACCTTGCAGGTCGGCAGAAATTCTTGCAGGTTGGAACGATTTGAGATGAAACTGGACCATATTGATACATTTTTGACAAAAAACTTCCATAACCCCACTCCCAAATATGAGATTTTGCCATAGTTTGAAGAAAAACTTCGCAGGTTATCCGAAATTCTTACAGGTTGGACTTACATGAGAAGAAACAAGACCATATTTAACACATTTTTGACAAAAAAACTCCTTACACCCACTCCCAAATATGAGATTTTGCCATATGGAAAAAAACTTTGCAGGTTAGCCGAAATTCTTGCCGGTTGGACGGATAAATATGAGATTTTGCTATAGATTGAAGAAAAAATTCGTAGGTCGGCTGAAATTCTTGCAGGTTGGACCGATTTGAGATGGAGCTAGACCATATTGAAACATTTTTGACAAAAACTTCCATCCCCTTACTGTTAAATATGTGATTTTGTTATATTATTATTTAAATTGAAGAAAAATTTTGCAGGTCAGCCGAAATTGAGGATTTCTGCCGACCTGCAAAGTTTTTTTCAATATTTGGCAAAATCTCATATTTGGGAGTGGAGGTATGGAGATTTTTTGTTAAAAATGTATTATTATAGTCTTGTTTCATCTCATGTCAGTCCAACCTGCAAGAATTTCAGCCGACCAGCAGAGTTTTTTTTCGATATTTGGCAAAATCTCATATTCGGGAGTGGGAGAATGGAGGTTTTTTGTCAAAAATGTGTCGATATGGCCTTGTTTCATCTCATGTCCTTCCCACCTGCAAGAATTTCTGCCGACCTGCAGAGTTTTTCTTCAATATATGGCAAAATCTTATATTTGGGAGGGGGTAAGGAGTTTTTTTGTCAAAAATGTGTTAATATGGTCTTGTTTCCTCTCATTTCAGTCCAACCTGCAAGAATTTCTGCCGACCTGCAGAGTTTTTTTTCGATATTTGGCAAAATCTCATATTCGGGAGTGGGGGTATGGAGGTTTTTTGACAAAAATGTGTTGATATGGTCTTGTTTCATCTCATGTCAGTCCAACCTGCAAGAATTTCTGCCGACCTGCAAAGTTTTTCTTCAATATATGGCAAATTCTTATATTCGGGAGTGGGGGTATGGAGGTTTTTTGTCAAAAATGTGTTGATATGGTCTTGTTTCATCTCATGTCAGTCCAACCTGCAGGAATTTCTGCCGACCTGCAAAGTTTTTTTTCAATATATGGCAAAATCTCATATTTCGGAGTGGGGGTATGAATTTTTTTTGGTCAAAAATGTTCTTATTTATACCAGTTACATCTCAAATCGGTCCAACCTGCAAGGATTTCTTGATCTGTAAGGTTTTTGCACTGGGAACATTTTGCTGACCTGCAGACCTGCAAAATAGTTACACCCCATTAACTTTCATGTTATGTCTACATGTTCACCTGAAGAATAATCCTTAGTTTTTTTCAAACTTCCTGATTTTATTTTGTATTGGAGTGATTGAATGGAATTTCTGAACTCCTGCTGAATAGGCACGTCTGTGGTCACGAAGAAATTTAATAATAATAATAAAACTTATAATAGGCACTTATTCCATCAATTAGTTGTAACTATGAAAAACGTTCGTTTCAAATTAAACGTCAATATAACAGTATTCTAAACCTTTTTACAACTCGAATAGCAATAAAATGGAATTCGGTGAGTATTTGAACTCGCAGAAACAATATTGAAAGAGAATCCAATTGCGTTTGAGCGTGAATTGTTCGACGCTTTCAATAAAACTGTCTACCGTCCATGTAATTTGACTGTTTTTTGTTGGGTTTTGCATTTCATTGGGTTCAATTGATGGATACTCTCAAAGGATATTTTGCCATTAAATACACGTTGAGCTCTTTAACATGCCATAATGTAAAATTAATTTATCAGAAATGGGCTCATGATATCGAAAAGTGCACTCTACACTGTAAGATGTGGAATGTAAATCCACAGTAAAAATTTTTGGGTTAGTACTAAACATGGTAAACTCCCATGAGGATTGTCATTATTCCACAAGTTTTTATAAATGAGTTCCTGCAACAATTACGGTCTTCTCACTGCGCTTTTGTATGTAATGATAATAATATTACTCCCTCATGAACACTCGTAGAGGAAGGCTATTATTATTATTATTTGCCGTGGCGCACTGGAGTGACTCACTGATTTTTGGTGGCGTATTCACTTTGCAGCTGTAGGAAAATCCGAAAAACCTACAGCACCACCTCAGGTGGTTGGTGTGCACTCCACGCTAGCACTAGACGACATTGACATCTAGACAACTCACAATACACTTACTTTTCATCAAAGCATGTGTGTGGTTGCCTATCGATCCAATTTGAAGTATTTAAGAGGAAATCTCTCGTACCTACATCGGGCTCGAACCAACTATCGCTAAGCTGAATTTTCGAATGTTCCAGTAAATAAATATAAATATCATTAAATATTTACGAATCATTTTGTAATTTCACCATACTTTCTAGTAATTGTTTTCGAAATGACGTTGATTTGGGTGGTAAGTTTTTATTTATTTACAATTTGATTTTATCAAACCGTCTTGTAAGTTATAATTGTTTGTAATTGGTGAACTGAAAGTGAATTAGGTGGTTCACTTTCATCCTGTTGAAATTTGTTTTATTATTATACAAAACCTTCTCATGATTATTCGCGAAACGACAGTGACTTAGGGCGACAATTTTCATTTTTCACAACTTGTTTTGTAAATTTTATACATGCAATTACTTGCTTAATGACGTGGAAGTTAATTACTTTATTTGATGTGAGTTTAAAAATTTGCACCATATGGAAAACTTTTTTATTATCAATTTGTCATGGAAATTGGTGCATTGCAGAATACTTGCATACGAGTTGTCAAAATTTCAAATTTCCAAACAGAGTACAGGGGGGAAACAAAAAATAAGAATTTTGATAATATGTAAACTACCCCTTATTTTTGATATTATCAAATGTTAATTCAAAGAGGTTGTTAAGAATTAAAAACAATATTCCAATTTGGAATCACAGCCATGGAAGTTTACAATTGATCCAAATTCGATTTTTGGTTCCCTCTGTATACAGTTTGGAAATTTTAAATTTTCATAATTTGCATACAAGTACTCCGCAATACACCATATTTTGTGAAGAATAAAATTTTCTGACAAATCGATAATACAGTTTTTTTCATGTGGTGGCAAATTTTTTAAACTCACTGAACTACAATTTGATAGGCAAGCCATTATAGGTGTATTTATCTATTTATGAAACTTCACGAAAAGTATGTTTCATCCGGTTAGCAGTTTTTTTGGACTCGCAGACTTCCAGGACCCGCTTACAGCTCGCCCTAGAATCTTGTTCACTCGTCCAAAAACTAGTATTTTCTGTACACGTACTAATGATTTTATTGTAATGTTTAACCCTTTGCGTTCCTTTGTCGGGACAGCACCGACAGTAGTATTCTTACGTTCCGGTCCGATGTCAGGTTAGACTCGACACAGGCTTTGTAGGAAGTCGCTACTTTTTTGTTATAGGTTTGGTCGTGTTATTTTTTCTGCATATCTTGAACAGACTGTTTTTCATTTCCTTGGTTTCATAACTTATGACAATATAATTGGACTGCAAAAGGTTAAGTAAGTTGAGTTGAATCGCAACCATATATTTTCCGATCACGTAACCTAAATGTTAAAAGCGGTTTCAGTCGATGTTTGTTGAACGCTGGGGGATCAATAATAATGACACTAAAGTAAAACACGATTAAAATTTCCACAAAATTTATTGTTTTTGCTACATGTTTCGATACAGATACTGTTACTGTGTATCGAAACATGTCTCGAAAACAATAAATTTTGTGGAAATTTTAATCGTGTTTTACGTTAGTGTCATAGCTATGGATTTCCATCAAGTAACGGCCACGTCAATCCAAAAAAAAGGGTCAATAGTATATCTGGGCCTCGGTGCAGCAGTTGTTATTTCAGACAGAGGAGATTTCGTTCTGCTCTTGTTTCTTGACCATCTTCAACGCAGCTGACGTTTTTACCATTGAGATAATGCCTTCGTGCTAGCATTCATAATGACCAATATTTCTCTTTTTCGCAATGTTACCATAATGAACTATTTTTGCTACTATTTAGTATATATACACGTTAGAGATAATCGTTTTCCATTGATCTCCAAAATACCAAATCCAGTTCATCAAGCTGCATAAACTGGATTCGGTATTTTGGAGATCAATGAAAAATGATCATCTGTAGAGAGAATTGATCCAATAATACAGACATCGCCCCAATTTCAAGTTTTTTATATCAGCTTGGAACACGAGCTTCCCATATCTTGCTAATATTGCTATAAGCTTTCTTGGCAAGTTATGCTGATGCTTTTACATCATTTTCGACCTCACATCTTAAATTCTTATATATAGGGTTTGTTAAATATTTTCCACTTCTCATGGCCACAATTCTATTCTATTTTCTTGTAGATCTTCAAGTGACTCACACTATTTGATTATAGGTACGATATTACGAGAAAAAATAAAAACTAGTTCTGAATCTGTCAAGTACTCTTGAATTGAGACGAGAATTATTTCTAAAACATTTTTGAATTATTCTACAAATACAACAAATCTCTGTTAATGACACCTATAAAATTACCATGTTCTAGGTTTTGGCCATAGAATATCTCGGAACTCGAGACTAGTAGAGAATTTATATTTTTGGCTTGTGAATTGAAGGAATTGGTGCTGTTTTTTCTGATATTATGTTACCCAATGAGCTTTTTGTTTTCGGTCTATGTTTCCCTCGATTACAACGAACTGGTCTAGATTAGTTCAAGAACTGAGTACTTGAATATCCTTTGTTTCACGACGGCTGAAACGAGCAATTGTCAAATTATTTAGGTTCAGGGTCACCAAGGCAAAATTATAATAATCATCCATATTTTATTAAGAAACGTCGTAGGACAAAGGATATTGAAGTACCGGTAGTACTTAAACTAATCGTTTTAGACCACAAGTGTGATATTTTGTTGGAATCGAATTGTAAAAACCAAATTGAAACTATGTATCACTGGAAATTTGAACCGTGATCTCCTGATGTCTAGGTGACTTATTTATCATTTGCCGCAAAACCAAATTCCTTTGAAAAATCCCAAGGCATACAATTTCGATTCAAAAACGTTTCTTTTTGCCTGATTTATTTATATAATGAACATTAATTAATAGAGAAAATGTCCACTACTCAAACGTATATTAGTTTACACGTTTACATAGAGTCCACGAAAAACGTTTTTTAAATAAGTATAAAATACCAACGGAATACGTGTCCCAACTGAAAGTGAAAAAACCTTTTTTCGGCAACCGTCCGGGAAGTACCTACTTCCCGGACGATTTTTCTTTGACAAAGTATCACTTCCCGGACTAGCCCGAATTTCAATATAAATATTTATATAAATAAGAATTATAATATTTCTGTTAGTACATATCTTCTGTTCGCATTTCGATATTTAATACAAATAAGAATTAAAATGTTCGAAATTTTCTTCTACAAAGAAATATAAAAAATAAATGTGTGATTTGTTATTCTACACGGTTACCGAAAAAATTGTGTCCGAAAACAGTTTTTTCGGACTTGTTACGTAAATTACTATTGTCGAAGAAAAAAAAAGCAGTCTGGTCATGAATTGTAAAATTCAATAAAGAGAACAAGACCTGAATGATATTTCGCTACAAGCGATAATGGTAAACTTCAAAGTGAGAATTTTCACATGTACTACCAAATGAGAATAAAAATGTGTATTCATGAACCTGTTATATGGAGTAACATGAAACTCTAAGACAAACTCATTGGCCATTGAGAGAAAAAGGGGTAAATACCCTATAACCCCACTCCCTTGTATATGAGCCTGCAACTGATCCATTACTAATAATTTGTAATCCCCGTTAGAGAATGAGACTCATAGCCAACTTCATGCCACATACTCTCTATGCTCAGAAACATAATCGTTCATCCCCGTATATCCGCCTGAAGTGGAATAAAGGGTTTGTTGAACGTATGTATGAGGCCAAGGCTTATGGGATCGAGGGTTGATAGGGTGTCTGTATCCTTTACTTTCCTCCATGCATGTCGTTCTAGATATAATACGTGGACGGAATCGCTATTCAACTGATTCTCGGGTGATGTATGTGATTGGTGTATCGATGTGTGGGTATGAGGGTTAGTTTTTAAGGATATCACATATTTATTTTGATATTGTACTCAGATTGATGTCGAGGATAGTATCGAATCATCATTAAAATTGAGAATGCGGAGGTCGCGGCGTGTAATAATTAACAATAATGTAATAATAATAAGGCGTTTAATAATCCAAATTCACAAAAAAGAAACTGAACAAGATATAATAAGAGAGATGCCAAACACGTGAATTTGTTATTAAAGGCTTATAAATTAAAATTATATTTGTGTCCCGCATTATTTAATAACGCTTTGCGATACCAATGACTGTGATAACCCAACTATTCGACTCGTTATTGCATAACACCATCCATTTGTGTTTTGTTAATTGCATAGTTTCAGAACTCAAATGCAGGATTAATGTTCGTTGAATTGACTAGTAGGCTGTAACATGTATCTACTAGTTCAAGAAAGGACAAACTCGATATAAATAATGTTAAAATGCTTATACAAAAACACTGTTACTATTGCAGTTGGTAATACTGATTGTATGCTACAGATATCTCTATGCCTCCATGCCAAACGTCAAATGTCACAAGTATCAAGTGTCATATTTCAATATTTCAATATTTCAAATTCATTCCGCTTTTTCATAGCTGACATGTGAATTTAAATCCTAATGGCAGGGAATTTTCAGAAATTTCTTTAATCCTATCCTCATCTAATAATCGCGCGGAAAGTAAGCGCGAACCCACCATCACAGAAAGTGCGCGCAAAATCAGCGCTATAAATGTCATACCAGAGACCAGAGCTTCAGTTTCAGTTAAGTCAAGAAGAGTACTTCGACCACATCACTGAAGATGACTGCCGCAGCTGCAGTTGAAACGTTTGGAGATTTTATTCAAAAATCCCCTTCCAGAGTGGATATATCAAATTTGCACCAAAAAAACGAGTAAAAATTCAAAAATAATTCAACAAACGTCGATATTCTAGTACAAATGATAAATTGTACCAAATTTCGCATTGAAATGTTGTTGTAGAAATATGAGGGATGCGCCTAAGTTGCATATTTGATACTATTACTCTTAATGAGGCTGGAACTATCAAAATTTTGAAAAAAAAATTGTTGCGTAGGTGGCTGTGATTCCCAATCTCAATATTGTTTTTGATTATGAACAACTTTTTCAAATAAACTTCTTCGATAATATCCGATTGGAAATTCAGAATTTTGATCTCAAATGTTTTTCGCTAAGCACCAACGTACCCAATAAACGTTGGGTAAATTTTTCTGACAAATGCATAATAAAAAAGTTTCCCATATGGTGCAAACTTTTTGGAACACACTGTATAGAGAGAGAGACAGCGAGAGGTATGGGATTCACAACTGACCAAGGAATTGCCACGTTTATTGAGTTTTCGTGCTTTTGGTGGTAAAATTTGTCAAGCACATCGTTGTAACACTATATTCTTAAGATATCTGAAATCGAAGGTGGCACTAAGAATGACATTTTGCAAAAGGCGGAAGGAGGGCATAATGTCCCCTTCCCCCCCCCCCCCCCGTGGCGCTGCCACTGCTGGTATTGACAAAGCATTGTAACGTTCAGCGCGTTTCCCCTTCATCATGACATGGCATCACACGTTTAAAGGTAAGGGCTAGCTCTTCCCTATATAGCTCGAACAAGTCTCTCGGATATCTCTGAGGGTTGCTCTCAAGGGTACAACGGGTTGACACTAATAACAATTTCAACAACAATTCAAGTGTTCATGTATGACAAATTGCTAGCAAAAAAGGAGGATATATAGCTTGAACGGTAGATAAATGAACTGAGAATATACCAGGTATCACATTTAGAATTCGAAAACTTATCCCACCTCTTGTGAAAACAGCAGTTACTTGAAACTATGTCAAAAAATTCAGTTTTCTGTCTTATACGGATTTTCTAAACTTCTTTTCACTATCTGCAAAAAAAGTCATGAAGACGAGCCACCTTCCGCGGATACCCGGTATACCAATCACACGCGAAAAGAATGAGAACTGGAAAACAATAAATTTTGATTATCCACTTGTCTCGAATAATCTACCAAACATTCAACCAGAACCATTCGGAATACTCCATAATAGTGAATGCATTTCCAACATACTCGTACAGTTTCGCTTTATTCACATTGTTCCGCAAAGACTGAATTTTCCGCGCTTTGTTGTTGAGTTTCAACACTGAAATATTCATCGTTTCATTTCAGTTCCGTTAACTCTACATGCTTTCGACCTGAAAACGAATCACTCTAGAACTGTTATTTGTGTTGATTTTGTTGAAAAATTGCCAGAACGGAATAAATACTCTGCATGTCGGCACAATTGAAATTAATCACCATAAGTTTCAATTCAATGATTAGGATGAAGTGTAACTAATTCATTACGGATTCCTTCTTTTGAAAAACTTCCAGGAGTGCATTTTTGGTTTATAACAATTATTAACGCAACAACAACACCAAAACGTTCAATTTCACCTGCAGGGTCGCCACCAGACATTTGGGGCCTGGGGCATACACTTAGTGGGGGCCCCTACATTTAATGTGGGCCCCCCGACTTCAAAGTCGGAAAAATAAAATTCCGACTTCAAAGTCGGAATTTCCGAGATTTCAAAGTCGGAAAAATATAATTCCGAATTCAAAGTCGGAATTTTCGAGATTAAAGTCGGAATTTCCAAGTTTAAAGTCGGAATTTCCGACTTCAAAGTCGGACTTTCCGAGATTAAAGTCGGAATTTCCTAGTTTAAAATCGGAATTTCCGAGATTAAAGTCGGAATTTCCGAGTTTACAGTCGGAATTTCCGAGATTAAAGTCGGAATTTTCGAGTTTAAAGTCGGAATTTCCGACTTTGAAGTCGGAAAAATATAATTCGGACTTCAAAGTCGGAATTTCCGAGTTTATAGTCGGAATTTCCGACTTCAAAGTCGGAAAATTAAAATTACGACTTTAAAGTCGGAATTTCCGTGTTTGAAGTCGGAATAATTAAAAACAAAAAACTATGTGGCCCTTAGACGCTTTCGTAGTTTTGTGACTGTTAACATAGAACTTTATTAACATTGTGAAACTAACAAGAACAAAGTAAAAACATCAAAATGATTGATCGGCGCTCCGGGGCGGCTTAAATGGTATTGGTGGCGCATTCGCTTTCAGAGCTGCAGGGAAACCCGGAAAAACCTGCAACACTACATCATCTGAAGAGTTGGAATTCCTTGATAGAGAACTTCTAAAGAGGTCCGATGAATTGTGACAATCTGCTCTATGGTAAAATAGGATGTATATATGGTGTCTTCAAACGCTTTAAAAGGTCCAGTTCCAAAGAAGGTATTCTATTTACGCAATTGTTATCAAATTTTCTGTTTCTTTTAGATAGCAACATCCGGTGAAATACGTGAGTGCTTTTCACGCTTTTCCATAAAATTATGTTAATGTATATAGATATTGAAAAAATTATATATTTTAGGCTCATAAACCATACCAAAACATTACCAAACCTTGCGGTGGTTCCATTTTACTTTCTCATTTTCTGCCAACACTCGAATGATCTGATTTTAGCGCTCATTCAACTTCAATGAATTGTTGCATTGCCGTTCGAACTATCCTGAAGAAAAAAAATTCCAGCTGTAGGCAAAAACCCAGATACCCCAACTTCACGCATATTGGGTCAACAATTTTCTTCCGGTGTGTTGGTTTTCATATGTTTTCGCTGAGTTTGCCATGTAAATTAGTTTCAAATGTAGCCGGATATGACTTGTTTATATTATCTATGGGAGTATTGCTATAGCGGATAGATATTGTTTGGGTAAGTTCATGCCGGGGGTCATTTCCCTGCAAGAAAATCTGCATTAATTTGAAGGAGATGAGGGTGAAATTAATGCAAAATCATCTCAGAGTTGACTAGCATTGGAGGCTCAAAGGGAATTGTGGATTGCATTTTGAGTTGAGTGTGGTTTTGTATACATCATACTTGGGATGCATTTTGCAAACTGTATCCGACGAACTTCTCGCTCGATAGACTGGATAACTTGTTTACTTTGCAGATAAATGAAGATTCGCAGATTGCAAATTATACCAAACATTTTTTGAAAATATATAAAGATACCCATAAAAAAAGTATAGAAAATAGAAGTACAAGTGATATTCTGATGAGTATATGACATAATTTTTAATCAGAGAAGGAACATAAATCGAAAAATTCCCCACAAACATTTTATTTTGTTGTTATCTTATTGGAAAACTTTATACTATAGGATGGTCTGGAGAAGAACAGTTACAAGTAACATTTTCTGGATAAATTATTTGACTAATTTGAATTTCAAGTTTTTATGAATTACATGTAGAATGAACTCTGTATATATTTCTGACATCACATTTTTATTTGACTAAGACTGAATTCTGCAAAATAAAGTATATTGTATACCCTCCAAAATGGTAACCATACCACAAAGGCATAATAATTCATATTTAGCTATTCTGGCTTCTAATTCTCTTGGAAGAACCCTTATTGAGTAATATTCAGATGATATTTTATCATTAATATTACGAATTTGATCTTCAAATTTCATTTTTTGTTTCGCATCTTAGTGGAGTCCTAAATATTGTGCAGTTTTCATTTTCTGTATAATTACAGTCGTTTTTTTTTATTCAGGAAGAAAGTTTATTAGCGTCACACCAATCCTCGATATTATTGATATCCAGAGTGATAATATTTTTGAAATCTTCTAGTTTTCTCTATGCCACATGAAATTTATATTATATGCAGAAAAAGTAAGTTTTACAGTTGAACCGAGGACTAAAATCATCAACAAATACTAGAAACAATAATGGGCCTAATACAGATCCTTGGGGAAATCAAAAATTAATATTCATATTTTCTGCGTGTGATGTTGTTTCCACTTTCTGTTTCAGGCCAGCTAAATGTGATTGAACCCAGCTCATTGCTTTTGCCTAAATACATATACTTGAAGAGTTTTCAACAATATTACATGCATGGTCTACAGAATCGGAGGCATTCCATAGATCACAGAATACCCATGTGGCAGTTTTTCCATTGCACCGAGAAAATACTTTAATAACCATTTTTAAAACTTAAGTGTCGGCAATAGAAAAAACACTTGTATTTGGCACTGGGTCTCACTTTAATTGCCACTGAAAAAAAAAAAGACCCTGACAGTGCTTTCTACTATCAAATGAAGTACTTATAGTAATGACTTAGAGTAATTGGCCCTTAACAAATATTTTAATTGTTGTTGGTGTCGATTTTATTTCGCATAAGGAAAAAGTTATTTGTGTCGTAAACTTTTTTCTCGGTGTGTTTATTTCAGAAAAAACTTCATCCAAAAAGCAGTAAATAGTATCGTGAGTATTTTCATTACTCTGGAATTCAAACTGATTAGCACTAAGTATATTTTGGGAAATTTAGAATGCATTCATTCTTCTATTTAATTGTTTTCTAGAAGTTTTGCTGTTGCTGGAATGAGATAATGGGAGAAGATGCATTGAAAAGTAGCCCAGAAACTCGCTGACGAGGTTTGGAAACGATAGACTCATGGATATTCACCATACGTTCATGAAAGATACACCATTTATTCAAGAAAATGTGAATGTCGTAATAGTTGATCCCAATAGCCCAAGAAATAAGTGGACAAAGGACCAAGTTGTGAATCTGAATCGAGGCAAGGACAATCGAATCAGAACTGTTGATATTAAGCAGTGGAATCATCATGGGAGGACCCGTTTTAATTTTGTTGCGTATTAGACGTTAGAGAAGAAACGAAAGATTGAATAATGGTTATTTCGTACCCTGGAAAAAATTACTGGGAGAGAGAGTGTCATTACTTTATTCACTTCAATATTGGATACTCCCACTGCAATGTTTGGACACTTTGGTGTAGCTTTATCCCAACACCAAACCTTTATTTTCAATCCTCGACACGTGTTTAAATCACGTGTCGAATGGGTTGCTGTGAAAAGAAGAAAAATATAGTGTTGGAGAAATATAAGATACAATTTCTATTTCTAATTTCGAATTATTCCTATTATCTTTCGTGGAGATTAAGACTCAACAGATAGGTAGTTACTATTCATATAATTTCGGGATTTTAAAAATAGTTTTCCTTGAATTAACCTACTTTCTTTGCTGTTTGCATACTGACGATAAATGGGGGAAAACTCTCCAGCGTGAAAGCATTATTTCTAATAAGTTCCCCCGTTTTTCCCATATTTTGCGATTGATACGCCCTTGCAGCTGCATTTCATAATTGAACACGGTTGAAACTTCATTAAATATATCAATTTAACGTTGAGTTACCGTACAAGGCAGATAGTCATCTTTCAGGCAGCGGAGGAAGATTCTTAAACGAATTCAGTTTCATGGGAAATCAATTAGAAGGTTTAAGAGCATTCGATTCATTAAAAAAAAAACGGAATTGGTGTGCAGTCATTTTTGCACTGGGATGGTGATTGAAGTTTTTATAAAGAATAATCGGTCATTTCCAGATTATTGGCGAGTTATTTTTTTTCTTTTTGAAACGGTGGCGGGGATTACAACACTTTAATTTGTTCACTCTGAACTTGAAAATCTAGCAATTCTGTGTACCATAGAATTCTATTGTCGATAGAAGAAGTGAGATGACAATATGGTTGAATTCATGGGAGAGAAAGAGACAAAGCTGTCGACAATTGAATTCTATGGTACACAGAATCCCACCCCAGGGCCAGTTCGTTTTTCAATATCCGAATTTTTTGAAACTTCTTAGCAGTATATGGGTGGTCGTTAAATTTAGGGTGAGTAGGTAAATCATAAGTAAATTGACAAAAAACAAGATGACTCAGTGAAATTCTGGTGGAGATAGCTAAATATACACTTTGAGTGTTGGACATTGTTTTTTTACGAGTTCTGGATAACATGTACACCATATGAGGAAAGTTGCTACGAAAATTGAAAATAATTGAAGAATCCAAAATTTTGTATAGGTTAGGTTTCAACCTCAACCCCAAAATTAACCAAAAAATGCTGAAAAAAAGTATTCTTGGATATTGTTCGTATTGCGAAAAGATTAAAAATGCATAAACCAAAAAACGACTTTTTCATCATCGATTATTCAGTAATCTTGAGAATTTCTTATTTTTCATTGCAAATAAAATTTGAAATTGATTGATTAAGTTTCATGTGATATATTGTCATTTACCTACATAATATTCATTCATCAGTTAATAGTTTCGTAACTACAGAAAACATGGTTTGAACAATAATCGATAACGTGATAGCTTCACGAAACCACAGACGATAATTGATTTTTTTTGTATTTTAGCCATAAACTATGAATACTGTTCACGTCACAGTCAAATACAGAAAAATTAATGTCGAAATAGTTTCATTTTAATATGTTTAAAGTTTAAAGTTCATCATTTAGTTCTAGATTTTTTTGGATTTTTTTGGATTATTTGGATTTGAATTTATTGGACACTGTATACTGTCTTCGTCTTCGTTGCCTTCGGAATCAATAATTTTTTTTTGTTAGACGGTTTTCCAGCATTTGAACAGTTTTCAGATCCATGAAAATTAGAGCACAAATTTGTGCATCACATGCAAGTCAATGTTTCAACGCAGAAAATGAGCACTGATATAGTTGGATAATCAGAAGTTTCTCAGCCAACTCTTTCGATTGAAAATTAGGCTCTTTCATTTAAATTCGTATTCAATCGAAAAATAATTTTTTTAAGAAATTACAGTAAATTTAAAACACACAAAGAACGTTTTCACCAAGTTTCATTAAATTTTTTTGTGAGAGATAAAAATTAAAAACAAAAAAAAAACGATTTTTATCGTTTTTCGCGTTCATTTTAAGTATAATGAAAAATGATCGATACGAAAGTTTTAGATTTTATGATTATCTACAACTTATGTATCAAATTTCCGATTGGATCAAAATTTAGCCAAAAATTGTTAGATAACAATACATATCTCTATAATCGTATATTTAGCTACCCCACCCCTACCATTTTTAATTTTCTTAATAATTGCCCTAAATTTTCCGTCTATCTAAATACTTCTCAAAATTTTCTTGTTCAGCAGATTATTGGCCCTGCCGAATCAATGAATATAGATACATTTTTCTTCAAGATCAATTTACGTATTTGAGTATCTCTTACAATGTCCTTCATATCCCATTAAAACTCATTATCCTTCTTTTCTGAAACCATTGCGACCAATATGAAAACTTTTAATGGCTGCTGGCAAACATTCCGCGATTTTTATGCATCTCATGATGGAAAATTAAAATTCCGAGGATGTAGGCGAAACACTTTGCGATTTCATGTAAAGTTAGTCTGTAGATGACTCAGGTTCTACATGCCGTGTGACAAAAATGTACAATCTCCTCTTCTCCAGTTCCAAGAAAAATAAATTGAAATGGAAAACCATGGTGTATGTTGATTATTCAACGTTGAAAGTGAGGTGAATCAAACAATGCAAAACAAATCCCTACAAAACAAATTATTTCTAAAGAATTGTATCAACAATTGAACTCGTCAGAATCTAATTCTGATAAATTTATGAAGATAGGCGGAAGAGTAATAACAACGTTTATTTACGACTAATACATGATGTAAGTATTATACTTGTGGTTTTTGTAGTATAATGCTATATGTTATTCCCTCAGACACTAATGGCAAGAGATTAACAGTCTTTGTTCCCTCTTATACTGCTATCACAAAATTTCTTGAATTAAATAATACCATGGAAACCAAACTCAAAATTGTCAGTACCAAAAGCGTAGTGTTTTCCAAATATTCATGTTGAAAACTATTCCAAAGTTGATGATCATTTTCGACTAATATAGTTTATTATTTATACTTTTATTAATTCAAATGTTATTGACAAATAAAGTTGTTCATCAAAAATCTAAAATAAACAAATTAATCGTTAATAAAGTAAAGTATACTACTCACAATAATGGCAATTAATCTCTCGGAAAAATTACTCTAGAATAATAACTATCATTATTGACTCCTGGTATAATCTACTATTATTTGAAATGATCAATAATCAAAAATATGTTATATTGCATCCCACAGTACTCCCAAAGCAGAGTGCTTAGTGCTCGTAAAAGCCCTCGAAGCACTTTTATGCTTCTAAGCACTGTGCTTTCGAGCACTTTCCTAGTTCATTGCTTAGTGTTTAGTGCTCCGAAGCGTTTATCGAAAAGGCTTAGGGTTTTAGTAGAGCACTTTTCGGGATTACTAAGCAATTTCCATGAAACATGAACTCGCGGCAGATGATACCCGGCGGCACCTCCACTAAAAACAACTTTTGTTTGACGAAAGTTAAAAGAAATCTGCAAAAATTCCGGTGGGGTGACATTTGCTATCTTGACACAGAGAATGTAAGGTATTTCAATCACTATTCTGTTATTTATCACTTCTTATAGACCAAGAGCTAGCGAACCCTCGAAGTAACTGACTTCAGATCTAGAAAAGGAATTGTTAGCCACTGATTTTTTGCTATGAGTTTCTAGTATAAATACTGAAGTATCAATCTAGCTATCTAACCTAACCTAACCTAACCTAACCTAACCTAACCCACCCACTTCAGGTTATTTGTTGCGATCTAATTAAGTCTTTCTATTTTATTTACTGCTACGTTTGTTTTTTTTATTGATATTATTATCGCTATAGTGATTTTACTCCATCCATGTTCAGTTCTCTGAAGTGACTATTGTATTAGTTTCATAACTTCGTTGTAACCATTCTCTTGGTTGTACAGCTCAACAATTTGCATATCAGATTTTTTTTTAAGCCTAACTGCGGTATACATACAGTCTCTAGTCCAATGGCTTAAAACTTATCAACTCAACTTACAAAGTGCACTAGATTTTAGTCACGATTTTGTCGAAACATATTAGAGATTCCTGGACTATGATAAAGATTTTTTGAAGAGAACCGAACCGATGGCTATAGATTATCTCTTTACTGAAAGTAAAAGGACTGTACCGAAAAAAATGTCTATACCGGTTGACCACGAGGTAAGGCTCGCCTCCGGAAATGACCTCCATTTTCTATACTCAAATGGGACACGCTGTATATTATTAAACGATCGGTTAGGGATGGTCATGAGGAATCGTACAAGTTTTTTTTCTGGTTGGTCCATTCAACTCTCTTTTCCACTCATTGAGCTTGTGGATAAAATACATGGAGATATCTCTGTAGTCATTGGTGATAATATCATCAAACCTGGTATCGTTGGATTCTTTATGATTATGCCTAACTGATCATGTGATAATATATTTGTGTCTTAGTTAAAGATCGGAAATTGATGTCATTTTTGGAAAACACAGAAGTGCCTTCCGTTAAGCATATTCAATATTTCAAACAGAAAGATAGCTAGAATGCCAAATGTTTTGATCATCATTCATTATCAACTATGAACCCAATACGATTTGACATAGTGCAACTTGGTGAACTGAAAAAAAAAAAACAACTTCACGATCCCAATCAATATCAATTAGTGGCGGAATATACAAAATAAATCTGTTAAGTACGCACTAATGTATTCGCCCTGATTGAATTTCAAAAAGCTGTTTCATACATGACACGATTTTCGTCGTAATCAACCATCTTCATGATAACGACATATTCAAGCACTGGCTTTTAGTCCGAACGATAATTAAAGATTCATCAATTAGCTAGACGTCTTGTATTGAGAAAGGTCAAGTGGTTTTCGGGCACTTGACAAGCAATTCAATTACCAAGCTCCGAAACTGTAACACACGAGATTGATTATTGTTGATTTGAATTTCTGCGATAAATCACAAACCGCTTCAAGAAAATTTCAAAGGGTAATGAGAAAATCAAGAATTAATTCAATTCAGCGACTATTTGAGATTGGTACGACAACCAAATCAATACAACATATTTAATCGACAGAAATATTCCGAATATCACGAATGGGTTATCACGAATATCTAATATAAGCTCCATGAAATAAAATATCACAGGAAAAACACTTCATTTTTATCGTTAATTTCATATACAGTGCGTCGAATTTGGAAGCTCGTAGTGGTAATGTCTCAGGAATAAGAAAGGTGTTCTAAAAATGCACTTATCTCTGTCAATGTACTTTGTTTCATCTGTGAATTAATTAATTCATCGAAACCGAACAATATTCATATAGAACTGCACGGCTGACTCTGTCTAATTCACTTTATTTTCACTATTGCTCATTAGCTTGCAGAATACTACCCGAAATCTCTTTTTCAGAACAGTCGCCTTCAGTGACTGTTTTGTTGCTTATATGGGTTGATGTGATTCAGTCTTGTAGCGGGTTAGCCTGGTGGCTCATGCCTTGTTTACGAACTAAATTGGAGCAGACAGGGACGGCTCTAGGAGTAATGAATTACTACATTGCCCCCTTCCTAATAACATTTCATTTCGGAGTACCATTTTTGGAGAGTGTCGATACTGGCACGACTTCCTATATCCGCACCGTGGAGTTCGATGGAAGTAAAACCCGATAATTTCTCTATTTGGTATATACTGCCGAGGTTTCAAAAAATCCCGTTTCATTATAGTCTGCTCGTCGAGACGCAGTAGATGCGCTTTGGTTTACTGAAAAGTTTGCTGAAGTATCTAATTACCATCTCTTTTTCTTCCTGTATCCATCTGAAACGAGACAGCTCCAAGTACCACGTTCTTGGCGTGCGTGTCTAAAAGGGATTATTTTTTTGGTAAAGGGTAGTCCGTTCATCAAAGCCCCTTTTGGATTTCCGAACGACTCTTGGCATTCCTCGGACCACTAGATTTGTGTCTGTTCTTCTAAGGCTAGTCAATGGTTGAGCAGCAATAGTAGGTGCACAAACTTAGGAAACTCTGGAGCTTCTTTGATCTACTGCTTTGATCTCATGCTCATCCACCGCTATTCCTTTTCGAGAAAGAACGCGGTGGAGATATCGTACTTTCTGGAACGAATGGCATTTTTGGGACAAAGTTTCAGTCTAGTGCTTTTGCTTGGTCTTCCAGGAGAGTCCTTTCAGAACCGTTTCCGTCAATCTTTTTATTGTGGTTTGAGATACAGAGCCCGAATGGCATAGCACTGAACTGCTACAATCCTCAGCGGATGGTGATAGCTGTCATTTCTCGACCTTCTGAAGCAAAATCTTCCTGCCAATACCCCGTTCTTCAAGTCTAGGGTCGAGAAAATCGTATAGCCGGCTAATGGAGAAGACCAGAGACAGTCGGATGGTTCTATATGACTTCTCCTTTCTCTATATCATATCAGATTCAGCCTTCTTAGCAAGAAGGAGTCTTCTAGCTGACCGAACATCCCCAGTGTCAGTCTTGTGCTGAACCACCTCTGTTATACCCCAGCTTACTTGTCCGGTATCGAAGATTTCGTGGTACTTCTGAGCTAAATTCCTCAGTTTGAATTATTAAGCTCGTTCTACGCCGTTGGTGATATGACAACCAATTTTTTCCATTCTGCGGATAATTTATTCTGTGGCGCGGACAGTATTGGTTGGAGCTAACCCCTCCAAGCGGCTTGACGTGACAAAGTTGAGAATATGCGCAATAAAAATAGACCGTTTGTCATAACACCCCGTTTAAAATACAAATTTTAAAACGTTTTGTTGTGAAAAACCAATTTTCAGTGCAAATAATATTCGAGCAAAAATCTGCTCGAAATTCTCGACGGAGAATATATCTCCGCCGCGAGCTCCATTAGGTCCCGCCCACTAGCGGTGCGGAACCTGATTGGCCGGACAGATTGTGCGGCCAACGTATAAATATAAGTCGTTTTCGCGACTCAGTTCAGTTCTATTTTGGCGTTCTAAGCTATCGCGTCGTAACTTTGCTGTAAATTTGGTCTTTGAGGTGGTGAATTGCGTAGCCATTATCAAGACTATTTCATATTTTATGAAATATCATTCTTAGAATATATTTCACGTAAATACCTGCGATTAGTCGCCTGATTTCTAAAGCTTGGCTTTAGAGGAATTTTTAAGTCATTTCTTTGCACAAAAGAGATTTGATTTCCCGTTCCGGAGGAAACTTGAAAAAATTGGTTTTTCATTGATAATCAAGGAATCTAAGGCCCGCTCCTAGTTTTGAAACAGATGAGTCTGCTTAGTTGTACTTTGGAAATCCTGGCTTTTCTTCCCGACTCCTCATCCCTGAAAGAAGAAAGAATAAATTGTGAGATTGTTCAAGCTCACTAGGTGACTATAAATAAAGGCAGTTATGTTCAAAAGTAAAGACATTTTTCTGTTACAAAAATTTGAATTTGGTAACCCGCATACTGCTGTGGGAAATAATAGAAATCAACGGTATTCCAGTACACGCTTTGTGTGTTTTGCTGCCCTTCAGGACTCTGAACAATTTTCTCATTTTTTTCAATTTCAAGTAAAAAACTTTTAAAAGTATTTTATTGTGATGATTAAGTACCGGGCAAATCCCGATGAAATATTTTCTCTTGCAGTAAGTCGGCTTTGCTAGAGTAGTTCCAGCCTACAAAAAGTTCTTCAGAACTAATAATAAAGAATTCGGATCTATAGTACTCTGGCAATTCAGACTATAAACATTACAACATTTGAATCAACGGTATATATTTATAGAAATTCTTGAAGTCTTCTGTCACTTTTTGAGTATGATTTAGAGTTTAAAAATATTCCGAACTCGTCCGATTTTTTGATAAAAATCTGACAGTTCCATTTTGCATCAAACTTTACCATTTCAGATCTGTCTGATTTCGGAAGAAATCCGACAGTTCTTCGCGATTAAATTTTAATTATTTTTATTTGTCAGATTTGTATGAAAATCCGACAAATATAGCTGCACATTTCGGGAATAGTATTTCTTTAATAGGACAAAAACAAAATAATTGGTTCTTGAATCATGGATTCAAACCAAGGGCGTAGTGGCGGCAGGAGACCCACTGCTAGCCGGGTGGGTGAAAGTGAGACCCCGCTGGAATTTTACAATCACAAAACACCGCCTTTATGACACGGTCTGAGCGTTTTTTTTCTACGAAGGATAAATATGAAATATTGGCCTTGTTTCTTTTTTGCTGGGCCACCCTCTACTACATCAATATAATGAACTTTCCTTCATACCTTCCTTTTCAGAGAAATTGATTTTCTAGAATGCAACATCAAGATCAAAATAAGAACTCTTGAATCCTAACTTAGTTGGAGAGCCAATTACTTAAAAGCCAACTCGTTCACCAACAGACCTCAATTTTAATTTTTTTTTGCAATACATACTTCACTATCAAGAAGTAAAGCTCAATTCCGCAAATTAAAAATGTGGGGAAAGTTTTAATCAGTTTTAAGATTTTGTCGAGAGGTCAATATATATTGTGTTCGGTATCTCACAGCCGTTGTTCCCGCGAAAACGAGAAATAAATCACGGTTAATTATATTGTTTCGAGATAGTGCTGCAAACAAGCAATAAATTATTTACTATCGAAGATTCCTCTTTAACCTGTACAGAATGGTCATGAGAGGTTCCCCTAATCATTCCGTGTTCTAACAAGCTGTTCAGTAATCAGGTGTGCATTCTGAAGTCAATATCCAATCGCAGGATTTTTTTTGTATCAGCATAGAATAAATAAAATGACTGTCAAATTATTGAAACATGACAATATGTTCAATTCTTCAAACAAAGTTCCCGATCAAAACTTTCACCAACTCTTTTTGTATACGAGGTATTGTCGAAAATGACAAGTTCTTCCAGGTTTTTTCACTCTTTCAGCGTTATTACAAGGAAATTCTTATATTCCACTATAACAGTGTTCCTTACGGGGTGAACAAAGAGTATATGTGCGACTAACTCGAATGACAGGAGTTAAGCTCCATTTTCAACGCCTAAACACCCCTCTACTTTCACTAGTGTAAATATTGTATGTCAGGTTGGCGATAACATACACGGATTCTAGTTTAAAAAATAACAATGTTTTTCTCCTTCTCATTGAGCTTATGGATAAAATAAATGAAGATATCTCCGGAGTTATTTGAGGTAACATCATTTAACCTGATATCCTTGGATTCCTTATGATCATCCCTTACCGATCTTGTAATAATATACAAGGTGTCCCATTTGGAAATCAAAAGTTGATGTCATGGCCGGAAGTGGTGAACTATCAGTAGTGGCGTCAAAATATGCATATTCAAATACTATAGCAACATACCAAATTTTAAATCTGTATCCTCAAAACTACTGAAAAATTATGGGGCGTACCTCACCTCGTGGTCAGCCGGTATATTGTTATGATGTTAATTTGTTTGATATAAGATATCATACAGAATATTGTGAATTTTTGTATGTATAAAGAATTGTAATACTTATACCTGTGTCTTTAGTTCGACAATACAGGAGGTCCATTTGGTAAAATGAAAAAAGTACATGTTCAGGAACAGTAGAGCGGTTATGAAAATATCAGCGAGAAGATTGGTTTCTGAACCAAGGTTCATTTGGAAACGTTTTTATGTGACAAAATTAATTGACGAATTGCTTCAAATGTTCGAAATTAACAGTATTTTGTTATGGAAGCCCATTCAGATATACGTAAATAATATATTCCTGAATGGTTTAAAATATAATTCTCAACAGATTGGATACCGTAAGGTATATGAGAAAATGCATGATAAGATCATGCGACATTGTATCAAAAGCCTGGCAGTCCAGGCAATGCACGAATCCCTGTGTGATGCATATTTCAATGAAGAGGATCTCTGAGCAGCCAGCGACCTACATTTTTTATCAACTACATAGCTTATCAATCTGTTCATATACCGAGCCAACTGCGGAGACTATTCAATGTACTGGATACGTTCAAACAACTCATAGTTCTATGGATCTGGCAAATCTTGGTTTTTGGGTATGAGCACATTTTTCTGTTCTACAGTATCGGAAACTTTTCATCTGGGGTATAGACAGAAATCTACGCGAGCAACAAGGAACGCAATGATATGATTTACCACATAATTAAGAGAGACGCACTACCGTGTGCCTATTCTCTTACCCCACCCGACGAATTAACAGTTCACGTCGATATCCCTTCCTCGAGTGGGTAGAGGAGAAATTGCGATGCTCTCTCATAGCAAGCTATTCTTTACGCACTCGTGAAACCACATCAGTGCTTTGACACAGCCTTTGTGGGAATGTTGAATGGTTTCCTCTGTCACCATGTAGACCAGATCATTGAGCTCGGACTGAGAAAGCTTACTACATGAAGCCTTGAACTGTGCTAGAGCTAGAGTATCTGTAATGAGTGGTTGCAGATAGATGTTATTCTAGAAGGTTTTTGCCCGATCAGCGGCCGGGGGGTTATCCACATCCAAAGTTTCAAATCTGGCACTCAATCTAATGATTCCAATTGACAAATGACAAGCGCGGTTCCCAAGTTACCGAGGAAAAAGTACGGTTGCTCTGGTGACAGATAAATCACCGAAATTTCAGGAAATAGTCACAGAATTTTCAGGAATTCGGTATATACGGACCGCCAAATTACTAACCAGAGTAACCAAGGATATATACAGGCCATACTCTATGTTTACACCTTCAGTGTTGCCATCCACATTATCGTCATTTTTTTAAACTGACCCGATAGCATGATACTTATGTCCAGTAAACAAACTTTTCAAACGGCTCTCGTATCGCGTTCAAGACAATTCATTTGAAACAAATATTCGCCGTACAAAAACTGTAATACTGACCACATTCATCAACAACAGAAAACAAATTCGCTTGGTTATACTAGAAACCTTTATGGCAAAGAACAATGGCCGATGCATTCAGAACTGAAAATATTGCTTGCTCACTACCATACAAAATTCTTTCTTTGAAGGTTTTTACTCGGGTTTCTGTTTGATGGCATTTATTTTCGTTATTGCGCCAGTCGTAGTGTAGTGTAAGCATAATGAAATAAAGGAACTAGTCTCTTCGTATAACTTTGGCTTTGAAACGATAACGAACGTGGTTTACAGTACATTGTCGGAGTCAGTCTATTCACTCAATGTGGAGGCTCTTGAAATAAGCGACAAGATTTCACTCGATGCATTCCGCCAACCTCACTAGTGACTTTTTTGCATCCACCAGCATTTATACCCCATCGGTTGTTAACCGCAGGCTTCGGTTTGATGTGTGTTGAATTCACCTCACTTTTGCGGTTATTCACAACACTGTGGACATGAAAGGCTTTTGGACGCTACGTATGTGGTAGACCACATACTGCATATGAGACGCGTGCTGTCTTGCCGACTTGATCTCAGCTTCCATCTTGTGTTGTTTTTATTGTTGTTATAATTATTGACTGACCAGTTATCTTCCGTTTCTTCGACTAATTTTCCGAAGTCCTTGCGGTTAACCTACTGTTTATTGAGACTCTTGAGACTCTAACAAGACAGTTCTGAATGTTTAAGACATCTGCTGAATATACTACACGAGCAGAAGTTTGAGAGTCCAACTATATCGGCGCTGATTGCTATGGTGTGAATAAATCCGAAACGGTGGATATAATGATGATTTCAATTTTGTAGTTTCAGTATTCAATACATGTGAATCAAGTTTGATGAATGAATACACCGGAAATGAAACTTCACAATTCACACAGAACAACTGTTGACAGTTTTTTCGACATATAGATAACTCACTCAGAGAGGGAGAGGGAGAGGGAGAGGGAGAGGGAGAGGGAGAGGGAGAGGGAGAGGGAGAGGGAGAGGGAGAGGGAGAGGGAGAGGGAGAGGGAGAGGGAGAGGGAGAGGGAGAGGGAGAGGGAGAGGGAGAGGGAGAGGGAGAGGGAGAGGGAGAGGGAGAGGGAGAGGGAGAGGGAGAGGGAGAGGGAGAGGGAGAGGGAGAGGGAGAGGGAGAGGGAGAGGGAGAGGGAGAGGGAGAGGGAGAGGGAGAGGGAGAGGGAGAGGGAGAGGGAGAGGGAGAGGGAGAGGGAGAGGGAGAGGGAGAGGGAGAGGGAGAGGGAGAGGGAGAGGGAGAGGGAGAGGGAGAGGGAGAGGGAGAGGGAGAGGGAGAGGGAGAGGGAGAGGGAGAGGGAGAGGGAGAGGGAGAGGGAGAGGGAGAGGGAGAGGGAGAGGGAGAGGGAGTGTATCTAGTTCCATAGATCAGCCAAAGTGAAATAATTTTGAACACTTGAGCCACAGGTGGATCGCTTACCGTATGTAGCACGTTTGTCGAATGGATCAGAGCTGGACTGGAATATAATGAAAGTTTTGGACTTTCTAGAAAATATCGAATCGAATCGAATCTGCATATTTCCTCGTTCCGTAGCAAAAGTGTTCAGCCCAGCCCATCAACCCTTTAATGCTTATCGATGACTCGGGCTCGTTCCTCATTCACGTCAGGTATTCACTACGAAAGGAGCGCTGCGTGTCCGCAGCGAAACACCGAAGAGAGCGCTTATACGGTCCTAGTCGCACCCACTTGTTCACCGTAACTGCAACGCGTCGGCTAGAGAAAGACGCGGAAACAAGGGCATGTTTGCAATAAAGAAAATAATCTTGTCACGTAGAAGAGATCATGGCCCAGACAATGCCGCATAAAAGTAGCAATGACGAAACATGAATCTACATTACACTACCACCGTAGCACAATTTGAGCGCCCACATTGTTTGGGTAGGAGGCTTATATGCAGCGTTATTACATGTACTGAGTGTAGGCTTTTGGAATATCTTTATTGCCGGACCAACAACAATGGTGAACAAAATCAAAATACATCTAAGTAAATACAAAGTTTTTATAGAGTCAACCATAATGTTTGAAAAATATTGTAAAAAATCGATTATCATAGTTTCAAAAACCAATTCTTGGGGGAAGTTCTGCAGAAAACAAAACATTCGATTTTGACAATGGTTTCTTTACCACAAATATGGCGACTATTCAAAAGATTCCATTACGAATGGCCATAACGTGGAGAGAGTAACAAACTCATCTCAAAAAACTTTTCATAATTAAATTTTAAGCCCACAGATAGTGGAGGATCCGAATTAGGAACGACATTAAACTATCTCTCTTTTAGTCATCTTCAATGGCGTGCTTGAAGTACTCTTCTTCACGTATCAACTGAAACTGAAGCTCTCGTTTCTGGCACGCCATTTATAGTGGTTTTTGCGTACTCTTTTTGTGATGGTGGGTCCTCGTGTACTTTCCGCTTGTTTTCGTTTTGCCGCTTTTTATTGCGGTGTGCCAGATCTTCGGTGGATGTATTCTTTCCTCCTTTCTTGGTGTTTGTGTATTTCTATGACTTCTAGATACAATCTTGTTGTACAATTATTCGACATTACTAACTTTCTTGTATTGTCAAAAATGATCTTGTGTTCCGTGTTAGACAATGCATGTTCGGCGACTGCGAACTTCTTCTTCTTCATAATTCAATAGTATACATTCGTTATCATTACTAAGTTTATTCTTATTCGTTTTATTTTACTACTAATAATTTTTTCTCTATCAATTTTTTCAAAAATGTTGGTAAACTAGTATAATGGTAGTCATTAATCCCAGTGTCATCAAATACGAAGCAAGTAATTTAGATCAGGTATTTCTGATTTAGAGCAAAAAATTCAAGTAGATAATTTAGGTGCTCCATTTTCGCATACAAGCCTCGAATAGAGTTGAAAAGTATATCGATTTGGAGTAAAATGAAGATATTTTTACGAGTGGCTCCTGGGGATAACATACCGAGAATTCGATTTTTCAGAACAGTGCTTATTTGTTTCCTTCGTGTTTCTATTTACGTTACGAAACTACAGAGGGTGATTCGGTAAGTCGCCTTAAGGAAAAAAGTTCCTATGAACATATGTCCGGAGTTGCTTCGTTTCTGAGATACAAAGGCGTTTGAAAAAAAAATCAATGCCCTGTATCTCAGAAAAGAAGCAACTCCGAACATATGTTCATAGGAACTTTTTTCCTTAAGGCGACTTAACGAATCACCCTCTGTAGTTTCGTAACGTAAATAGAAACACGAGAGAAACAAATCAGCACTGTTCTGAAAAATCGCCACTCGTAAAAATATCTTCATTTTACTCCAAATCGATATACTTTTCAACCCTATTCGAGGCTTGTATGCGAAAATGGGGCACCTAAAGCTGTCACTAGCTGACGGTCTAATAGGGGCAATTAAAATTGATATTGAGTGCAATCAACCACTCAGATAAGTAGTAGGCATAAAAAGGATTAGAATAGTGTTCACTAGCATAGTCAGCATATAGCTCTTGAGAATGCTAACTTTATAAGCGAAACGCGCGTCGAGTGAAAGTGGCGTAGTTTTGGTGTTTTGGGTGGCTTCTATTTCTTGAATTTAATTCACACCAGAGGTTTCAGATATTAACTTTTGATCACAATTGATATCTGATGATTTCTACAATACTGTCATTGTCAGTTAGTTTTCAATTTGAATGTTCGTCTCTTCTTCATATTTACCAGACTAGGAATAATATTCTAGAATACCCATAAAACTATTGGGAACGACATAATCTTTGTTCAAAATTGCAATTGAAATTATTAAGAATTTTTCTGAATTTTCTGATTTTTTTTGCTTAGAAAGAGTGTGAAATTATGTTTTTTTCTTCCACGTTCCTGTTAAAAAAATTATATAAAATAAAAAATAATTCGTAGCGCTCTTCAAGGTCTGGTTGAAAATGAATGAAAAAAATATAATCAAGAGCTTTTATTTATTTACAGTTAGTGAAACAGGGCCGTTGAGAACTGAGACAGGCCCGGGGACACCTAGGGCCCGTTTAGTTTAGATTTAAGGCGATTGAAGATATTAAATTTAAAAATGTACAAAAGTAACCATTTACAAGTAACCGAACCACTATGTAGTTTGTTATTCAACTAAATAAAAATAACCAGCAACCATAAACATCAAAATATAATTGACTGATCAAATTTACTGAAATTTTTCTCTGAAGAAAATAAAAAATATGTTCTTACTACAGAAAATAATCTATTCCGTTTCAAACGAAAATCAACGGCTACATCTATTCACTAATTTTGAATGAAGTGGTTTTCTGCAATCTGCTTTCATGTGGCCCTTTTTCCACAAACGATGCATACAACACTACTTTTCTGTTTATCAGCACTGCTTATAAAAAATGCCGGTGTCGCATCCCATTAACAAAGGAGGCCGCTATAATTAAGTTTGTCTTAACCATTAATCTGCGAGCTGCGTGCCGATATAAGGTCTGCGGCCGCCTCTTGTTTGGTTGCGACCGTGTGCGGTGCACCCGCTGCACACCTGCTATAGTCTAGTTCCTGAATTGTAGATAGATAATGACTAATCATTCATTTTCAGGTTTTTACGGGATTTGAAAGTGCGGGGGGTGTGAGAAAGTGGCAAAGTAAAACTTGATTTAAAACCTAAGTACCCAGCTGATTCATGTTTAATTTCTTGCCATATTTCATATGAATTATGAACAGTACAACATATATCTACAATTTAGAAACTGGAATATAGGATCAGCCTTGCGTGATGAAAATAGTTTTGTTAAAGATCTTGGCAAGAAAAATTGCACTTTAATGCTTTCAATATAAATGATACAGAGCATAGTAGAATTATTTTGTTCGAACAATTCGATATTTTCTTGAACAACTCAAAAGACAAAGAAATTGATTCACATACTTTTATTGCATTGACACTTCTAGCACATCGCTGGTTGGTGTTATAACAATAAACAGCAAAGTACGCCACACCCTGATCTTGAGAAGTTCATGACCAAATCAAGGTTAATAATAAAACCACAACCTACGCGAACAAATTCTCAAAACGGGCAATGAATCTTATCTAGAAAACAATCCATCATCCTGCATGAGCCAGTTGGCAATTATCATCGCATCAAACCAAACATAAAAGAGCATTTTGAACTTTTGTTTGTTCGACACAGATATGGAAAAGATATATATTTCTAGGTTAGACTTTTCCAGGAAGAGAAATGTTTTTGTTCAGAGCAGCTTTCGCAAAATTTTATAAGATAGTATTACGAGGAAATCTTTGAAAGTTTTATGCTTTATAGCGATTCTGAAAAATCAAACACATTATTAGTCACTTCACAGAAAATATTTCTCTGTCGAATCGAGTATTGCGACGTAAAAGTAAATAAGAAGGGTGAGAGGGCGTCAGTTTCATGTTGATATAATTTTTAGTGAGTCTTGTATAGGTACGAATCCACTATAGTGTTCCTCAATGATGAAATTATTCTTGGATGTAAATGTAATTAAAATGAAACTTGAATTCCGGCTAGTTTCTATATTCCAAATCAAAATAAGAACGCATTTTCGAAAAAGTTCATGTCGAGTATTCTGTGTGAATGTGAATATATTCACGAACTCATCAAACTTTCATTAAATAGTTTGATAATTTGACATGCTGAAAAAATGAAGATACATCTAATAAAAGTACAGTTTTATGAATCCGAGGTCGTGCATTAGTCGTGTCTTGGGGACCATGAAATACATATCAAAATGAAATTTAGCTATTAGGTTGAAGGAATCCCTTGCAATAACTGTATCATCTGTAATAAGGAACATTGCCCAAGTATCTGTTTGTTATAATTCAATACAATACATGTCGCGTTATTAGCCAGGGAATAATCATTTTAAAACACGTAGTTATCATGATTGCCTATAGCATTGTAGGTGAATGGAATTGAGAGGATAACACAATAGTCAGCAACAACTATCGTTTCTAAAATGATCTCCCAACTCTGATTTTTGTATATGGCCTCAAACCTTTTACTAGTGACCTACCCTGCATTTAAGACGAAACAAAAACCTCGAAACTAGTATACAGGTTGTCTTCCTGTCCAACTCGATCCAAAATTCTGTTATTTGGTTACAAGGAGCACTTCCAAGTATTGGTTTCATATAATTCATGCCTGGTTTTCTGGTATTTGCCATGATTACCTGCAGTGTTGTAGGTGGATGGGAGTGAAATGGTAGGACATCGGTCGGCAATGACTATCGACCCTTGAACGATGGACTCTGTTCTTTGTGTTCCGAATGAAATTCATTGTGTACTTTGCAGAGTTAACATGGTGTTTCACTTATAATTTTCTAGGAATCATGATCAATTAAGTGTTCATACAATTTTGTGAGCCCCGACCTAGACATTATGAGTTACAAAAATAAAGAAATTCCAAATTTTTCCGAATTTTTTTAATGAAATTATGGTTTGTAGTTGCATGGTGGTAAATATAATATACAACACCTACTCAAATGCCTTTGACTTTGAAGGGGGAAATGAGGGATTATCCATCACCATAGTGGATCTAAAAGTGAAACAGGTGGTGATGCACCTTTGACACATTGTAGTACTTTATAATATACTGCTTATCTCATGTTGGAAATTGAGTTGTATCATGTCATTCCTACACAATACATCAACACTCTCGACATTGACTCTATTTGTGTTTCTTTCTTCAGTTCTTCCACTTGAAGACATTCGAGTTCAAACTAACTCTCTCCTGCTAGCTTAGTTTTGATTACCCCTACACTTTTTTTCTGAAAACATCAGACATCTTTCCTTATTCATTGATGGTTCGTTTTCTTGGTTGTTTCCTGTTACCTTAGGAGGAATCTGGTCGTGATACCGAAAAATATCTCTGCTCCATAATTGATTTTTTTCAAATGGAGACAGTTCGAAGAATTCCACAATAGAAACAATATCAATGACGTCATAACTCCTGCACAGGTAGCGCTGTATACAGGTCGAGCAAAAATTTAACGCATCATAGCGTTTGCTATGTTATTCGATGTGCAAGACGGAATATAGCTGACCAGCACCTAATGTGTGACGTTATGCATTGGAGAATATCTGAACCACTGCTAACCAGAGTCAATCGCCGCTATTGGAGTGATTCCGTTTACTCGAGTCTCAGTCTCCCAACGAATGTTATGTGCCGGTTGATTGCGTTATGTCTAGAACATCGCATGGCACACGCTGCAATGCGTTGAAGTTTTATCTGATCTGTATATTCATTTCATTTGACAGAATTTCAGGTACTCGTACAGTGCTCAAAGTGAGTAACTAAAAGATGGTCAAGAATGTTTTCTGGAATTCAATTCGAAATAAACACAAAATGGGATCGTGATACTTTTTCCAATCACTAACTCTATCGGTGCCGCATCCTTTAAAAAAAGGAGAAAAATACAGCCACAGAGCAGAATGAATGGAGAAATAATGTAAATACACTACAACTGTTCAAACAACCGGGTCGGTTGAAATGTCAATGCCTCTTGATAGCCTTATTTATTTTGCTGGTGCAGAGAAATTGCAATCAATAAGGTTTACATTACTGAGAAAATAAGAGTAGGTATATTTGTACTAGCAGATACCGCTGTTTTCATAGCATTGGTGTGTCGTTTAATGATAGGAATTTCGCGGTATCTCGTTATTGTTCGATACAGGTTGGTATTTTTCTTCCTCTTGAATTGTCTGATTCATCAATCTGGTGATTAATGGAAGCTTCATCAATTGTTCTGGAAACGTCGTCAAATATTAAGGAACGAAGAGTAGAGATGATTTTCTTACTTCCTACAAGCTACAAGTAAAAATTCTACATCTTCCATTTCGAACAAATTCCTAAAAAACGATTGAAATAACTTTTTTTGTGGAATGATATCTTCTGAAGAAGTAGTGTAGCAGTGTCCAAAGCATATGCATATGTTTTCTCTGTGGGCAAGATTCCACAAGCTGGTTCTGGTCTAACGAGGGTTGTTGCTGGCCTCGCTCTTGCTAGAGCATCTACTATTCTCAATACCTTGGATGCCCATGTGACCTGGCATCAAAATAAGATTCAATCTTTTCTACGCTCCTAGGTCTTTGAAGTTCGTGTATGTCTCTCAGAGTATTTTCAAAGAAAAACTTGAGTTTCTGAAGGATGTATGCCTCAAGGAACATCACCGAGGCAGCTTTGCTGTTGCTTGGAGGAACGAGCCCTGGAAATGAAATGTTTAACATGTCTCTGAAGTGACGGCATATGAATGTGAGGGCTGAGCTCGACGGGCCAGTCTCGATGGAACCGCTAACGGTGGAACGATTGATGATATTTCGGAAGAGCCTCGTCCATGCAAATATCTATAAAACAGAGATAGATCGCCAAACTATCTGCGGTGTTCCAGAGAAGTTAGAGAGCTTGTGAGCGAAGTATCACCGAAGAAACAAACATTTTTTTTAACGGAATATCGGACAGGAACTGTAATCATTTTTGGCACGAAAAGCAAGTTTGTGAGAGGCACTTTGGCTCGTGGTTTTGTCATCAGGTAATTCCCAAAAATTGTTTGGGTGGATAAGAAACGGTATTGGTGAACGAATTGATCCACCAGATGGAAAGATCGGTCTGAGCAAGACATTAGATGGAAATTTGCCAAGTAGCAGAATAATTGCCTAATGGAACAGAAATATTTTATAACTATTTCATAATGCCGAATTAAGGAGTATTTTATTATTTAGTGAGTTTTACTGCGACATTTTTGTGTTTGTAGAAAAACGTTTTCATAACATTGTCGTATAATGTTTACACAATTCGAATTATGAAACTGAAGCTTGGTTTCGGCTTTTAATAGTTTTAAAACGTATTATAAGAGTGCTTTAACTGCTTTATAACGATTATATGGTATCTTTATAACACCTTTAATTTCTGCGTTGAAAAACTGTTTTCTTATAGTTTTATACAAGCCTTGTAAAAGCTTTATAAGGTGATGAATGAAACAGTTTTTTTGGGACAAAGACAACTGCGGATAGCAGTGTGATAGGTCTTATATCGCAGGGTAGGGTCTTTATCCCCTTTTTGGGGACTGGTTGAATAACTTGCAGAGAACTGCTGTTGAGAAGGAGTTTCGTTAGATCCACTAGCTTTGTTGGTGTTAAGATCAAGCAAAATGTGCCTGGTGGTACATTTTAAATTTGAAATAATATAAAAAATAATAATATCGGAATGCATAATTATGAAATGCATCCTCTACCTTTTATGACGAGCCACCACTGCCAATTTTGTTCCACATCAATATGGATATATCCTCAGCTCCCTTCATGGAAGTGTGTCCTGTAATTATACGAACATCAATTGTCGTTTAACGAACATCACCAGAGTACCTTTGTCATTGCTCGTTAAAACGGCTCATTAAATATAATCACAAGAGAAAACAAAGAAAAGGTAATTTCATTGTTGACATCGTTAGAGCTATATTCGAAGTAACGTGATATATTTGAATAACGCGGATGAGCAAACGATATAATTATATACTGACAAATTGTATCCTTCCATATTGCCTTCTTATTGGTCTTATTCTCTTCGGTGAACTAGGTAATTGGTCAACGTTTAACGAGAAGAAATCAGGTCCTAATTGGAAATAAACGGGAAAATTTCATTGAGTTCTGAATTGTTTCTGGTAATTCCAATTTATTCATGAAGAGCATTCAGTCACGCTGAGCCGCATTATAGGAATGCAACAGAATACAGGTGTTTCGGTATTTTTGTCCATCATCAGTGCCAAGGGCAAAGATGTCCATAGATTGTGAAATTTTTTTAATATCGAATCAATCAAAAAGAGCCAAAACTATTTTGTTTTATTATTTTACTCAGTTTTATGACCCCATAACTTTCAATTCACCCAAAAAAATTATGAATCATTCAAAACACACTTTGTCAACTTGCTACTGTTATATACTGAAAAAATGCTACAATCATTGATGAATTCCAAGATTGGCATATTCTATGTAAGGCCAATTCTAATTTCTAGAACGACCAAGGGATTCTAGACTATACAAAAAATTTTTGATTCTAGATGTTTCTCTGTGAAGGACGATTCAAGGATAATTGACGATAGTTTCACTAATCACCAGGTCCACATCATTGCCTCTTTCCTTCTAGTAAGTACTTACCAGATAAAGCATAAATAATCCTAGAATATCCCTTTTGGTATATTCTAGGATTATGCTAGGATATTCTAGTACATTGAAGAAATATTCCCTTTATATGCATGTCACACATAAGATAGATATGGCACATGTGGTAAACGGTAAAAATACCACCATGAAAAAAACCCCGAAAAAAAAACGGAAACAAACGAAAAAAAAAAAACTGTGAAAAGAACAAAAAACTCACGGAAAAAAATTAAATTTTCACGCACTCGAATGTCTACGTAAGATTAGTTCCTTCTGGTTATATCAGACTGAATAGTTACTCCTCGCAAAATTTATGTATTAAATTTCCACGTATTCAAAAGTCTTACGTAAGGATAGCTCGTTCTGGTTATATCAGACTAAATAATAATTCCTTACTTTTTTCCAGTTTTTTTTTGGAAGATTTTTTTCTGGGTTATAGAATTTCTTAAAAAACACACAATATTTACATTAATACATAACGAAGAATATATGGATTCATCTTTCTTATATCTCAACAACAAAAATAAGCGTGTCTCAAAAAAAGTAATGTAACTTTTTTTTGGAACAGCGTTTTTTTATCTTCACAAAGTGTTTCCCTTATTTGTAAAAGTCCATATTTTCAATATAATGCACAAAACGAGTATAATAAGAAATACAGCAAATGTTCAGTGTCTATCAGGAGCTTTACGTGGACAAAAATTAAAATGACGTACTCACGAGTACCCTGTATGATAATATCGCTTGGGTGTATATTTCTTCTGAAACATATTCCGCTTCACGCGACAATTCAATCTACTACATTTCTAAACACAACCTCTTAATTTTTTTCACATGAAACAGCAGAAATCGATCTTTTTTTCCATTCTTGACGCGATCCAAGTTATGCTTTATTCGATAGAAGAACGTGTCTCACCAGCGTCACATTTTAAGAAAAAAATTTCATATACCCCTAGGTCCTAACTTGCTTCGTTTTCGAGTATAAACTGCGACGCCACTGGAATTGAAATTCAAAATCCGATTCCATGAAAAGAAGCCCCTTGTTACTACTAACAAACACACGATATTTATTCAGAATCGACATAAAGAATTACGAGTAATTACTCGGACACGAAGCAAGATAGGAAACATGTTTATACGAACTTTTTTCCATAAAATGAGACAAGGAATCACCACCTGAAATTAAAGACATCATTCAAGATACACCCTGTATTGTGTCGTTGATTCATCTTGACAAAAAAAAACTTTTCATACAAATTCACTGAAAAGTAAAAAAAAAACTCGTGTGCCATATTGGAGTCGCCATCTTGAATTTTTCAGTATAGATAGAAGAATCATAATTGCCGACACCAAAAACCCCCAGATACTAATTTTAAAAACAATCGGAGCATAATTACAAAATTCGTCCGCCATATTGGATCCGCCAGCTTAAATTTTCCAATTTTGACAAAATCATCATAATATCCGACCCCGAAAACCCCAGATTCAAATTTTTAATAGAACTGGATTATAATTACAAAACTCGTCCGCCATATTGGAGCCCATATGTTTTGGAGTCGCCATCTTGAATTTTTCACTATTGATACCGCCATCTTAAATTTTTCAATATTGACAAAAGAATCATGATTCCCTACCCCCGAAACCCCTAGGTACCATTTTGAATAGAATCGAATCAAATTACAAAACTCGTACGCCATTTTGTTTTAGAGCGGTAATTTTTTTTTCTATAACAAATATGTCATATTGCATTATTACTGGAATTGTGTGCACCAGCCAAATTTCAAGTTAATCGGACGACTAGGGGTGTGTCATATTTAACTTTCAATAAATTTATTTCAGCTAAAAATTTTTTCATCAGTAATTTTACTCAGAAAACTGACATTGAAATTTTTCATGTTTTTCTCGTGAAATTATTGATTGGCAGGATTATTTCCTTGTAAAAAGAAATTTACCCGATAAAAAAAAACTCTTGTGTTTTTGATGTTGATACATATTCCGCTACACGCGACGATGTAAAATTGAATTTTTTGGTTAGCCGTGGAAAAGGTTACTTTCTCTCCTCCGTAAAGCCGGTAAAATTCAACTTTCCCACAGTGTAGTTTAAAAAAGCACTTCAATGTCGTGGTTTACACATAATTTTTTATATTACACAATAATTGTTGTTAATATTTTTTCCACAAAAACATTCATTGAAGAACCGACATGTATTAAATATAACAAATTTGATTTAATGAACTTGCATACATTGACAACTGCTAACTATTTGTTTTTATACTGATGTTTAATACCGTCGCCACCTAGCACGAAAATGTAAAATTTATTTTCTTGGCTAGCTGTACGATAAAAATACATTTTTGTTCTACGGTTTCGGCGTTCAATGTGTGTAAATTCATTTTAAATGAATGGGTAGAGTGAAAGTAATACTTCACAAAGATTTTTACACAATACTATGATACCATGATAGAGACTAATAAATATCCCGCAACACCAGTCAAACTTTCAAACAGAATTAAACAGGATCAAACAGATTGCCGTCAATAATGGATATAAAACATCCACCGTACACAAAATTTTAAAACAAAAACAAAACCGCAAAACTTTGAATTTAATCTATCCTCAAATCAGAGAAAAGAATGACCGTCGTTTTATATGTCTAACATATCTCGGTTATTCAACAAACAAAATATCTCGTTTCCTTCAGAAGCAAGGTATAAATGTAGCATTCAAGACAATTAACAATTTGCATTCCTTTATAAATAATTCAAAGTCAGCTAGGGACAAATTCAAAAAATCTGGGGTCTACAAGCTCAAGTGCGACGATTGCAATGCCTTATATATAGGCCAGACTGGCCGTAGTTTTAACCAAAGATTCGATGAACATTTGAGAAGTTACAGATAAAAAAAAAAGATTCAAACTATGCCAATCACCTCATAGAAAATAGCCACAATTTCACACAAAATCCGGAAATTCTACACATTCAACCGAAAAGCCTAAAATTAAATATATTGGAATCTATAGAAATCAAAAAACATCTTTGTAATAAAAACAGCTTAGTTCTGAATGATCATATAGACCTGTATAATTCACCAATCATCAATAATGTTATCTGTAAGTTCTCAAATGCCCCTTGATACCTCTACCTACCTACTTTCATACTTTCCCAAATGTCCCTTGATACCTCCCCCTATCTACCTTAATGTTACGTTTAGTATTTAAGGAGATGACCTTCTGTAATTAGGTTAGTTTATAACTGGCTCAGAAGATGACACAGTGTGTCGAAACAGCTGTTATCATTAAATGTTAGTATTGTGTAAAAATCTTTGTGAAGTATTACTTTCACTCTACCCATTCATTTAATACATTTTTAAACACAAACTCTCCATTTTTTTCACATGAAACAGCAGAAATCGATCAATTTTTTTCCCAGTCTAGACGCGGTCCAGTTATGCTTTATTCGACAGGCCAGCGTCACGAATAATCTCATGTTCGCAATTCGAATCTGATCCTCAACTCAGTGTGTGGCCGCGAACGGCGCGAACAGACTCGCACTTAACACGTGGCGGGCGACATCCCTCTACCCTTTCCTAACCGCTATCCTCCATCTGCCTCCCCTGATCTTTGATATTCGATAGTTCACGAAGTTGTTCTTTAACTCCTAAGCGGATAACACAAAACTGCCATTAAATGGCTCGACTCAGTTTAATCCCGTTTGAGGACTTGTTTTGTTGTTTCGTGACTTACGATATTGTATAGAGCGGTTGATCCAGTATTGAATTGGAAAAAATATGGGTAAAACATTCAGACATTTATTTGCTGAGTATTTTGGGTTTGTCACTTTACATAATCGGGAAATATCAGTGCATATATGAGGCATATTTTCTCCCAGAACCTCCAAAACTGAGAAAAAAGTAGTGATACAAAAAATCCAAGTTGGAATGATGAATTCTTTTATCTATCTATTTTTGTGAAGAGTTCAAGACGAAAAAGAAGAAGGGAAGTGATACCTCATTCTGAAGATATTTCCATACTCTTCGTGACCTACGTCACTAATGAACCCCAATGAGTATGATTTGACTTTGGGGATGAATAGTCTCCTCATTTCGAAGAAGCTGCCCTCTGACCAAGAGGGGAAAGAACAGCGCGGTCCAATTCTGGACCAAAAAGCTGGTAACCCCAATAAAGATATCATATCTTTCTTCAACAAAATATATATTACAAAGCAGTTGAACGAATACAATGAAACCCTATAAATAATTTTCTTTTGGCACAAACACAAGTAACCCACTCATATTGGGACAATATTGGTGGAATATTGTTAAAATATTGGCAAAATATTCAAATAACAATATTGTTAAAAAAACATTCGGCGATATTGGTCCCATATTTTGAAAATAATATTGGTCTAATATTCTTGAAGCAATATTGGACTCAAAATGTTGAGCGATATTGTTACAATATCATTTATCGGAATAATATCGGTAGAATATTATAAAAATATTGGCAAAATATTCAAACGAAATATTGGCGAGATAAAATTATGATTATTTCGAGATATTGGTACAATATTACTTGGACATTATAGGAATAATATTAGTGAAATATTGTGGAAGCAATATTGGCCTCAAAATATTTAACGATATTGGTACAATATCATTTTGTATATATTGGTGAAATAATCAAAGTGAATATATTGCTTTGGAAACATTGATGAAATATTTCCAGAAAATGTCGAATAATTTGAAAATTCTACAATTTCATTTCTATTTCAATTAACCACTGAGTAGATTGACTTGTAAACGTATTGTGAGAAGCCTTATTTACTATATGTTACTATGATTCAGTTGTCGTTCCATATGTGGGGCCACCTAGCAATATTCACCAAAGCAATAGTCATTTCAATATTTTTTATTGAATATTCGCTCAATATTCAAATTTCAATGATGGTGATAAATTTATCTTGTAATATTGCATCAATATCGCCTTTCAAATATTGGCGTGAGGTTTTCCTAACAATCTAAATCAATATAGGGTCAAAATAATTTTTCGAATATGGTTGAAATAATATTCCACATATATGCTATCAGACTTGGATATACAATATAGTTTTTTATCTCTAAAATCGATATGAGAGGAATATTAAAATCGCAATATTGGAGCTAGATCATGGAAACAATATGAAGACAATATCGCTCTATCGATATTAGTGAGAATTATTAACCAATATTGACCCAATATTTTATGAAACAATGTACATTCAGAAGAGGTTGAGCCAATATTCCCCTAAAATATTTAATGAAATATTGTTTTTCTAATATGCAACCACATTGGTTCAATATTATTTTTACATTCACAATATATCATATTGGCCCAATATGAAATCAAGATTCAGCCAATATGGGGTGCTACCTGGAAATGGGCGAATTTTGAAGCCCCTGCACGTAGGTTTCCTTTGTTTTAGGATACCTTCAGTTTCTCTGGTTCTCTTTTCCGGAGTGCTCACTTCCGCACCTTCGTTTGCCATATCAAAGAATCTCTAATCGGCTCTCTTGAGACTGTTGGCTTGGATTCCCTCGAATGGATATCATAGGTTCCTGCTTCAGTTCCCCTTGTGAGCATGGTTTTTTTGTTCCGCGAGAGCTAGACCGTACCTGGGGAGGTCCCCAGGATGATGGACCCTTCGAAGCTTCACCTGTAAACTTGTGTTGGGGAATCCCTACTTCTGGTTCCCTTTTTCCGGGGTGCCTACCTCCACACCTAGATGTGCAATCTCAAAGGCACTCTTGGGGGGTCCTCTGATCAGCGCCATTGGTGCGATTGGCTTGGCTCCCTTCAAATGAGCTTCGGGAAGTCCCTGCTTTGGTTTGCTTTGTAGGCGCGGTTTTTCAGTCAAGCAGACCGTAACTGGAAAGGTACCTAGGGAAGTGCCTACGAGGTTCCTTTGCAAGATATCCCAGTAAACTTGTATTCAGAGGTACTTTCGGTTCCCTTTTCCGGGAAGGGGAAGGGGGGTACCTCTGCACCTAGGACACAATGGATACGGAAGCCTTGAGAGGCTAGATGCAATATAGTGGAACATGGTGGTATATTGCTTCCTTGCGGGCTCGAACAGGAGAGGAATGTATTGCCAGGACTGTGCATAATGGCTAATGAGATGTAAATGGGTGTAGAACCCTCACAGACGTACACACGAGGTGCATGAGGGAGAACCCCAAGGTGATTCGCACGAAAATACATTAGTCCTTTTACTAGAAAAAAAAAACTCAGAACATCAGAGCTCTTCGAATCTTTGGTGAAATCCTACAGATGTCAGGAAAGACAAAAATTAGACTTGAAAGTCACATGGAACAAATATCTGGAGAAAGTGCTGATAGCGGCAAGGAAATTACTGATGATGGCCCGGCAAAACTTAGGGACTTTTCAAACAATCCCTTCGGCTATACACATCGACAGTAATGGCCCTGTGGTGGCCAAAGGCTAAACAAGTGACAACTATATGGACTCTGGCTAGTTTACAAAGACTAACATTGCTCTAAGTCGTTGGTGCTATACAGAGTGACAATTTAAAAACTTACAATGGGCTATATCCAACAAACGAAAGTTGATATCAAAAAATGCTCAGAACTGTTTTTAGGATAGACAGGGGGAACTAAAATGACATTGAAGATAAATCACCTCCATCAACCCCCTGGGCCCCACCTACCCCAACTGAAAATGTTCCAATAGCAAACCCCCCACTTATACACCATTGCATAGCCTGAAAAAATTGCTATCCAACGGTATAATCAATAATCAATAATTACCAAATTGATATTTAACAATTTTAAAAGCAAACATAGGAGCCCTACTTGTGATACAGTGTTAAAAAGCTCTAAACGCCAATAACAGCTTTTTTTCAGTGGGAACTTTTTGTTGTTGACTAAAAACTTCAATATGCCGTTTATGCAAAACAAGTTGTAAACATCAGTAATTTCGGTTCTGTCGTAATCAATAATTTTTTGTTTATTTAAAACATTTAAATGTCATTAGTGTCATCATTTTTACAATCGATACTATCAATCAGCTGTAGTTGTCATAATGATTCAATCTCATTTTATTTATGATCATAAAATTTATTAATACATATAATGACAGTCCAGTAGTTCATGAAAGTCGTGGGAAATGAAATATCCTGTACTGCAAAAATCATTAAAGTACAGCTCGCGATGTAGAAATGAATCAGTGTATACAATCGGCCTACTTCTTTGATCGATAAAGCGCATAAAATGGGCATATTTCTGTGTGGTCGTAGAAAAAATATATTTCAGCATTGAGTTGTTTCATTCATCCTGTAAACGACAACACTTCCTGGGCTGTTTGTGGTTACTCTCACGCGTGAATTATTCTACTAATATGGATGACATAATGGAAACGGTAATGAAGGTTCAAATCGTGTAATTTGGGAGCACGTATATCATGTTTACTCATAACTAACCCTATTTAGTTTATCCCTCTCGTCCTCATCAAACCTGTGGACGCTATTAAATACAATCAACAGCTAATAGTGCGTGTTATGAGCTCATTTGCCTCTGCCCACGTGATTTGTTTAATCGCTGGTCATCATAAACTAGATCCCAGAGCAAAAAAGGAAGGCGGTCACATTGGGCTCAAACATGTAATTCTGGTCAGAACTTCGAATATAAATCCACGACGCTCATTTCATTAATACGACGAGAGGTCTTGATATATTTGCTGGTGAAATTAATTTTGATGCTGAAATATTACAGAGTGGACTGGTGAAACTGGTTAATTCTGGAGTGTTTTTGTGCCATGAAGTAAATATATTCGGTAATTATGAATTAGAGTAGTTATATTATTTCACTACTGTTATAAAGTGACTGTCAACGTTAAATTAATGACTAAAAATTAATTAACAAAGTAAAACATAAGAATAAATATTAATCGGCGTTCCGAGGAGGCTTGAATGTATTCGGTGGTGCATTTGCTTCCACAGCTTCAGGAAAACTCGGAAAAATTGCAACACCACATTAGGAATTCATTAGTTGAAAACTTCCGAAAAGGTCCTTTGGATTGTGAATATCCGCTCTACGGCAAAATAGGATGTATGGTATCTCCAGATGTTCCAAAATGTCCATTTCCAAAGAAGATATTTTATTTAAGAAATTATCATCAAATTGCCGTATCACTCTGTCTTTGGCTAGTGTGAAGTAGTGATCAGAATCAAATCTATAACCACAGTGAACGATGACTGCGTAAAGCTCGTAATGGCAGTTAATAGAGGTGTTCTTCTAGCATGATGAGATGAAATACTTCAATACATCTTTAAGATGCTGATTTATTATTTATATATATAGGGTCAAGTAGCTCAGTGGTTGAGACTTTCGCGTTCGAAACCATTGACTGCTGGTCGGCTAGGCTCGAATCCTAGCAACTACAGATTTTTATTTGATGGAAGTGCTAGAATCGCATGTTAAAAGGTAAGACCTCGTTAATCCTTGTCTCACACAAGTTTCGACTTTTGAGGGCTGCCGTTCCTAAAGGGACGACAGCTGGTTAACGGAAAAAACAATTTCAAAACACAAAACAATTTTATTGAAGAGCATCTGGGTTATGATCAAGTCGGATCAAGTGCGAGCTCTAATTCCAGAAAGTCACTGAAGTTTCTACTGTTCTTTATGCATTTGCTACAACGTAACAACACTGTGAGAAGGGAAACATTCTCCATGAAATTTGAAAAATGTGATTCATTTGTAATATCTAACAGAAAACAACTACTTCCTCGGCTAAAGCCACGCTGGAATTGAACTACATCTGATATATATTGTGAAAAGACTCTAACTGAAAAGCAAAAATCTGAAAGTGAAAATTCGCATTTTCATTCAGATAGTTGATTTTCTCTAGTTTGCATTGAAAATTCATTGAATAAATCAGATAAGGAGAATGTTATTAAAAAAATATCACTAACAGAAATAGTTCATTTCATTGAAGCAAAGTTCGCTTCTCTCGCATTTAATCCCCAATACATTTTGGTCGAAGAAAGTCTGTTTCGCTTTGTGAAGCTCATCAGGGAGATCAATATAATCAGAAAGCAGGTTCTTCAGAAGCAATTATACACGTCAAGTATGGAAATTGATGGAAATATTTCTACTGCGGTGACACATTGAAAGTTATTATTTGACATAGACCTGTCAAGGGCATTTCATTCAAAAAGTCACTCTGAGAGATAAAAAAATCGCCTTTTTTCTATCCCCGTCAAAGTGACAGACACCCTATCAATTTTTTTCAAATAGAATTGGGGGTCAAGTGATACCTCATTTCAAAGCAATTGCCTATAGAGCCATGTCTATTTTTTGAATTTTGTTAATGCGTCATAAATGAAAATAGTTTTCAAAATATCGAAACGTATCATGTACTATTGAATTCCCTGTATATCCAATGCATGACAAACAACATGAACCATTTTTTTTGAACTATCTTTAAATGAAACAAAAAAAATGTTTGGTTCATTTACCAACTATTGTTTGTCATACGTGACAGTGGAGTTGAAAATTGCATGTAAAAATATTGAGATGCGGTGAATATACAGGAAATTTTTATAGTATACGTGATACTTTTCAACATTTTGAAAATAATTTTTTTATGACACATGAAAGAAATTTAAAAAATATGGACATGGCTGTATAGACGATTGCATATCCCATGAAATGAAGTATCACTTGAGCCCCTATTCTATTTAACTCTGACGGGGGTGGAAGAGGGGGATTTGTTCAGTTGATTTGTTTTCAAAAACATGAGTTGACGGGTTTCAGGTTTTTTTTTAAGAAATGGCTAATAGCGTAAAAAATGAATGTATCCGTTACTTTAGGACCTCACTGTATATATTATAGATGCAACACCTGGCGAGTCACGGGTACCTAAGATAATTTCACTTGAGTATCTTATCAGTACCTTTCAGAGACTCACGTGATCTCGAATTTTCCACTAGTTTCGAGAAGCTCTCAGATAATTTGTTTTTTTCCAATGTTCTAGAAATTTCCAGAAAGTTACACCACCACGGCACCTCATTGGTAGACGAATTTTCAAGAACTTCACGTCATTGTCTTCAGAACGTTCTAGAACATTCCGGAGCCCCTGTTTTGGTTAGTGCCATGGAGATCTAGAATTTTCTTGAACTTTCGAGAACTTTATAGAATTTTCTTTCCTATATTCCACAAATTTTCTGAAAGCTTCAACACCACGCCTTCTTCCTAGTGTCTGAACTTTCAAGAACCCACTTGGGTTTTTTTCACGGAGCTTATGTCATGAGATTTTTTTCAGAGGAGATGGTACCGTATATATTTATTCCTGGGGCTCGACAGATTTTTTGATTTTTGGATATATCATTGTAGAGATCTAAAGAAACGACTGAAATGTCTAACGCCATTTGTAGAAAATACTATCTGCGAGTGGATTTTTCTTAATTTTGGGTATATTATGCTGTGAAAAATATTGATTGACTTTGTTCTGATACATTTTACAACGTGTCTACATGGTGAGGAAAAAATAGTGTCCAATTATGGGAGATGATACGAATGTATTCATTGTTGATATCCGAGATTGATATTTCACAAAGAATGAAGGTCAAGTTTTGTCTACTCTTCTGCGTGACGATTCAGGGTGAGTCCAAAAATTCTTGAAAATCTGAATTTCAACGAAATTATGGGAAAATATTTTTTTCATTTCTGTTGATACGACACCTGCATGAACTTTTTAGATCATAATTTCAACTTTAAACAATTTCAAACAAATCAATTCCAAACTATGGAACACATTCTTTACTACAAGTAGAATTTCTGTTGATTTTTGATATTGACATTCTATAAAGAAAAATAATAAATTTTTGTGTACTTAACCGTATAAGTGATTTTTCACATTATGTCATTCCCAAAAAACAAGAAAAATCCACACGTAGACAGTATTTTCCATAAATGGCGATAGACATTCAACCCATTTTTGTATCTCACCCTGTAAGGCTAGAAAAAGTGTTATCGAGAGAGTCGTTTCTTTTGAACTCTACAATGATAATAATATACCTTAAAATCGAAAAAATCTGTTGAGCTCCAGGAATACATGTATCAAGTGCAATGTCCTTTCACTTTGGTGTAGTATCAACACGCCCTCTTTTTCAGCTGACCTGATGAGAAAAGTGGCCAAAATTACGTTTCAGCAGAACTGGGACGCCAACTTTCAACTACAGTATATGAAAAGATGTTTAAAAATTGTACAGGGTAAGTTTTACTGTCGCCACTTCTCATCGTAGTGACCATTGATGTGTATATTTTCGATTCGCCGACTTCCAATATATTTTTTGCGAAGTTACAGACAGAAATCCTTAAGAATAATACAATTTTTTTGGCGAATTAGCAGACGAAATATTAAATTTGCAATAGATATTTTTGCGGTAAATTTTCCATTTTTCTTCATGAAAACCTTTCTCGAAATTCAAGGAATAAATATAAAATTAGTTTTGTACTTACCCACATTCAGCGATTAATTTTTATCAGATAGAAGATGGAAATGGATTCTCTGAATTTTATTCTCTCCCTTTTCCAATTTCTCAATATGTCTTGTTTAATTCTGTATTCTCAATGCTGCCTCACTTCTAGCTTCAATAAACAATAGCAGTGATGATGATTATCTTGTTAAGTTGCATTTTATGTAAACACACTTTCTTCTGCAAATGTTGTAACAGCTTTCTTGGAGCGTCTCCTATGAAACAATGTAACAATAACAATTGTTGAGCTGAATAATTCTCACAATAACCTTGTAATTTGTTTCAGAACTTCCATGTCTTAGTTCAAAGCCGAAGCAAGTGCTCGAAGCCTAAGTTCAATCACGTAGAAATGTGTTTAGCCGTGATATTGGAACCCAACGAACTCGGTAGCTGCCTGAAAATTGCCCTCGTTTTAATATTATAATAAATCGAGTCGGTCTTACTCAAATTACTCCGACTGACCACCAGCGTTGCCCAATTGCCAGTAATTCAAGAACAATCCATCAAAACTGTCTCGAACCAATTGAAATGGTCATTGCGATATGCAGGTTGTAATTGTAACCTATAATAGAAATAATAAGAACAATATATTTATTTTCAGAATTGAAATGCATACAATATCTTAACGTGGAAATAGTCAAAAGGACTACAATTGGAAAATTCATCGAGAGTAGAATATGTTTTTTCAAGCAAATTTTGTGTCGGTTTGACTTTGAAAATATCAATACCTAGTAGGAATACATCATTATTCGTAGATCAATTTATTAAAGACATTATTCCCACAATTTTTTTTTTTTAAATAATTTCGACGTTGTGCTGGACTTGGTAATAGTAATGGATGGAGGACGCAAGTTTCAGCGACTAGGTCCTAGTGGGCCCTATCCACAAACTTTGGCATCTTCACTAATCCTATGGCAGATCCCTTCTCGAACCTCTTTGATCCTTTTTCGATGGTCATCCTTCCATTGCAAGGAGTGCAAGTCCTCTACCCTGATAGTGGCAGCTCCGAAGACATTTTGTCTCGGCCATATATTCCACATTCACACAGTAAGTTGAAGGAGTCCTTCTCCTTCGTCAAGGTCCACGCATCTTGGGTCTGCCTGAACTCTGATAAGGGGCAGATGCCTCCTGGTCCTGCAGAGGCCGTTTAGAACTCCCACCAAGATTCAGAGAGTCATTTTCGGCTCAGTTACAGTATCTTGGCCATCCTTGACCTTTCAAGCCCTGATGTCATCTGCTTTATCCCAGTCATTCAGGGCCGTTGTTACTTGTCTCGTTATGCCGTGTGTGGGATCGGGCCTGCAGTGGCGTTGCCAACTCCTTGCTTGGCTTGCTGGTTCACTTGCTCGTTGCCTTCAATCCCAGGACCCACATCAGCGTTATTTCCTTTTCAGTAGCAAAACTCTCTAGGGCGTCTTTGCACTCCCGGACCAGTTTGGTTGCCTCCAGGATGGCATTCACCTCATCTTGGAACTGTTGTGAGAGAACTTATACGCATAGGCTGTTCTCTCTCCATTTTCCAAGTAAACCCCAAGTGGACCCGTTCCTCTTCCAACATTCTCATACCTGTGATCTCGAGAGATCTACTTATTTTGTCCTCTGCCTTCGATTCGGTGTGTCCTATAAGGGCTGGACTTAGACGATATGTGAAGAAGTAACAGTGTTGATGCTAGAATGGATCCCTGCGGAACACCAGCATTTATTGGAAGAGTATCAGATGATACTCCATCGACCATCGACCGTCACGTGTCGAGATCGATCTGAGATGAAGCTAGATAGCAAGAAACACAACTGTGGAGGATAGCCATAAAAGTTTAGCAAGTTGTCTCTGGTGAAAAACGTGATCAAACGCCTTAGAAATATTCAATGCAATGGCCGTAATGAAAAAATTGTTGATAGTTGATGGGGTGAATTTGTAACGTGGTTTCCCGACACGTTTACAAAACTGCGCATGTGCGGACGGTTGCCTCGAGCGCCATCTTCGTTATTTTAAGTGGAGAAGAACCACTGCACCGGGCAGCTTAGTGGAGACACGGTAAGTCAGGGGTCACTGTGTATTGACTTAATAGTGTGGCCAGAAGGGCAGATTTTACTTGACCTTGTCTGGGATGCACGGCTGCTTACCAGCTGCAAAAAGTTGGATAGGAAACAAAATAAAATGAATCGGATTCAGACAATTGATTTATTATATCTCTGAACTATACCCCCTAGCTTCTGCCAACGCGCATGCGCAAATAACACAAGCGGATTAAGCACAGACAAGATAGTTAGAACTAATGCCAAGCTTTTTAACACTACGGTAGCAAGCACAAGTCAACCCTACACACGGTGCCGGTGAAAGCTCTATGATCCTACGTTAGCAAGCATAATAAACCTCAAAGCGGTGCCGGTAAGAGTAATCGGGTAACAAGCAAAGCTCTAAGCTGTTTGGAGTTGTTCAGGCTGTCTTCCGGTTGGTTCGACGTTACAGGGGGGGAAAGCTAACAGTACAAAACCCTTAATCCACTCAGATAAGGCAGGGATTACCCCACTATCCTGATCCGTTGGATCTGAGTCGGGAGGATCTCTATTCACGACCTACGATAATTTCGGCAAGCCCTCAACCCGAAAGCTCTCACTCCAAACAAGGCAGGAACAAGCCCCACTCTCCTTGCGGATTGGAGCTCTGGCGGGCATGCAAAGGAACGTGTCCTATTGGCTTGTGATCCAACAAGGCAGGGAAAACCCACTATCCTTCCAGATCGATTCCACCAACCTGGACGTGCTCCCGCAGACGGCTACCAAAGACACGAAAGAAACTTACAACCCAGAAGCTCCCGTTCCAGACAAGGCAGGGAGAACCCAACTATCCTTGAGGCTGAAAGCTTCTGCGGAAAAGAGCGGCCACTCAGCAGTATGAGTGACCTGTTCTTCAATGCGAACAATGAAACGGTCGACCCCGGTCGGAGACAGCCCTACAATACTCAAAACGGATATTCGTTAATATAGCAAATAGTATCTGGAATTCTCTTACCAATACAGTCGGCCCGTCGGTTCTTCTCGGCTTCGGATCGGTTCTGGCTGGTGCTGGTCGGTCGGTATCTTCTCTCGGCACGGTCGGTGCAGCTACTGACTGAAATCGTTGTTCTCTCGAGGGACTCGAATTTCTCCCCTCCACGCGACCGGCGCACTCAGCCGATGACTGGACTTGTCGACGGCGCGTATCAACTTTTGCTGTCGGAAATGACACCGGATACTAAGGCGTTTCTCCCTATTACTACCCCTGAGTGAAACCCGAGGGTATTTGTTGTTTCAGGGGGTTCTCAACACCACTACGAATACTTTCCAACAAGAACGGTATTTTTAACCCTACTATTAGCTGAGATAACATTATTTCCTTTACGTGTGCTATTAAAATAACCGGAAAATAGTAACTTCGTTACAAATTGGAACTGCAATTACATGAGAACCTTAATTTCCAACACTATCTCACCTCGAAGCTTCCTGTGGAAACTTGTTTAATCTTTTGTCAGTTGTGATAATTTAATATTGAATTTCATGGCCAACTGTGTTCGATTGAACAATCGTATCTCCTCCATTCTTGAACAAATTTTCAGTTTTGAAATATCACATATCACATGCTGATCCGGATGACTAGGAAAAATGTACAGGGTTTCATTTGAAAAAATAAGTTCAGGATCATCTCTGATTTCTAAAATTATCAGTATAGGCGCCAAAATATGCGTATTCAAATACTAAAGTGATATACAAATTTGGAATGTATGTCTTCAAATCTGCAGAAAAATTGAGGTGCGTCCTCAGCTCCTGGTAGCCCGGTATGTGAGGCATAAGCAAGCAAAACAACAATTGATCCTTGATTAAGGAAACAATATTGCCGATCATTTACAATTCCTGGGTGTTCTACATATTTCATGAGCTGGTTTTTGACATTTCAAATGACAGGTGCGATATGTTTTTAGGTCTAAGAAGGTTATTTAACCCTTTTTGGACAAGTTGAAATATTTTGTATTTAAATGTCGGCTATTGAGCTTTATAAAAATGAGTAACAACTTCAGTATTTTCTCTAGACAAGACCACAATGTATCGTTACAATGTTTTCTTTCGCAATAAATATTTTTTTCATTAATGAATTGAAACAGTGAATCTCAATGTACCTACAGCAAAGGAGTTATAGGAATTCAAAGCAAATATTAGTGAATTTTTTGTTTCAGAATCCACTCTACCCTGAATAAATACGGTTAGCAGTAAACATATAAATAATAGAATACTGAATCAAAGGCGCAGAGCTTCCGTGATTTCAACTCAGTCGTTAACTTTCCGAAACTTTAAGGAAAACGAGGAAGGATGTTTATTTATATTGGTATTCAATTTTCTGAACACCAAACAAGAAACTCCCATATATCAACAGTAGTTGTTATGGAAATTGCAGGATATTCGAAGTGAGCATTGAAAAATTAATATCCGTCAACTCCCCCAAGTCTACCCTAGTCAAAATGAAAAGAAACTTATTAACCTCAAAGCCATCGAACTATAGACGGGAAAGTAATTGAATGAAAACCAGGAGTCAAATAACTGGAACTGATACTAGACTGGAATAAGCACGAAAGGGAAGTAACCAATAAGGCTACGTCCATAGTGGGACTGACCATTACTTACGGGACAGTGGTCTGGGGCACTGGAACAAAGCTAGTTAGTACAAGACCACATAGTTTATCAAGAATCCGAAGATTAGCCTGTGTATACGTAACAGGTGCCATGAGAACGTGCTAAGGAGGTAATCCTTAGCCTCACAACCCTCTTTATAGCAGTAATATAGCGATAGCAACAATATAGAGAATAACCAGAGAGGGAACCAATAAAAAGCAAGTTTCAACCCAAACCTGAGATATGCCCCAAGATGATGAAGATTAGCTTTCAGAAAGAATTTTACACAAAACTAAGTAGCAAAAGTTGATGGAACGAAGACACTATCCCAGGACTCAAGAGAATTGCCATAAAATGGTACAGTTGTGTGCATGAGAAAGTCGTACATCAGAAATAGTTATTTATGATACAAGTGTTAAAAGTGGCAAAATCACTTTTAACAAATGTATCATACAAAATTTTTTGTTCAACAGTTACTGCTAGTAAGAAAAAAACAAAAAAAAAATAAGATCCATAAGGATTCGAACACACGATCTTTGGATTACAAGGCTGACTGACAGATACTTCAAATATAATAAATCCCAACGCACTTTATTTATGAATGTCATTATTTGTCAGTGATGAAGGACATTCTACAGTTGAACTAAATACTACTTCGTTTGTAACTTCAAAAGGAATTAGTATTATCAATTGCGCAAACGACCAAATACATGTGTGAACTTTTATAAACGATTCCTCTTGAGTAGGTGTTCTGATTATAATATCTGATTGAAGTGTTTCTATTAGAGAGATCTATATTACTGAGTATCCATCATCTCATCTGTCATTTTACTTTCTCTCTAATAGAAACACTTTAATCAGATATTAATACTATTATAACAATCAGAATCAAAATTACTTATAAATATGTATTTGGCAATTTGTACAATTTGTGATATTAACTGACGAAGTAACTGCAGAAGCTTCATCGCCAATCAATGATGGTGCTATTATTGAAGTGGGATGATCAAATAATGCTGGGAGAGAACTAGAACTTATACCAGGAAACATTTTATCAGCTATTTTATTTTTATTTTCAATGGAATCCTCTATATAACCCTCAGCTACAGTTGAGGACTTCCACCCGCCATGTCGTTTTATTGTAGTCAAATTTGCTCCTGAATTCGCTAACAGAGATGCTGAAGATCTTCGAAAGCAATGGCCGGTAAACTGCTGCGGATCTGGTAATTTCAGAAATTCAGCAATAGTGGAAGGCATCTTCCCAAAAGTATTTATTCCAACTGGTTGAATAGTGCATTTGTAGTTAGAGTAATTCAGGAAAAATCGACGGTGAGTAACAGAAGTTGGGCGTAATACAGCATATTCACGGTAATAATTCACGTAGTGTCCAACGATGCAAAAACTTCTTTGAATGTTGGTTTTGGTATCCGAAATATGAATTAGTAATGACTGTATAGTTTCTTCAATGTCATCTACGCTCAATTTGCAGAGTTCTTCACGACGGCACGCTCCAAATAATCCAAAAATGGTTGCCACTTTAATCATAAGATATTTGGTATCGGGAGCTTCATTTAAAAATCTGTCAATCTGTTCCCTTGTCAGAATTTTCGATTTTTTCGGACGGTATCCGACACTTTTTCGTTTCAAAAATGCGACTAATTTATGGTATTTACTTATATCCACGTTTTCCTTGATTTTCAGTTCAGCTTTTATCATAGAAAATTTAGACCACAGTGTTGATGATTTCCATAACTTCGATTTTTCTTCGAAATAAACTAAAAGTACGCTTTCGCTGAACTTGCCTTCAACTTTCTTCAGTTGACTCCATTCGATGAATCCATTATAAGCAATATCATATTGTTGCCGTGATTTTTCAGGCAACAGATCTAAAGTTGCTCTGTTTGCAGCTTCTTGAATTTCTGGTGGAAGAAAATCATCTGAATCATCCATTCCAACTTCCATTATATTTATATTTGCAACAGTAATAGCTACGAACACAAAGAAGCTAGGATCGTTTATTAATTTGTGGTAACTAATAAACAACAATTATTAGGCAGTTGTTTTTTACCTGCCTGTCATGCTTGCAATTTAGATTTGAAATACAAAATATGGTTGTCAATTATAAAGTCCATGTAGCTAGATCCGTAGAGCATCTGACTTGTAATCCAAAGATCGTGTGTTCGAATCCTTATGGATCTTATTTTTTTTTTGTTTTTTTCTTACTTGCAGTAACTGTTGAACAAAAAATTTTGTATGATACATTTGTTAAAAGTGATTTTATTTTGCTCGTGGGGTTGCTCCACTCGCTAACGCTCGTTTCGCAATATTCCCCACTCACAAAATAAAATGCCACTTTTAACAATTGTATCATAAATAACTATTATAGGCTTTTGTGAGTCAGGCTTGTCAATATTAATTAAACTTCTCATTGACTTTGACAAGTAGTGATGAAATTAAATCTATTTTTGACAGTAACGCGCCATTAACATATTTCTGGTGCAATTACTGCTATGCCTCAACTATATACCATACAAATCTTGTACGACTTTTTCATGCACCTGTACAGAGTGTACGTAGATGGATCCAGAAGAACAGAAGGAACTGGAAGAGGGGTATATGGAACTGGAACCAAATATTCCGATTATCTAGGTAAATCCCCTAACATATTCGATTGTAAAATGTGTCCAGTTCCACGTAGAAAAAAAAATTCAGAGACAAGAGATAATCATCATGTCAGTTAGTCAAGCTGTCATTAATAATCAACTCCAATATGGTGTGGAATTTCCTAAAGAAATTAAATATGGAATTACTACCAGCACAATACTTTATGATTTGAAGAAGTACATAACTCCAAGCAATAAAGCAGGTCAAGGTTCTACTGGAAAACTATAACCCGAAGAGATCGAGTGTCTGCAATGACAAGAGAGCTCAGTACACTAACAGGAATCCTATCCGGGTACTGCTGGTTGAGAGGGGCACCTTAAGAAACTGGAACTAGTCGAGGAAAAAAAATGCATAATTGGCCAGGAAGGTGATGAAACATTTATCTCTATCAGAACGCATTACATACATTCTGTGAGGAGAAATTATTTATTCTGATCTAACCAGAACGAACTAACTTTATGTAGACTTTTGAGTAAGTGTAAATTTAATATATTCCGAAAATATTGGTTGGTCTATAAACTTGCGCTAAAATATATTTTTCGGTGAATTCTCCTTTCGGGCTATTGTTATTTGGGCAATTGTCTATTCAGGGAATGGTACAATCGATCAATTTGTATGTCGGGAAATTGTCCAGTTGGGCAACTGTTTTCGGGCAATTGGTCGGAAGCCTGTGATTTCAATTCGGGCGTCTACTTCTCGAAACTTTAAGAAAAACGAGGAAGTACTCAACGTGTTTATTTATCCTTGGTAATTAATTTTCTGAAAACCAAATGAGAAACTCCCATCTATTACCCGTAGTCGTTATGAGAATTGCAGAATATTCAAAGCAAACATTGAAAAATTAATTTCTACCGACATCATATGCTCTTTCCCATAGTGCTAGTAGCAAAACATTTTTACGAATTAAATGAAATAAGCGTTCCTTGCAGCATCTATTAAAAAGTAATTAATAATTTACGATATAGTGATTACATGATGACTGGTTCTGGAGGCTTCTCCTATACTTGAAGTTTTAATAAATGATTGTATGGAATAATTGCAGAGTAGAAACGAGGTAAAACTTTGGAGAAGTATTAAGGAATTGAAAGTCCAGGAGCATTTTTTAAGTGCCTTTCTAATTCACGATACTTTCTGAATAGATTTTTTTTTTACTGCAAAACGGACTTTATATGTAAAGAATAGTTTGAGTCTCCATAGTCCATATAAGAAGTGATTATAACAAAAAAAGATTGTCTTAAATGCAGTGGATGTTATTTCATATCATAATTAGGTCAGGAACAACTAATAAGGATTAGGAGAAAAAACAATTACTCTCAAATACGAATGGTGAATTACACCTGACAGCCTGTTGTACATCGTTCCTATCAATCACACACTAGCCCAAATATTCGTGTTCTTCAGGTCACCTCGACTCCTCAGGGAACATTATTATTGGACCCGATAATCACTCTCGCCACAGGTGTATAGAAATGCTAGTTTTTGGAATTGCTCTTTGAGCTTCACTTAACGTTGAACTTGTAATTTATCGAGAAACGTTTCTAATTATATTGATCTTTCAGTGTCGGTTCCTCGCGGTGGGTCTGTCCTTTAACATATCCCCGCAGATGATATAAACATAAAGGTCTAAGGTCTGTGGACCTTGCTGCCCCTCTATCATTTGCAATTTACGTGAAGATTTACAACATCGCAAATTTTTACTCTCATTATTCCACGTTTCGTTTACTCCATCTGCTTCACACTTCCTGTTTTCGAACTTCAGATTCTTTGAATCAGGATATCAAACTGCATACATACTACTAGCTAAAAGCTACTTCTATAACACCTATACCCAGAAGCATAACAGCAAAAAGTACCACGTTTCAGTCAGCGGCAGATATGCTAGCTCCCTAATTGGTTGTGACCAAACACACGTCATTTTGCCCATCCAAACTAAAACTTGGTTCACTTTGTACTAGCATGAGTTTTCTGCTCGCAATTGACACACAGACATAACCAGAGCAAGGCAACCTTGCTGCCTGCGCACCACAGGGGATTTTTTTGCATAGATTTCCGGGCGACAAATTGCAACACGTTTATCAACTGAAACAGTTTTAGTTGATACATCAAGAAGAGTACTTCGACCACGCTACTGAATGTTCTCAAGTTTATATCTGAATTATCATTATCATTAAGTCATATTTGAATAAAATATTTCCTCAAACTCAGTAGAATACTACCCTCATTTCGAAAATAACAGACCCCCAAATTATGATCAAACCATATTCATTATCATTATCATTTTTAAACTAAGAAAAATGCCCAAAGCCCATATTCATATCCAAACTAATACCGATTTGAAGCAGAAGAACTCCAATTTATTATTCATTATTCATTATTATTATTGATATTGAAATTAAAAACGAGAAAAAACTACGTTACTTATTATTGAGCCTACATTACCTTATTCTCAAGACAGATGGTGGTTTTCGAGACCACCCTTGTTAAACCGTAGTTTGACACACGATTCCGAAATTTGACTCCCGTCGATAACCGAATTCTCCACTTTTCAATCCTTGCCCATAGCTGACAAGAGATTTTTATAAAACCATGTCTAAGCATTTTGTAAATCTCTGTCTGCTTATCATCACATTCTTACATACAAAGACCTCATATAGTCATAACTGTGTTTAGCCTGGGATAAACACACTAACAATATCAGGTTTCCATTTTGTCAAAAGTTTTGTATGATTTATCTCGATCGGAAATGCTACCTATTGAACGTACAAAAATATTTCATTTAATAAAAACATATTAGAGTTTCATGAATAAGGTCATTGTTACAGAACCATTGATGATATTTCGGAAGAATATTGTCCATGACAATTGTCTGTCAAACAGAGACCGATCGCAAACCTGTATGCGGTGTAACAGAGAAGCAAAAAATGACTGACAAGACGAATGGCTCTTTTTTGGTCCGACTCTAAGAGTTATATGGAAAGTTTCACTATTCCAGGACTTTGGAAGTAAAATATTTCTTGGCACAAAAGAGAAAATCGAGTTTTTGAGAAAAACTTTTGACAATGCACCTCAGATGATTTTCCCATGAAAACTCCTGACATAGTTACGTGATGGCCACTGTGAGATCGGCCTCTCTAGATAAATGAGACATTCGGGTTATTTTAATCGCATTGAATTCTACCAAGTTGTTGGATCCCCATTCTAAAATGGAGTATCACGATACTCCATCGACTAGCACGTGGAGTGATCGGTCTGAGAGAAAGCTAGATAGCAATAAACACAACTGGATAGGCAAGACATGAGATGGAAGTTGGGCAAGATGTCCCTGGTACCAAAAGCTAACAAACTTATTGGAGATATCGAAGGCAAGGGCCAAAGTTTCAAATTTTTCGATTTCCAGATTATTGTAGCGTGCTCCATTTGAAAAATATCAGTAAAATGCGACCTCGAGTTTTGGTTTACTCTGTATGGGAAAAGCGCCGTTTTTCTAAAATTATGAGTGGGAAATGGAAAAACACTATTTTCGGGAATATTTTCGAGGGACTTTTTCTTATTGCATGTTATTGATACTTAATGATATATTAATTATTATATATAATAATAATAATAATAATAATATTTATTTACCAAAAGTACAATATAATTTACACAATATAATAATATAATAAAGACAGCAATTGTAACCATTAAGGCAAATAAATAACAAAAACCACAAAGGCATAGCCTGTACGTGGAGATTAGATATAAATTTGATAAAATGGTTTTCAATAGATAAAGTTGTAAAATTGTAAAATGGGATTGTTAAATAAAAAAAAGAATTATATAAGTGATACATTTTGTAACATTAATTATCACAAGAATTATTTACTTTTTTTTTTTTTACAGGAAAACACAACAGACATAAACATTTTCTGAACCAATATTGAGAAAACAAACGCAGGAACAATACATTATTCAATTATTTTTTACATCAATTAGTTGATGTATTTGTTTTCTGGGTGTATCCATTATCCATGTTTTTATTCTGGATTTAAACAGCGATAACGAGTTTATTACTTTGAGATAGGAAGGAATAACGCCATATAGCTTTGGAGCCAGATATGAATAGCTTCGTTGTCCAATAGTCTTCAACATTCTTGGTATTTCAATTGAATTTAATCTAGATCTGGTGTTATATTCATGTTCAGTACTTTTTGCTTGTTTTATATTCTTGCGCTGGTACACCAATAGCGTTAAAGTGAAAACTTGTCGAATGTCCATTATCAGTGCCTCCTTATACAGATCATCGCTTGGGTAGGTATATGGCTTTTTCAATATGATTTTCAGTATCCACTTCTGTACAGTTTCTAAATTCTTTAGGTGATTGTTAGTGACTCCTCCCCAAGCGATTATACCATAAGACAGATGCGTCTGAACCAGGGCATGATAAACCATTTTTAGGTGTTTGAGGCCGAGGATATTTTTTAGGTACTTGAATTTAAATACCAAGAATCTAATTTTTTGAGTCAGATTCTTCATGTGCTCATTCCATTTTAGATTACTGTCCAACGTAATACCTAAATATTTTACAGTTTTTGAGGATATTATTTTAATGTTGTCGCCGTTAATTGGAATATCAAGAGCAGAATAACTGGGAAGATTAGATTCATAGCTAGTGAAAGGAAGAAAAACTGTTTTTTTGAAGTTGATTGTAAGTAATTTACTATTGAAGTATTCTACGATTAGGGGAAATGCAGTAACTATTTTTTGTTTCAGGTCCATCCAATTTTTATCTTCGAAGAAGAAGACTGTGTCATCAGCAAAGCTTGTTATTTCAGCAGGTACCAGTAAGTCGAACAATGAATTCACATAAAGAATGAACAAGATAGGACCGAGCACCGTTCCCTGCGGAACTCCATAGCTGATTATTCTTGTATTACTTACTTCATTATCTATATTGACGCATTGTTTCCGATCTTTCAAATAACTTTTAATTAAATGATACGCATTACCTCGGAATCCAACCTGTTCGAGAGTTTCTAGCAAGTTTGGATGGCTGACCGTATCAAACGCTTTAGCTAAATCAACGAAAAGACATATAGCAGGGCTTCTTGCATCCAAAGCTTTATATATTTTCCCTGATAACTCCGCTATAGCGTCTTGAGTTGACCTGCCCTCCATAAACCCAAACTGCTTCTCTGATATCAGGTTATATTTTCTTATGAATCCTACCATCCTGGACTTAATGATTTTTTCTAGAATTATTATTATTGAATTGACATATTTTGTGACATAAATCCCAACATCATTTTCAAACCACCTAGTTTAACCCTATATTTTTAAAAAAAACCCTTTCAAATTAATTCTACTGAGTAAAAATATATATGCTGTTTCGTTAAATAAAAAATAATCACACGCTTATCGAACACCCTGTAGGACATTTTTTACTATCTCCAATAGGGAAACTGGTATCATCCACCTACGCACCGTTGAAACCCCCTGTATGTGATGATTTCATCACACAGTTTACTGAATTTATTGAAATAATCAACTATTATTTTCAGCATCATCTTTATTATGCTGTCGAAACATTCAATACCATCAGTTATATCAATTATCATCTAGTTTCAAACCATACCCTTCTTATTCATCAAAACGAACAGATATACCATTTTGTCCAAACAATAATCCCCATGCATACTCACTATTAAGGAGATATCCTCAACAGTATTAAGATATTAACTTTTGAACGTTAGATTGGGATCTTTTATATTGGCGTGTGACAGAACCATGGGGGATATCCTGATATTACTTCCTACAGTTCGAGTTCATTACAGCTGATATATGGTATACGTTTATAGGTTGAAGGGTGAGGAAAATTGATGTGTTTGATTATCAGTGTGTATCGTTTCCCTGTGTGTGGTGGAAAATAAATTTCCAAAAGCTGGCTGGCTGCTGCTGAAAAAAATATTCCAATAGAAATATAGAAAAGTAGGTATGTTAGATACTTATAGACCTATAATTTTTTTTGCGTATAAGTTGAAGAGAAAAAAAAAACAACGCGATTAAAATATTGTACTCCCTTTTGGAAATTCAATCCGGTGCTTCTCATTCAGTCGCAGATATATATTCTTCAGGTTTTTCACGTGGTCTTCGGACGATTTGCCGACCACAATTATTTTATCGAAATACACTAGACACGTGTTCCACAAAAGTTTTTTCAGAATAATCTCGGTCTTTAGAAAGTAGCTGGAGCATTACAGATCCCAAATAGCATAATGGTGGACTGCTACAGTCCTGAACCGATGATGAAAGCTGTCTTCTCTCGATCTTTTGAAGTAAATTCAACTTGTCAATATTCATTCTTCTCATCCAGAGTCTAGAAGATCGTAGCTTTGGCTAGCGTGTCTAGGGTGCCGTTTATTCTTGAAACAGGGTAACTCCCCTTTTACATCACGTTGATCAGTTGTCGATACAAAATCTTGCTGATCCGTCCTTCTTCACCAGCACGACTAGAGAAGACCAGGGAGTGTTGAACAGTTCGAGAACTCCTCCTTTCTCCATGTCGCTGTCTTCTTTGCTATCTTCGTCCTTCTTGGCTATGGAGAGTCTTTTATAACTATCGGATCTGTCAGGTGTCAATTTTGTACCGATTCACCTTCGTTGTTTTCCTTTTTCTTGTTTTTCAAAAGTGCAATTCCTCCTCCAATTTTCTCACTATGAGGATTGGACTTGAACGTCACCACATTCCCACTGCCCGCGCCTATGTCTGGACGGGTCTTGGGAATGGTTTTAGCCCTCTGCTATATGCTACCATCTCTATCTCACAGGATTTGGATGATTTCGACACTCGTCCCATGAAGTACCAGTTCTCCTCCCTTTGACGACATCCTACGTTTTTTAAATTCAGCTTGAAACACTCCGGACTTCATTATGTTCATTCAATGATTGTTTCATAGTCGATATCTACTACTTATGCCCGAATTTGCCTGAAATCAGTCGCTCTCCTGTTGCTTTGTGTAGCTTCAAAGTTGACGGTACAATTCTTGCCGATAGTTTGGCAAAGTTAGGTTTGAGAATAGTTCTAGTCTCACCTATATCTAGCACCATAGCATATCTAGCATCTAGCTCGTTGTTGATGTGGATCTTCCTCAACTTCTGCAGACCTGTTTCGCATCATCGAATCCCAAAGACCAAGCCAGTACATCTATGGGATGTGTTGGATGTGTTAATTCCAATGCTTGTCTGATTTCTTGATGCAAGAAAGCTTGAACCACTAGTCGTTTCATCACATTTTCTGGTGTGGCTGGATATGCCAGGTCAAGCTTCAAATTGCAGATTTTCGCGATAGTTTTTGGAAGCGGTGTTTCAGGTGTGAATGGTGTACGTCTTCTAGACTTCTGCTGTCCATAGTTCTCCTGTTTTTGGGCTGTTAGAGTTTGAAACATACCCATAAATTCTTAGCGCAATGCCAGTGTTTATGATACAGCTTGTGATACAGCTTTTTCACTTGAATTTCACCCATTTACTTCGGGCTTCCAATTGTCGG